>OU343219.1:13924219-14218351 GCA_910596185.1 Chrysanthemum makinoi
GTGATAAAGGGATGGATTCTTTGAAAGCATGTAAACTCTTGTCTAAAACATGGGACTACACTTTCCTCAAGAAACATGCGTAGTTCAAAGACAAGACAAAGGGACCATGATTTCTGTGAAAGCCGGACTTTGAAATTTGTCTCTCAATGACATTGTAGAAAGATCTATATCTTTCCAATGGTATAGAAGATAGAGATAATTCTTGGCGAAATCCAAGCGTAGATACATGAGTCACCTTGCTCATCTTCATCAGGAAACGCAGTGATCGAGGCGTGTAGAAGACTTTGCAACTGCCGTTTAATCTTATTGAACTGCGTGTCAACACTCTCCACGGGACCTCAACTGAACTTCCGGCATCAACCATCTTCTCCATTTTACTCTCATATTAAACCCTTTGGCATAGTCAGCGTGGTGAACTCGCTACCATTTGCTTGATGGCGATGTAAAGAGCTTCATAAGTTTGGAATCACACACTTTGAGAGTGAAGCGGCTTATAGGTTGAAGGAGATACATCAAGGCATTAGGTCCTGGCGATGGAATTCAGCGGGAAGCAGATGTTAGAATCTTCACTTTCTCGCATAGATGAAAGGTTATCTGAAGGGACGGTTAAGAACTTTGGGAAGCTTAGGTGGTGCGAGTTTTCTCTCACGAGGGCTATCAATGCGGTTAAGCATTCTGGAGTTATTGTTGGACTACCGAATCTCACAGTACCCCGCCGGCTGTTTGTTTTAATATTGCTTGGATGTGTGATTGTTTAATGAGACATGAGCAGCACATAGCGATTAACAACGTACTTGTAATAGAGGACCACAGTGTAGTGCAACCCGATGCCACAATCTATAAAAAGGGCGAAGCTTCTTACTTTTAATTAAAACTTATCAAAACTTTCATTTTTTAAAGTTTGCTCAAAGAACAAATTACTTCCACATAAGATTTCTCAAAACCTCAAAGTTTATATCACTTGTTGAGGGTATTTAATTAAAAACTTTGTTACAAAATTTTCTTATGTGGTAATCTTCCATAAAACTTCGAAATGGTCATATTTGATATCAACATTTCATCAAAAAAATATACATATTAATATGCCATTTTGAGGAGGAGAAAAATTATGTTATAAGAAATATGTTGTGAGTTGAAAGAATAATGGTGTGAATAGACTTAACCAGCAGATTGGCGAACTACGAAATGTTAGTAAATCAGAAAGGACTTATGCAGGACGGGTAATAATTTTAAGCTAGTTAAGCTAGTGATGTAAGCGTGTCTCCAAAGAACTTATGCGAGTAGAATGTACCATTAAGAAAATCTTGGTAGACATGAACTTTGTGGGTTTGATGGCCTTAACAAGGTTGTCACACTTCAAGGTAGTTATTAGAAGCTAGTTGTCACCTAGAAAGGCGACAATGTATCACTAACTATACAGCGTAACCTTGTCTCACGGAGATTGTCTATCATGGAGTTGATCCATTCAAAAGTAAAACAACCTCTCTCACGTCTGATTCGAGTCAAAACTCTGCTGCGTGTGGAGAGTAATTATACAAAATCTTAAAATTCTCAAACAATGGTATTAAATGCTTTTACTAAACACTGTGAGAGATTTTCAATGAAAATAGTTTTGTGGCAACATAGGTTAGTCATGGAGTTATAAGGTGACTAAGGTTAGTAATAACCGTCCTGATCCGCTTGAGCGGAGGATCTACCCAAGGACACCACCAATAGTTAGAATTAGAAGTCCTTATGTATGATTATGAAAAAGGAGAAAATGAGAATCGGAGAAAGAAGGAGTTGGAGAATTAAAAAGAAATGCAAAGAAAATGGTGAAAAGAAATAGCCCTCAGTTATTCAACTTAGAGGACATTGGGTTAATTCATATACTCTTGGTTGTCACTTGATGACACATGGTGAAGATCAAAGTCGTCATGGACTGATGGCATGCGCTTAAACCTTCTTAGCACTCAAGTTTCTCTCATGAAGCTTGTTTCATTCTCAGAGGTCCCTACGTAAACTATCGGCTTTCTCTTAGAGATTGCTGGTATTGAAGAAGGAGACCCTCTCCCTAGTCTCCACTTAGGAAAACTAAAGCGCCGAATTGAGTCTAGAGCCACGAGATTCATCAAAAGATCTCTTTGTTGGAATCACTCCTAAACAGTATTTCAAGCATTTATATTTCATATGTAATAGGTAGCTTTATTATGGCCTTTATGTTTGTTTAAGGTCAAGCTTATGTAGAAGGCCCATAAGCAGATCCCAAGCCCAATAAGGAATAGGGAAGGGGAGGGAGTGTTGCCCTAGCTCCTTGCCTATAAATACATTGTAATAACCTTCATTTGAAGGTTGGTTGTTCAAGTTTTTCTCTCATTCATACTCTTTGCGTAAACCGTATAATACTATATCGTGTGTGTGTGTGGTTATACTTGTTCAATCGCCTCATCTCCTTTCTTATAAGCTTGTATTGTAAAACTAGTGACCTATCAGTGGTATCAATCGCCAAATAGTTGGGTGTACTCGTTTGTTTGTGAAGTTTTGATTTTGTGTCTTGCTAGCGTAAAGATAGCAACCTTTGGTTATCTTAAAAACTTCGTTTTTACACTTTTTAATTCAAGATTCTTGTACTTTCAATGTTTTGAGGTGTTAAAATACTTGTTTTTGGCAATAAGTTTCAAACTTTACTGCGTGGATTTCGTTTTTAAGCTTGTTTTGTTCGTGGGTGTCGTTCTACTGTAACCCGTTTAGGTTTTGGTACATCAAAATTCACACTTTTGTGTTCTTTTGGTACTATTGAAGCTATTCCATAACAAAAATCTGGTTTAGAAACACATTTGGACAAAATCAAAGTTACTGAGTAATCCTACCAGCGTATCAAAACCCTAAAATTACGCGTAAGATTTTCCTTGGTTTGATCTTCATTTTTTTGGTTTATTCCGTGTTTTCTTACTTGGATAAGTACGAAAATCATTCGACTTTGGATATCTTTTGCCTTTGTGAAGTGTAAAAGATCATTTGAGCAAAAACCTAAAATTAGCATAAGCATAAGCTTAGCGTAGAAATTCTACATATAAGATTCACTTTCTGCGTAAACAGGTCTCGCAAGGTAAAGAATCTCGCCTAACTTTTGTCTCGCCATAACTTTAGTGTTTTTATCCTACTTACGCGTAAGCTAAAACCTATGCGTAACTCCTCATTGTTACGCGTAACTTTTGGTGTTTTTACGCATAAGTGCTACTTAGTTCTTGTCTTTTCTCGCCTAAGGACACTTCATCAACAAAGGTTCATTCGACTACAAAGATCCATTTTACCACACAAGTTTTTCAACATGTCACAACCACCATACTCTAACTATTTCCCTTACACTTATCCTCAGCGACAACAACAACTAAGTCCACAACATCAACAATGGAATCAACAACAAGCAATTTATCAACAACAATTTAATCAACAACATACTCCACAACTTGCTGCAAATCCACAACCTCAAATGGTTCAACCACCACCAAGTCCTCAAGTTCAACCGTACACAAATGAATTCAATCAACATCCATCAAGGAACACTATGAAGGAACCCACTTGGTTTGCAAAGATGTGTGAAGCTTTAAGCGGCCAACAATCAATTCATGAGGGTGGATCACTTGATAGACCTCCAATGCTCACTCCAGGAAACTATGATCAATGGGTGATAAGGTTCTTTAGGTTTTGTGATCTAAAGAAGCCACATGGAAAGTTCTTAAAGAAGGTTATCTTAGAAGGTCCATTTGAGATGCCTACTATCATTGTACACGGAGATCCAAATGCCATTCCACCAAGAGATGAACAAACCAACATTGCTCACTTGTTGCGATTTAAATCCCACAGAACTTCTACACTATGAAGCCGATGAACTTGCAATGGAATACATCCTCTTAGGATTACCAAACCCAATTCTTCGTAGAGTTGATGCTCAAAAGGCGCACAAAAATGTGGGATCATATTAGTCTTCTTATGGAAGGATCGCGTACTCAATCGGGAGGATTTGGAATCCAAAATTTACTTGGCTTATGAACACTTCATGATTGAACATGGAGAGACACTAGAGTCCTATCATCATCGATTTTGAGACATCATCAATGATTTGGATAAACACAACATCATCATGCCAAGAATCACAGTGAATACTAAGTTCTGAGAGTAGTCTTGGTCTGAATGGGAGAAGTATGTCATTTTTCTCCGTCAAGCTAAAAACATGCATCAGTATACCTACGGATTGTTTATGCGATTACTTGAAACCTCATGAAAAGGAAGTTGATCGGGAAAGGATTCTCAGTGCTCAAATTGCTCCACCAACACATCCGGAAAATCAACAACAACTTGCCTTATATGCTCAAAACATTTATTCTCCTCAACCCGGCCTCAACCAAATGCTTCAAACACACCTTCACCACAACAACCTCAACAAAATCAATTGGTTCCATACAACAACAATGCTCAAGCATATGTCATTGAAGCGACTGAGGAATCCGATCCGTTCAAAGCATTGCAACAAGGATTTGCTATGATTGCTAATGCCTTTAGCCGTTATACCAACAAATCCAACAATGGTATTCGTTCCTCATCTAACACACGGACTCAAGCTGTGAACAATGGGCGTGTTGAAGTTGAGAATCGTGATTATGGTGCGTCGAGATGGCGGTGGTCAAGGGTTTAATCTTTGTGGGTAGGAATAACCTTGAGCTCAAGTGGTGGAGCAGGAAATGCTCGGCATGGGTTGAATGGTCTTGATGCTACAAGCAATGAGAAGGGACACTGGCTAATGCATGCCCAAAGCCAAGGACTAAGAGGCGTTGCTTATTTCAAAGAGGCTCTTCTTTTGGCTCTTAAGGATGAAGGCTGGTGGAACTCTCACGAGACAAAAACAGAGCTTTATGGCAAATCTTGGCTCGGATGATGATATGGAGGACTTGCGGGCCAATTTATTATGTTGATGGCTAATATGCTGGCGTTACACATGGTGACACGAGGCCAGTATATATGACACTGATGGCTTGTCTCAGTACGAACAAACCATATTTATCTCGATCTCATATCTCCGCCAACATGCGCATCAGCAAGGCTCCGGAATGTTCAAAATGAGTCGTCCACATCTCATTCCGACGATTTTCAACTAGACCCGTAGTTATATTTGACGATCAAGATGACCAACCGGTTTCCCTTGATAATCAAATTGACTCGGTGGTCATACTTGAGGATCTAAATAATGATCATGTTGTGACTCACGTTGAACAGGATGAACCTTTGCCCATCAGATCTTGTTCACGTTACTTCAAGACCAACAATCCCAAATTGCTGCATGTGTTGCATTAAATCGGGACTTGAAAAGTAAAAATGCCTTTGTTAACAAAGGATTTTGAATGCCTACAAAAGCAACTCAACTTTTTCAAAACTCAAGAAAAACGTGAAAGCGGTTTTGAAGACCTTGCCAAATCTTATCAAAGATATTTAGAAGGCAGTCGTGATCTAGCAGCGAAGAAGAATGCTTTGTTATGCGAAATAGAACAAGCTGAAACATGAACATAAAAAGCAAATTACGCTCTCACCTTGGAAAATCAAAAAGCTAAAAGGTGAGTTGTTAACTTGTCAAAAAGCGGTTCTCTGCATACAAAAAGCATTCAACGAAGCGAATAGATGATCATCTTGAAGAAATCATCGGCTTGCAAAACAAACTTTAAAGAGTTTAAAAGCTGTTTGTTTACAAACATGGCGAGTCGGTCACAACCATTGAAAAGTTTACTTTAAAACCAAATCCAAATGGATATGGACCGAATCTTGCTGATTACAAACCTAAGCTTTCAATAAAATCATTCAAACCAAATCACGAAGTTTCGGTCAGAGAATATAAAATTGATAATACTGTTATGAATGTTGTTGAATATCATCGTCAAGAGGAATTAGATGAGAAGGCGAGTCGATCAAAATTAAAAACTGTTGTTTACAACAAACCTTTTAATTATTCAAAACCGGTCACTTTAAGTCACACCAGCGGATTCTTCTAACACACCAAGAGTTATCATAAACACTGGAGTCTTCTCTTTGTTAATCCCAAAGCGGACTTTGCACAAACTTATGGTCCTTTACCTTCCATTAGTGAAGTAAACTCACAACTTGAAAATCGAAAAATTCTTCGATATTTTGACATTTTCATGGTGACCTCAAAATTTACAACATGAGATAGAATATCGATCGGAAATCAAAGTTGAACATTTTCAATGCAGCCTCTGGGCGAGAACAAAGAGACATTTTTGAGAAAAATCTTTTACCTAATGTTAAAAACTTGAAAAGTTGTGCAATTGCATGGGAAAAGGATTTTCATAAGGAACTTGGAGGTCATGAAAAGCGTTTTAGAAAACGAAACATCTATTTCAAACACTAAGCGTAAAAAGAAAATGTTAAGAAAAGATGTTGATCGACTCTTGGAAGATGTTATATATGCGATGTTCAAAATTTGTGTTATTGAATTCGTTGTCATATGCATTTGATAATATCTCTGCTGATCTTTATTTGAGTCTGTGGTAAATGTTGAGAATACGATAATGTGCTTGGTCGAGTCCTTAGCTTTGAAAACAAAGCGATTGTCAAGCGAACTTTCAAATGCAATACGTCGTCTTAATTGGTGTCAAAAAGATATTCACGATCAACAATTGTTTTTTCAAAACAAAATCAACCCGATTCGCGTGCAAAACCTTGATTCTAAAATTGAGCAAGCTGGATGATCAAACGTGTCTTTTAAGTGTCAAATCTCAAAATATGAACAAGAACTTGTAAAAGTTAAAAGGAATATGGTGTCATATTTGATTTACTCAAAAAGACTTCGTGATGAAGCATCAAATGAACTTGATCATTATCTTGCACACACTAAAGAAGTTATGCATTTTCTGGAAATGTTCGGTCTGAAAATCAAGATCCGATTCACACTATCATCAAGTTAAGAGAAATGTTAGGAAAGTATGAACAACTTCCGCCAACAATCATTAAGAGATTAGCCGCCGTAACACTTAGTACTCATGCACCTAGAATCTCTACTGCCAAATCACAAGTAGCTAACGTGCTTCCTTCTACTGAAGCAGGAATAGTTGAGCCTTTTCCAAACGTCCGCACTTCACAGCCTAAGAGCACTCAATTGAAGAATAGGAAGTTGCGACCTAAGAAAAGATCAATCAAGAATGCTAAAGTAGAAGAACACCCTAGGACTCTGAATAAGACACACGTTGCCTCCACTATAGATATTGCGTCTCGCAAATGTAATAGAAATAGTGATGTAACGAATGCTAAACCTTTAAGTACTTTTGATATTTCATCGATGCACCTTGTGTTATTTGTGGTAAAAGTATGAATTCCGATTGCCATGATAAATGTGTTGCTAAAGCTATAATCTCTCGTTTAAGGAATCCTACGAACCGGAATACCTCTAGGCCAACTAATCTTTCTAAGTCTGTGCTTGGTAGACCGCAACCATCTTTAGATTCTAAGCGCATTGCTTTGTCCTGTAGCTCAGTTTCACCTCCTAGGAATGTAGTACCACCTAGTGCATTCACTAAGACTAAAGCAAAGAGTAGTTATAGATGGAAGAAATGGATATATAACACACTAGGATTTAAGTGGATACCTAAAGCTATTGATGTGTGTATATCTACTATAACTGCTATGGAACCCTCTAACATTTCGGGTTCCACATCTACATCTATTCCATCTGTGTATAGTACTTATTGTGTAATCAGGGTGTCAGATCATTCTCTGGATTGTTGATAGCGGATGTTCCCGACACATGACAGGCAATCTTAAGCTGTTATCAAACTTTGTTGCAAAGTTCATTGGCCTTTGTCGGGTTAGGGAATGATCACTTCGCAGCTATCATGGGCTACGGAGATTATGTCAATGGGAACATCGAAATTAGCGGGGTTTACTATGTGGAAGGCCTCCGGTCTGTCTGTTTTCGGTCAATTTTGTGATGGAGATTTGGAGGTTGCTTCGGGGAGAAAACTTGTTTCATTAAGTGATCTACAAGGAAATGACCTTATATACGGCTGGCGTAATTCTAGTCTCTACACTATCTCTATGCAAGACATGGTTGCTTCCTCTCCCATTTGCTTACTTTCTAAGGCAACATCAACAAAATATTGGCTATGGCACCGTGCGTCTCTCACATCTAAACTTTCAAACCATCACCAACCTTGCTCGACACAAACTAGTTGAAGGACTCCCACGATTCCGGAATTCAAAAGATCACCTGCTCAGGCTTGTGAACAAGGAAAAAGCACTCGTGCTCATTTTCCTTCAAAGGTGGAACCGCTCTCGGCATGTGCTTCATCTTCTTCACATGGATTTGTGTGGCCCGATCGCTGCAAGCGATCAATGGCAAGCTACATCTTAGTAATTGTTGATGACTACTCTCGATGGACTTGGGTCTACTTTCTTCGTAGCAAAGACCAAGCTCCACAAATGATCATCACCTTTCTCACAAAATACTGAGGTTGACTCCTTGAACAGGTGAGAATCATCGAGCAGACAAAGGCTGAATTTGTTAACAAAACCTTTCGTGAATTCTATGAGAAAGTGGGAATTCAGCATCAAACATCTATTGTACACTGAACAAAGCGGAGTTGTTGAAAGGCGAAACCGAGCGTTAGTAGAAGCTGCAAGAACAATGTTAATCAATGCTAAACTTCCATTACTTATGAAGAAGTGTATCTCTGCATGCTATACTCAAAACCGTTCTATGATCACCAAACGCACAACAAAACACCTTCGAGCTTGTCCATAACGAGAAAGCCGAATCTAAAACACTTTCATGTATTTGGATCTCTTTGCTATTCGAATAATGATCGTGATGATTTTGGAAAGCTCAAAGCCAAAGCTGACATTGGAGTCTTTATCGGATATTGTGATAATTCCAAAGGTTTCGAATGGAATCGTACAACAGCGGTGATGGAAACGATTCATGCTCATTTCGATGAACTTACGGAAATGGCCACAGTATAGAGCTTAGAACCGGTCACAACCGCTTAAACTTCCCTCAAACCCCATCATCGGTGAAGAAAGCCCTCGGCTTACTCGTCACAAATGGAAAGGTTATTTGCTCTCTTTTGTTGGTGGCGATATTGATGAACGTGCTCGAGGTGTATCCGCTTTGTTTCGGCTGCACAACGATAATATTCCTATACGATACACTGCTACAACAACTCTGTTGAAGAAGCACCTACACCGGTTGACTCCAACACAACAGTTGAACACACCGCTTCCAACAATGATGAACCGGTGATGATATTACAGATGAAATACCCCCACTGCAGATTTTGATCCAAATCGTTCTTCAACCCGTTTGCTAATGAGAATGCTGCTTTACCGAGATGTCGGAATCTTCACAAACCATTTGAATCCTCCGAATCGCACAATGTATACCAACATCAACCCTCCCCACATAGATGGACGAAAGACCATCCTCTGGAAAACATTATTGGCAACCCGAATCAACCCGTCGTTACGAGACAACGTCTTCACACAGACGGTGAACATTGCATTTATGCACTCAGCGTATGCCAATCTGAACCTAAAAACATCAAAGGCGCAATGACAAAAGACAACTGGATTGAATCCATGCAAGAAGAACTCAACCAATTCAAAGGTCTTGAAGTATGGGAACTGGTTGAAAGACCAACGAGGAGTCTCGTCATTGGTCTAAAATGGATTTGGAAAAACAAATTGGATCTTTGAAGGGAACGTCATGAACAAACAAGTCGCGTCGGTGGCTAAGGGTTATCGTCGGGGAAGAGGGATTAGACTTTGAAGAATCTTTTGCTCGGTTGCTCGTCTTGAGATTGGCATTGGATATTTCTAAGCGTTCGCGGCTCATATGAATATAACGGTCTATCGGATGGATGTCAAAGCTGCGTTTCTCAATAGACAACTTAAAAGCGGTTTATGTCAGCCAACGGATGGATTCGTTGATCCCGAGTTCCCGAACCATGTTTACAAACTGAACAAAGCTCTTTATGGTCTCAAACAAGCCCTCGGGCATGGTACGATAAGCTATCATCTTTCCTCATTGCCCATAATTTCACCAAAGGCTCGGTTGACCCAACTCTTTTTATACAATATCACGGGGAACATATCTTAATTGTTCAAATTTACGTGGATGACATCATTTTGGGTCTACACATAAAAAGTTTTCAATCGCTTTTGCAAAACTAATGAAGAAAATTTTGAAATGTCCATGATGGGTGAACTTACATTCTTTCTTGGTACCAAGTTCATCAATCACCCGTGGTATTTTCTTGAGTCAGTCCAAATATGCCCTTGAATTGTTAAACAAATTTGGAATGAAAACATGTGACACCTATGCCACACCAATGGCTCATACCAAGAAGCTAGATGCCGATTTACATGGGAAATTGGTGGACCCTACAAAATACCGTAGTATTATTGGATCTCTCATGTATCTAACGACTAGCGGACACGATATTGTCTTTGCCGTTTATCTATGCTCCGTTATCGATTCGCGACCAACTGAAACCCACCTCTCGAGGCTAAAAGAATCCTCGATACATAAAGGGAACCATTAACTTGGGGATCGGTATCCGAAGGATTCGGTTTTGAACTAATCGCTTTTGAGGCGCGACCGCGCAGGATGCTTAGACTCACGGAAAAGCACTTCCGGGGCTTTACAATTTCTTGGTGATAAACTGGTGTCTTGGCAATCGAAGAAGCAGGATTGTACATCGTGTCATCAAGCGAAAGCTGAGAATATGTAGCCATGTTCGCATGTTGTGCTCAAGTCATTTGGATGAGAACACAACTCAAAGACTATGGTTACGTATTTGACGAATCCGATGTATTGCGACAATCGGAGTGCAATTGCAATCTCGTGCAACTCGATTCACACTCGAAATCAAAGCACATCGATCTTGATATCATTTCATCAAGGATCCGTGGAGCGAGTCTTTGTTGAATTATATTTTGTGGGTCTTGAATACCAATTGGCGGATCTTCTCACCAAAGCCTTGCCTCCCGCTAGGTTTAATGAGTTGGTCCACAGGATTGGTATGAGGTGTTTGACTCAAGAGGAATTGGATGACCTCCTAAAACAGATCTTAAAAATGTCAAACACCAAAACATCTTTTGTAAATAAATTTTCAAAAACAAAATACAAAATATAAAATCGATAAAACAACAAAAATATTCTCCTAATCTATCTCTCTTTCAACATGGCAAGTACATTTCTTCCGTCAACACTTTTATCTTACAAAATTCAGTATTTTTTCCGATCAAGTGTTGAGGGGGAGAAAATAATCCTTTAACTGTTTCAAAACATCTGTGTACTTGCATGTTATCATATCTCGGTTGATTTTTTTTACAAATGGTGGTACATTTTCTGGTTCAAAGACACTCCTCGAACTTTAATTTATAACCTTTCATTATTTTCTCAAGTCGAGGGGGAGTGTCGTCAAGTTTCTTTCTTAAAATCTTCATTTGGTAACCAAAAATGGAAGTTAAAAGGCTTTGGATGAAAAATGGAATAGGTGGAGGGACCAAAACTGTCAAAAACTTAAAGTTATTTTAAATAAAACACCCCTACCTAACTTTCACTTCTCATTTATTACAAAACCTAAAAAGGATCCTACGCCTAATAATAACTCAAAATTACGTGCTTTTGATCATCATTTTGTAAGTTGTTTCTTGCGTAAAACATGTTTCTAAGCAAAGGTTTTTAATTTCATACAAATCCTACGGTAAAAGCGTTTTTACGCGTGATTATGTGTTCTACAGCATAAGCGTATGAACACAATCAGTGTGTGTGTTGTGTGTGTTAATGGTTTTGCGTCAAAGCGTTCAAAATACATCAATGATACCATTTTACCATCAAAATCCACGAAACACTGAATTGATGATTCTTGAAAATTAGGGTTTATGAGTCGAATTGGGTATTTTCAAATGTGAAGTGTTTTGGTCAAAAAGATTGTTGTGTTATGCTCTTGTATTATTGAATTGATGATTTCCAAGGTCTATAACCACCCCGAAACACGAATTGGTTAACAATTTGAAATTAGGGTTTAAGGTTCTTGAGATTGGGTATTTTTGATTCATTGCAAATTAATTGTTAAAACTTGGTCATTATGCTCTCACAACATCTAAGATAAACCAGAAAAACTTTGGTGCATATTCCATGGCTAGATCTCATACGCGTAGATTTAGGGTTTAGACTACGCTTATGAGTTCTAATGGCTGTTAAAATGTCCAAATGTGTTTTGATCTGTCATAATATGAATGTTATGTGTTTAACATTGATGATATGATGCTTTATTTCTGGCTTGCAACACTAAATATTCAGAATCAAGGTTAATATACGTCTACGCATAAGGATCACCTTACGCGTAGTAGCTTGTTATCCGTAAGATTTGTCTTACGCTGGCGTCTCGCATAAGGTTCTACATATGGGACTACGTATCGTATCCGTGAAGGATATGCGTAAACATGATGACCTCTACGCGCATAAGGTCAACTCTTACGAGTAGCCTTACGCATAAGGTTAATATATGCCTCGCGCATAAGATTTACGCATAAGGTCCTCTTTTTTCCTCTGTAGCGTAACACTTCTTACGCGTAAGTTAAGACCCTACGCGTAAGTTTACGCCTACGCATATATCATTCCTGTCTACGCATAACTTTGCCAATCCTACGCGTAAGCGTGATCATACCTTCGTTATGAATTGTTACGTGTACAAACTTGTAAATAAACTAATCATATCATCACGAATCCTAAAATGTCACTAATAAACTTAAATCGTTTGATATGTTGTGAACAATAAGTGATAAAATAAACTTTAAAACTTAAAGTTAACTACCTCACGAAACATTTCACGACGTCATTGGACTATTGAATATACAAGTGACTTAGGACTCGTAACAATCATTGACACTTACATTCAATAACTAGACAATAAGACCTCTGTTGACTAACATTATGTCTTTCAATATGTTGGTTCTTTTGGCTAATGTTATTTCGGATCCACGACATGGTGAACAAATGAATATGGATGCATCACGAAGTTCTCTCCATTGCTGATATCTATCCTCATGGCTATCCAATGAAGATAGGAAAGAACAATCTCCGTGTTGACTTTGACAACCTCACTTGCTCTGAATCTTCGTGTTGAATTGCTATTGACATTACGAGGACTCATCCGTTATCGAACATGCTTTCACACTCTGCAACTGTTCCTGAGATCTACATCCAACAGTTCAGGAACACTATGGAAAGGGTCAAAGGACAAAGTGCTGGCGGTGACTCGAATCACAAACAAGTCACCATTACACTGCAGGACTTAAGGGTGTTCTCCTAATTCTGATGTCGATCCAACCAAACTATATGCCACACTGTGCGGAAGAGCTCACTCTCCAATTCTTAATCAATATCGGTTATGAGGGCTACGGAGGTAATCACCAAGCATTCTCACGTAGAGCTTAAGAGTATTCCTCAACCCTGGAGAACTCTCTACATGATCTTCACCAAGTCTGTTTTGGTGCGTGACAGCGGCTATGAGCACCCTAAGCTCATGGAGCTGCAAATATTCTGGGCATTGGTCAACAAGAAACACATCGCTATCAAAGCTCGATTTGGGATGACATGATGTCATTTCTCAACAAACTTGGCTCAAAGATTCCCTACATGAGATATACAAAATTGTTGATCCAGAGAGCACTTGGACTTCATCGACGACATTCCCAAGAGGCTCAATGACCCCGAAAATCACGACATGTTGACGGAACCCATTCTATCTGTTAGAATCAAGGAAACGTCAACAAAGAAACAAGGTCTGTGCTACAGATTTCCTTCTAATCAGAAGATGTCGAAAGCTCGAAACGCGTACAAAAGGTATCCGAAGCAGTTAGACAAGGCAAAGTTGGTCATCTCGACGAAAAATCTTCCGGAACACCTGTAAGGAGAACCAAAAGAGGAAGTGCAGGAAGTACGGCAAGTACTGTGAGTCAAAGGAAGTTTCCCAAGAGGAACCCTCCTTCAAAGAGGATTGTTCCATCTAAGGAAGCTGCTCCCATCCAATTCCCCGAACCGCAAAGAAAGCTTGTGGACAGAAAGCTCGATGAGTGCTGACAGATGAAGAGATTACCTTCTCAGAATGCTGCAGAACCGTTACACCTCCTCAGCAGCTAAACCTCCAAGTCCACTGTGACAAAGAAAAGGAAAGACTCATGTACTTGAGTCTTATGATGATAATCTAAGAAGAAGAAGAGCAACTGAATCAATCATACTGGGAAGAAGTTTAAATTAGTTAGACAAATTCAAAAAGCCGAAGAATTTGCAAAAAATCAAATGGGTGGCCGGAGGATCGAAGTGGTCTTTGTCCATCTTCACCAGTCCGATGCGGTTAATCAACCCGATAAGGGATCTGGTGCCACCACTCTTGTGCAACAACAAACGCTTGTGAAGGAGTCTACTGACCTATCACTCTTAGGTACACTTGACATTTCATCACTTGTTGTTCAACAATAAGGACGCAAGTGATACAATATCGAGTCCTTCATAGATCTTAGCAATCTGTCGAGAACATTTATGAGAGGTTCACATATGTGATCCTCATTGATTAAATGGAAACTCCTGCCGGTCAACATCAAAAGCCGACATTGGTCACTTCGGTAACTCCCGTGGATTACGCTTAGTGTGTCTCAAAGCGGTCTACAGATCGTGGGGTGATGCTTCGGTGTACCTCAGCGGTGACTCATCGAGGCGTAGATGTACTTCGGTACATCGCGTTATCTCACTTGTGGGACTCCGTTCGAGAACGCCTTTGTGAGAATCAGAGTTATGTTTTCACACTATGTTAACACTCGAGTTCAAACTTGTAAGCTATTTGGATTATTTCTAACCCATGTTTTATGTTTTCTTCTTATGGATTCTTGCGGGTAGAAAAGATCGTCTTTGATTCTCCACATGCTCATACTAACCACATCATATATGAAGTTCTCACATGATCAAAGGCAACACAAAGTCAGAATGATTCTTCATCAAATGTTAAAGAATCTACAAAGTTTAAAGACTTAGAGAACTACATCAACACTGAAATCTAACGTTAAAGAGTGTGTGAGCATGTTGGAGAAAGGCGGGAACCTTTGGAGCAACGAAGCAGAGCTAACGCTGACAACCACAACATACTATCACTACCATCACAAAGAACACAGATCAAAGAACAAAGTAAATGATGACGTCACAGCAGAATACTTCAAAGGAAACAATTTCTCTACACTGTGGAGATTGTTCGAATCAAGACAGTTCTTCTCACAAGAAAGAAGAATGTCAGAAGACGTCAAAGCTACTATTACATCAGCACCTACAACGTTTATATTATCAATTACTAACACTTAGGGGGAGATTGTTGGAATCACTCCTAAACTAGAATTAAAGTGTTAGTAATTAATATGTAATAGTTAGCATAATTATGGCCTTTATGTTTGTTATTAAGCTTAGGCTTATGTAGAAGGCCCATAAGCCTAGGCCCAAGCCTAATAAGGAAAGGATGGGAACTTGGTGTGTTTCCCTAGTTCCCTCCTATAAATACTCTTGTAAACCCTCACTTGAGGTTTGGTTGTTCAATTCATTTCAATTCATACGCATAACTCTTCTCATATCTTACGCATAGTGTTTTGTATTGTTCAACCGATCATCTTATCTTTCTTTCTTACTTATTGATGCTTGTGTTACAAACATGGTGACCTAACACACTGCACTAACCTTCCCATGCTACTCAAGTTCCTCTTAATAGGGCTTGTTTCATTCTCACGAGGAACCTACATAATCTATCGACTTTCTCTTAGAGATTATTGATATTGAAGAAGGAGATCCTCTCCCTAGTCTCTGGAATAGGAAATCAAAGTGCACAATTGAGTCTAGAGCCAAGAGATCATCCACAAAATCTCATCAGGACACAAAATTAATGAAGACTTACTGTTTCACACAATGTGGAAAGTAAGTATATATTTAGAGTCCTACACATTATCCTTGTGATATTGCCAGAACATTCGAGTGATATGTAAAAGTATTCACGATAAAGATGGAAATCCTTCTAGAGCCAACATCAAACAAGCTCTTGGTGGGTGACATGTGAGATCTTTCCAAAAGATCAAGCTTGTGACAACTGGATAGAAACGATTGGGCGATTCATTCTTGAATCAACCTTGGTCCAGGAAATGAATTGACGAATACTTTTGGAAAAACCGTTCGATGTGCAAATATTCTTTTCTCTAGCACATCGAATGTGTATTCATTTTCAAACACAAAAATTATTTCTGGTTGAAAATTGATCTTTCTTATAAAACCTTCGTCGTATTGCAAAACTCTTTCTTCAAGCAATGCGCGATTGTGTTTCAAATCAATTTTCATCAATGGTGAATCTCAATTATTTGCGTTCACTCACTCCATGTTGTCTACTTTGGGACGATCCGGTTTGAGAACGGCTAGATCAAGCTGCGAAACCCTGTCAAGGAGATTCTTCGGAATTCTACCTGATCACAGGCAGTATTTATACTAATCAAGGGGGAACCGTGTGTTTTATTGCTAACTGTTGTTTGCAAGAACTGTTGACGGTTGCAGCTGATCAGAATTGAGAAGTCAATCCATAACCGCATGCTCAAAACATTCACACTTAATTGAAGAAAATCATGACCATCAAAGACATAAAACAAATATGCTTCTGCTACTCTGATGAAAAGATGTCATGATCCAGAAAGTGTGAGCATGTCGATCCAAAAGTCACAACATCACATGAAGGCAACACAACAATGGGTGATCCAGAGATTTGATGTGGCTGATGATCTCGATGAAAGCTCAAAGATCATCAAGATGTGGATCAGTTCAAAGACCTCAACTGAAAGTACAAATTATGCGGACTTTGAAGAATCGTTACTCAAGCACAAAGAATGCGAAAATTGAAGAATTGAAGTCAACGAGCTCAGAACTAAAGACAAAGATAGAATGCTAGAATGCAAAATGTATTTCATGGGGTGACCTCCCTTAGGGGGAGATTGTTAAGAATTGGAAATTCCATAAGGAAGTGTCGGTCACCCCAATTAGAGTTTAGCATATGTTAGCTCGTAGACATATCGTTATTTACTTGTTTATTAGTTAGTTATTAGCATAGTTTAGTTTAGAGTAACACCATGGAGGAATGATGGGTCTTTACCCACTGTATACCTGATCCACAGTCCGAAAGGAGGACGAGTAGTCTGTAACTATAAATACCCCTTCCATGCTTGGAAGGGGTGGAGCTTCTTAATCTAACCTTGCATTTTTTTGTTTTACTCTCTCTCTAGAACTCCCTCTCTACTCTCTTCATCTCTCTAACATGGCACTCTTGTTTCATCATAATCCTAGACCACCTGAATCATCAAACAACATAATATGAATGATCCTACAATTGGCATCAGAGCTCAGGTTGTGTTGTTTTGATGATTTGTATGGTTTTTAACAGTTTTATTTATGCGGTTTTTCATTTTTGAATGCGGTTTGTACTTGTTTGATGCGGTTTGTTGTTGATGGTTTGTATGGGTTTGATGTTTACTGATGTGTTGCTGCTGGTCTTGTATGTTTCTGTTGGTTTTGAGGTTTATCTAGTTTTTAAGCAGTTTGATATGCAGTTGTCGTAAAGCAGTTTGTATGTTTCTGATGGGTCGAATCTGCTGCTGGTGTTACGATGTTCGTCAGTGCGGTTTGTGTTTCTTTTTCGATGTGGTTTGATGATTATTCATATTTGTGGTTTGTCTAATAATTCATGCATTTTGATCCTTAAAAGGTGCGGTTTGATTCATGTCCAGATGCAACGTACCAGATGCGTTTTGATAATTGAAGAGGTTTGACGCATGAGATTTGTCTCATGTGCGGTTTGTCAACTGATTTTTGACTCAGGATGCGGTTTTTCAACTGAGTTTTGACTCAGGATGCGGTTTGTTAATATTGGGTCAAAGGTAAACTGCGGTTTGTAGAAGTCAACTGCGTTTTGTCTCAAAACATGTGCTGTTTGATAGTTTTTCACATAAGCGGTTTGAAAAGCTTGCGGTTTGACACTTAAAGAAGAAGCGTTTTGTTTGAAAATGTCAAGCGGTTTGATAAACTGTTCGTTAAGAAAGGTGAAAATGTTGATTGTTTTGGAAGACAAACAAAGACTGCGACTTGTTGACCCAATCATCATATTCATAACAATATCAAACATGCATCACAATTCACAAGTGCTAACACAAACAGCAGAAACAACATCACATGAATCAACAAGCACAAGAACAATCACAAATAGCAGGAACAATTTCTACATCAACATACATCATACCTCAAAGCTAATCACAACTAATCAACCTTCAGAATAGTTCATCACAATCAAACACAAACATCATTCAACTTTCATCATACCTAACAACCTATGTCTACATCAGATTACACATCTCATTCATCAACATCAAGATATCTCAAACATGTCATATTATTTCTAACTTGATACGAAATGAATATATTGGTCTAATCTCAGATTCATCGTGTCTGCTTCAAGACATATCTGACATCTAAAGTTCATTCACACGAGTTTATCTGTAAAACCTGAAAATCTGAAACATAGAATAAAGACTAAATTACCCTTGATATCGAAATTATAAAATACGTAAAATACATTTATATTCATTTAACGAAATTTAAAATCTAACTTATGAATAATTAAAACCTAACGAGTATATTAAGAAATCGTCATTGTACGACAAAGATACGTCACGCGTTGTAACACTTTTGGGCCGTTTAATTTTGTGTCATCCGATTTCTTTTGGGCCGTATTTGTTGCGAACCGAGAGTCCAAGAGGGCCCAAACTTGGGCCGTGTGTCTTTTTCCGGTTGGGTTAAGCCGAAGCCCACACACATCAAACCCTTATCCGATTGGTACCACATATATATACAAACACCTTAACACAAATTGGAACCCTAATATTGCAAGTTCGGTATTCCTTTGCCTCTTTTTTTTTTCTTTTCTTTTTCTCTCGGTCGACTGCTGCCACTCTTGGTGTCGAGGGTTTGGTTCCAACGCGAAAAGCTAAGGTATAATCAAGTACTTCTCGTCTTGTTTTTGATACATGTAACGTTAATATATGTTTGAATCCGTGAGGTATGATTTACGTATGACATATATATGAAACCGAAACAAAAACATATGAATCGGACCTTATAAATATTAGCTGCATGTATTGTTATATGTATTGAGTTAGGGTTTGCGTAAAACATGGAAGCCGAAACATATATAATAGCCGAACCATGTGAATGTTTGTAAACGTGTGTTAAATGAGTAAAGAACATGCAAAACCTAAACCCTAAGTGATGTGAGAGTCGGATGGTGAGTAACTTATGTTGTCACATGAAATCATAAACGTGCATGGGTATAAAAGTCGACGTATAATATGTATATAAGTAACGTATGGTTAAAGTCATGAAGGTGTTGAGTAAATAAACAAGAGTTAATGAGTTGTGTGAGTCGATTTGAGTATGAGTAAGTGTTTGCATGTGTGAGTGTGTGCATGGTGAAGCATGAAAAGAAAGGTTGTTTTCATACGTGCTAGGTCAAAGTAATGAGTCATTAAATGACGTAACATGTAAAGTAAATGCACATTAATATGATATTAAAATATTGGGAAAACCCTAGAACATAAATGAGAGTTGATTAGGGTTTGAAGCTAAGTATATTAATTCGTTATTTCATGTGTGAGTTATGACTTTTAAACTATTTTCACACTTAACCCTAAACTCTAATAAATGGCATAATGAACCTTAATCTACAATATTGATTATAAAACACTTAAGTCTCATTTAACTGTAAAACCCTAAAGTATTAAGATCATTAAATATACTAAGTATGAACACCAAATATTAAAAGATCATTTTGACGATTATGGAATCATAAGTAACATGTACGACCGTTAATTTGTATAGGTTCTGCGAAGAAGGAGTAATCCTTTGCTTTCCGTATTTTTGCTTTTTGGTCATTTGCTTTGGAATAAGGTACAGATATTCTGACCTTTTCAGTAAAGGTTCCTTATAACGTTTTCTTTTCGTTAGCTTTTGTATTAAGGTTTCCTAAGCCTTTGCTATGAACCCCATTCTGTTTGTTTGAGCTGTTGCTTATCTGAACTCTGATTTCTGAATTATGAAACATCCGATTTTGAACTATGTTGATATGAAAACTTTGATTTTGAAAATATGATTAATCTTCTGATAAAGTATGATCTGGTCGTTTTGACATTCTGATTTGACCTAAGATAGTTTGACACCGAGCCAAATATTTCACTAGTCATGGGGGTTCCATGTCCGTGTCAGTGATGCACCTCTGACATGACTCTAGGGCAGTAGAGTGATGTTCTGCCACGTCCCTTATCTGTTATCTGTTATGAGCTCAATTATATGTTATGGCCAATATCTGTCTGTGGGGCGTATGGATGCATCCTAGATCTGTTATCTGTTATCTGATGATTGATGATGCGTGCATGCACGTCCTTCATAACTCTGGTAGGTCTCCCCTACAAATGTTGCCTTATGTGAATATGATTATGATCTGATATATGTTTCTGGGCTCGTGGTAGTTAACTATAAACCTTATTCGGTAAATCTGATTTATACTCTGAAAATGATTATAGTTTTGCTATCTTTCGTTCATTATATTTTGTATCCGATATCGTTTCGTATTTGCTTTGCTTT
This sequence comes from Chrysanthemum makinoi, assembly GCA_910596185.1. Lineage (NCBI taxonomy): Eukaryota > Viridiplantae > Streptophyta > Magnoliopsida > Asterales > Asteraceae > Chrysanthemum > Chrysanthemum makinoi. The sequence goes on from OU343219.1 coordinate 13,944,969, forward strand.
TATATCTGTTCACTGAGCTTTTGAAGCTCAGCCGCATTTCCTTTCTTCCGCGGCAGGTATCTAAGCAATGGAGCTGGGTTTTGCTTTGGGATGAGTGCTTGAGTGGACTTACCTTAGAGACATTTAGCTTTGATCTTATGATGCCATTTAAGACTTTACTATTTCAGATTATTTCTTTTGGAGTTTATTTTCCATTGGGACCTATGTATTGAAGTCATGTTGACTTGAATTATTTCAGCATTTATGTTAAGACTTCTTTTGGATGTTTATGTTTGCTTTGATATGACACCATTATTTGTGATTCCTTTACCCTTGTCGGGTCGGGGCGTTACAATTTATGGTTTCAGAGCCAGGTTTTGAGACCCTTAGAGCTTAGGCTATGACCTGTGAGGATTGGGTAGACTTTAGGATTCCTTCTGCGTACTTCCATTTCGTATCTCACCTTTGTTCATTTTGCTAATCGTTTGAATATCGTTCAGATGGTTCAAACTCGTCGTAACGGTAACGTGGATGGAGACGGTGATGCTCCTAACTTGGATGCTGCGATTGCTAATGCTCTCAACACTCTTTTCCCTGCTCTTACCACACCTGAGATGATGACACAGGTGGTCAACAACATTCGCAACCAGACTGGTACTTCGGGTAGTGGTGGAGGAAATCAACCCGTCGACATTCATACTTGGCTCGAGCGTTTCAGTAAGCTCAAGCCTCTTTCTTTTAGTACTGCTGCTACTCCCACGGAGGCCGAGGACTGGATCACTCATATTGAGAAATTTGTTTGAAGTGTTGGGTTGTGGAGACGAGTTTAAGACCCGTTTGGCTACATTTAAGTTGGAAGGTGATGCTTTGAATTGGTGGAAGGCACTCAAACAGGCAAGAGGAGGAGATGCTTTTGCTATTGCTTGTACTTGGGCTGAGTTTCGGACTATCTTCTATAATCGTTACTTCCCTGATGCTGAGCAGCAAAGGTATGAGAGGGACTACCAGGCGATTTACCAGTTTGATCATGAGAACTCAAATGAGTACATGGGCAGGTTTATGAGGTTGGTCAGTTTTGTGGGAACGATTACTGGAGATGGTAGGTGTCAAGCCAAGCACTTCAAGTGGGGACTGAAAAAGTGGGTGTTGGACCGACTGCTGAATATTGAGTATGAGGATGTGTCGGCCTGCAATGACGCAGCTCGTAACATTGAGATCTTTCATGAGGTTTCGGGTTCCAACAAGCGTAACCGCGATGGTGATCGGGTTCAAGGTAGGACTCAAAGTAGTGATTATAAGGGAAATGCTGGAAGGAGTTACGATTCGAGGGGTCAGGTGGATAGGAGTTATGATCAGCGGGGTCAGTCAGGAAGGAGTGTTGACGCTAGGCGCCCTGAGGCGAGGAGTCAGGATAATAGAAATGCTGGTAGGAATGGGAATGATCGTCAGAGTCAGAGTAACAATAACCAGCGTTACAACAAGGATCAGTCAGCTCGAGGATCATATCAGGGTCGTGCTTCAGGATCTTCTGGTCAGCAAAGGACAGCTGAGGTTTTGCCTCCCCCACCTCTCTGTACTACTTGTGGAAAGGCTCATCCGGGGCAGTGTTTCAAGGCCACTGGTGGATGTTTCTCTTGTGGTTCCACTACTCACAAGATCAAGGATTGCCCTAAGAGGAACCCGGCGATTCCTGGAAACTACATCAAGCCGCCACCTACTACGGGACGTGTTTATGCTACTACTCGGAATCAGGCAGAGCGCACTTCAGGTACCATTACGGGCATTCTTTACATTGGTGATTTTACTGTCTTCACTTTATTTGATACCGGTGCCATACACTCCATTATATCTGTCACATTTGCTAAGAAACTTAATATGACCCCCAAACCACTAACCAACCACTTATCAATTTCTACGCCTATGAAAAATCATGTGATCATTGATCATAAATACGTTAAGTGCCCTCTTCGTTTTGATGATCGTATTCGCCCTGCAAATCTGTATCCTCTCGATATGGTCGACTTTGATATCATTCTAGGCATGGATTGGTTGGCTTACCATAGAGCTTCCATCGACTGCTATGCTAGAACGGTGATCTTTGGAGACATAAAACACCCTGAATTCGTTTATTATGGTTCTCAACCCCTCAAATCTGTTAAATTTATTTCTGCTATGAAGGCACGGACCATGATTGCTCATGGGTGCCAAGGTTTTCTGGCGTCTGTTAAGGACACATCTTTGGAGAGTCCTAACATTGAAAACCTTTCTGTTGTTTGTGAATTCACCGACGTTTTTCCCGATGAACTTCCCGGTCTTCCCCCAGCTAGAGAAGTTGAGTTTAGCATTGAGTTAATTCCTGGTGCTGAACCAATTTCGAAGGCTCCGTATCGTATGGCACCTGTAGAACTGAAAGAGTTAAAGGAGCAGCTGCAAGAGATGATAGAGAATGGATTCATTCGACCCAGTGTTTCTCCATGGGGTGCACCTGTTTTGTTTGTGAAGAAGAAGGATGGGAGCATGCGCCTATGTATCGACTACCGTGAACTCAACCGTATTACCATTCGAAACCGTTATCCTCTTCCGCGTATTGATGATTTGTTTGATCAACTGCAAGGAGCTAAATTCTTTTCTAAGATTGATCTGAGATCTGGTTATCACCAGCTACGTGTGAGGGAGCAAGATGTTCCTAAGACTGCGTTTCGTACCAGATATGGTCACTACGAATTCCTCGTTATGCCTTTTGGTTTGACAAATGCGCCTGCGGTATTTATGGAATTAATGAATCGTGTTTTCCATGAGTTCCTCGATAAGTTCGTTATCGTTTCATCAACGACATTTTGGTTTACTCCAAGTCTGAAGAAGAGCATGAACAACATCTCCGGATAGTTTTGGAGATTCTGAGGAAGAAGAAGTTGTACGCCAAATTTTCGAAGTGTGAGTTTTGGTTAAAACAAGTCGCTTTCCTTGGTCATATTGTATCTGCTGATGGTATCACCATGGATCCGTCTAAGGTTGAGGCTATCACTAAATGGCCAAGACCTACGACAGTGACTGAGGTTAGGAGTTTTCTAGGACTTGTTGGTTACTACAGACGTTTTGTTGAAGGTTTCTCTCGTTTAGCTTTGCCCCTAATCCAACTGATGAGAAAAGGTGAAAAGTTTGTATGGAAGAATGAACGAGAACAGAGTTTTGAAGAGTTGAAACGGAGATTGGTGTCCGCTCCTATTTTGACTCTTCCATCTAGTTCTGGAGGATTCAGATTCTGGTGATGCATCTAAGAAAGGATTAGGTTGTGTTTTGATGCAACATGGAAAGGTGATAGCTTATGCGCAGCTGAAACCTTATGAGGAGAATTACCCGACTCATGACCTTGAGTTAGCTGCAGTGGTGTTCGCGTTGAAGATCTGGAGGCATTACTTGTATGGGGAGATGTGTGATATTTTCACTGACCATAAGAGTCTCAAGTATATTTTCACTCAGAAGGAGCTTAACATGAGACAAAGAAGATGGTTAGAACTCCTTAAGGATTATGACACCAACATTCAGTACCATCCAGGTAAGGCTAATGTAGTTGCTGACGCACTTAGCCGGAAATCAGGCATTCTTGCAAGTATTGAGATCGAACCTAGGATTCTTCGTGACTTAGAGCGTTTGGATGTTGAGTTGTGCGTACGAGGTTTTGATGGATACTGGGCTAGTATGAAGGTGGAGTCGAACCTTATACTGCAAATCAAAGAAGCTCAGAAAGATGATGGTGAGCTGTGGGCCGTGGCGCAAAATGTTGAAGAAGGTAAGCAGACGGAGTTTAAGGTTGATGATGACGGAATTGTATGGTATGAAGATAGGCTTTGTGTTCCTAATGATCCGGTACTCCGCGAGAAAGTTATGACTGAAGCTCATAGTTCTCCTTTCACTATACATCCTGGTTCTACCAAGATGTATAGGGATTTGAAGCAGTACTTCTGGTGGAATGGTATGAAACAAGATGTGGCGACATTTGTGTCGAAGTGTATGGTTTGTCAGCAGGTTAAGATTGAGCACCAAAGGGCTAGTGGACTGTTACAGCCATTGGATATTCCAACATGGAAGTGGGATAAGATATCTATGGATTTTGTGACTGGGCTACCTCTTACTCGGAAGAAGCATGATGCGATTTGGGTAGTTGTTGATCGACTAACCAAATCTGCTCATTTCTTACCAATTAGAAAGGATTATGGTATTGGTAGATTGGCGGAAATTTTTCAACAAGAGATCGTTAGGCTTCATGGTACTCCGGCATCTATTGTGTCCGACAGAGATCCGCGTTTTACTTCCCGTTTCTGGAAAGGTTTGCAAAAAGCTTGGGGTACTCGACTTAATTTCAGTACAGCATTTCATCCTCAAACAGATGGTCAGTCAGAGAGGACTATTCAGACCTTAGAGGACATGCTAAGGGCTTGTGCTTTAGAATGGACGGGAAGCTGGCATGAATATTTGTGTTTAGTAGAGTTTGCATACAACAACAGTTGGCATGCTAGCATTAAGGCAGCACCGTTTGAACTTCTTTATGGGAGGAAATGTAGAGCACCTACTTGTTGGGATGAAGTAGGTGAACGCTTAATTGAAGGTCCGGAAATGATTGAGATCACTAATGAGAAAGTAGCTGTTGCTAGAGAAAAGCTGAAGGAGGCTAGGTCTCGTCAGAAAAGTTATGCCGACAAGCATCGTCGTGATTTAGAATTTCGGGTTGGAGATCGTGTATTTTTGAAAGTTTCGCCGTTTAGAGGTGTGAAACGTTTTGGAATCAAGGGCAAGCTCAGTCCTCGATTCATCGGTCCGTTTGAAATTCTGGAGCGTATAGGAGAAGTTTCGTATAGGTTAGCACTTCCGCCTCAGTTATCGCATGTTCATGATGTTTTCCATGTATCTCTCCTAAGGGGATACAACTATCATCCGTTACACGTTGCTTCTTATCCGTTTGATCAAATTCAGTCCGATATGTCTTTATCTGAAGAACCGGAAGCTATTTTAGATAGGCAAGAGAGAGTCATGAGAAATAAAGTCATTCCGTTCGTTAAGATTCTTTGGAACAATCACCCGGAGCGTGAGGCTACTTGGGAAACCGAAGAGTCGATGCGAAATAGTTATCCTCGTTTCTTTGAATAGTTTGGTACGTTCTCATTCGTTTTTTTTTGTTTCCTTCATTTCAATTTTCGAGGACGAAAATTCTTCTTTTAGAGGGGAAGAGTTGTAAAACCTGAAAATCTGAAACATAGAATAAAGACTAAATTACCCTTGATATCGAAATTATAAAATACGTAAAATACATTTATATTCATTTAACGAAATTTAAAATCTAACTTATGAATAATTAAAACCTAACGAGTATATTAAGAAATCGTCATTGTACGACAAAGATACGTCACGCGTTGTAACACTTTTGGGCCGTGTAATTTTGTGTCATCCGATTTCTTTTGGGCCGTATTTGTTGCGAACCGAGAGTCCAAGAGGGCCCAAACTTGGGCCGTGTGTCTTTGTCCGGTTGGGTTAAGCCGAAGCCCACACACATCAAACCCTTATCCGATTGGTACCACATATATATACAAACACCTTAACACAAACTGGAACCCTAATATTGCAAGTTCGGTATTCCTTTGCCTCTTTTTTTTTCTTTTCTTTTTCTCTCGGTCAACTGCTGCCACTCTTGGTGTCGAGGGTTTGGTTCCAACGCGACAAGCTAAGGTATAATCAAGTACTTCTCGTCTTTTTTTTTATACATGTAACGTTAATATATGTTTGAATCCGTGAGGTATGATTTACGTACGACATATATATGAAACCGAAACAAAAACATATGAATCGGACCTTATAAATATTAGCTGCATGTATTGTTATATGTATTGAGTTAGGGTTTGCGTAAAACATGGAAGCCGAAACATATATAATAGCCGAACCATGTGAATGTTTGTAAACGTGTGTTAAATGAGTAAAGAACATGCAAAACCTAAACCCTAAGTGATGTGAGAGTCGGATGGTGAGTAACTTATGTTGTCACATGAAATCATAAACGTGCATGGGTATAAAAGTCGACGTATAATATGTATATAAGTAACGTATGGTTAAAGTCATGAAGGTGTTGAGTAAATAAACAAGAGTTAATGAGTTGTGTGAGTCGATTTGAGTATGAGTAAGTGTTTGCATGTGTGAGTGTGTGCATGGTGAAGCATGAAAAGAAAGGTTGTTTTCATACGTGCTAGGTCAAAGTAATGAGTCATTAAATGACGTAACATGTAAAGTAAATGCACATTAATATGATATTAAAAGATTGGGAAAACCCTAGAACATAAATGAGAGTTGATTAGGGTTTGTAGCTAAGTATATTAATTCGTTATTTCATGTGTGAGTTATGACTTTTAAACTATTTTCACACTTAACCCTAAACTCTAATAAATGGCATAATGAACCTTAATCTACAATATTGATTATAAAACACTTAAGTCTCATTTAACTGTAAAACCCTAAAGTATTAAGATCATTAAATATACTAAGTATGAACACCAAATATTAAAAGATCATTTCGACGATTATGGAATCATAAGTAACATGTACGACCGTTAATTTGTATAGGTTCTGCGAAGAAGGAGTAATCCTTTGCTTTCCGTATTTCTGCTTTTTGGTCATTTGCTTTGGAATAAGGTACAGATATTCTGACCTTTTCAGTAAAGGTTCCTTATAACGTTTTCTTTTCGTTAGCTTTTATATTAGGGTTTCCTAAGCCTTTGCTATGAACCCCATTCTGTTTGTTTGAGCTGTTGCTTATCTGAACTCTGATTTCTGAATTATGAAACATCCGATTTTGAACTATGTTGATATGAAAACTCTGATTTTGAAAATATGATTAATCTTCTGATAAAGTATGATCTGTGTCAGTTTTGACATTCTGATTTGACCTAAGATAGTTTGACACCCGAGCCAAATATTTCACTATTCATGGGGGTTCCATGTCCGTGTCAGTGATGCACCTCTGACATGACTCTAGGGTAGTAGAGTGATGTTCTGCCACGTCCCTTATCTGTTATCTGTTATGAGCTCAATTATATGTTATGGCCAATATCTGTCTGTGGGGAGTATGGATGCATCCTAGATCTGTTATCTGTTATTTGTTATATGTTATCTGTTATCTGATGATTGATGCTGCGTGCATGCACGTCCTTCATAACTCTGGTAGGTCTCCCCTACAAATGTTGCCTTATGTGAATATGATTATGATCTGATATATGTTTTTGGGCTCGTGGTAGTTAACTATAAACCTTATTCGGTAAACCTGATTTATACTCTGAAAATGATTATAGTTTTGCTATCTTTCGTTCATTATATTTTGTATCCGATATCGTTTCGTATTTGCTTTGCTTTTATATCTGTTCACTGAGCTTTTGAAGCTCAGCCGCATTTCTTTCTTCCGCGGCAGGTATCTAAGCAATGGAGCTGGGTTTTGCTTTGGGATGAGTGCTTGAGTGGACTTACCTTAGAGACATTTAGCTTTGATCTTATGATGCCATTTAAGACTTTACTATTTCAGATTATTTCTTTTGGAGTTTATTTTCCATTGGGACCTATGTATTGAAGTCAGGTTGACTTGAATTATTTCAGCATTTATGTTAAGACTTCTTTTGGATGTTTATGTTTGCTTTGATATGACACCATTATTTGTGATTCCTTTACCCTTGTCGGGTCGGGGCGTTACATTATCCATCATCAATAAGGTTTTGATAATATCCGAATAAAAATCGAAGAGAGAACAAAACCTTCAAAGGCTTCATCCTCTCCTCATATTCATGTAATAGTAAGGTCATATCAAAGTGTTAACCTCAGCATCCATTTCATGATAAGTGGTGTAACAACAAGACAAGTCAAGGTCTATTTCACGAAAAGATATCATCACTGGTCCACCCTAATTAACAAAGTAAAACATGTCAAAGATCTCAGCCTTGTTCCATATGTAAATGGTTCTACTAACACATAGATCTCTATCGATCTATACACATATGGACGCATGCTTCACAGATCGTTTTTGAAGTATACTCTTTTTTTTAATATCCGAATCAAATATTAAATAAAATAACAAGAATGTTATCTCTTTTCTCATGATTCGTTAAATTAAGGAATAAAACGATTCTCATACTTAAATAGATCATCAAACAACATAATATGAATGATCCTACATACTTGCTATTCAGGGTGGTAGGATCAACAAGCCAAAACCGCTTACGAACAAGAAGGGTAAAGGAAAGGGAAAGGCTGATAAAGGTAAACAAGTTATGGCCTATCAACCTGAACCAAAGAAATACCCTCCTCAGAAGAAAGAGAATCCTAAGAAGGATCAGGCTTGCCACTACTGTAAAGTAGTGGGTCACTGGAAGAGAAATTGTGCTCTCTATCTTGATGATTTGCGAAAAAATAATATGAAGAATTCTGGGTCCTTAGGTGCCATTTCTTCAGGTAACTTATTTATGATTGAATTATTTACTCTAAATCATAAAATTAATTCCTGGGTATATGATATTGGATGTAGTATTCACATTTGTAATACACTGGAGGGTTTTAGAGTGGAAAGGAAGTTGTCTTATGGGGAGCAATATCTGCATGTGGGTAATGGAGCACCTGCAGTTGTTGAAGCCATAGGAGTGTTTAGTTTAGTATTGCCTTCTGGCTTAGTATTGTCATTAAACAATTGCTATTATGCACCTTCTATTATTAGAGGTGTTGTTTCTTTTTCTGTTTTGTTGGATCTTGGTTTTACTCATACTATCACAAGTAATGGAATTTCAGTTTCTTTAAATGGTGTATTTTATTTTAATGCGATTACTGTGAATGGTGTGTTTGAGATTGATATGACTGGGAATGTATCCAACAATAATAATTCAATGTTTAGCATTGATGACATATAGTATGTAAAACAGACCTGCTAAGCCCAATACATACTCTACGCCCACCCTAGGCTTAGGCCCAATGACTACAAATCCTGGACTCAGGTCCAACAATCACAAACCCTGAGCCAACAGTAAGCCCATAGACTAAGTTGGCTATGGCCCAGGCCTTGAGATGCGCGCGAGGTACATAACTGGCTGAACCTTCAACCGTTAGGCCTCTCACGTCCGCATCCGCGATTAACACGGAACCCTTGTCCGCCAAGGGTCCGGGTCCGGCTCCGGCGACTAACCACTATATGCGATAATCCAGGAGGCCCCAGCGGCAAACCTCGCCTATAAAAGGGGCTCTAATCCCAATACAAGGTATAACAACTTTCTCTCTCATAATTACAAATACATACTATTACTTTCCCTCTCAAGAATGTGTACTTACTCTCACGCCGGAGTCTAATGGTGGGGTCCGTCCCCACGGTAAGACTAACGGTTTACCTTTCTTGTGCAGGAACACCACTCGTATTACTTGGATTAGTACAAAACAGGCTCACTAAAGGCTTACCGGCCCAGTCCAGTAAGCTACGTCCAGACCTTCTATAACCCGTCGCACAAATTGTACTAACAAGTTGGCGCCATCCGTGGGTCCCAGTACACAACTGCGTTCCAGAAAATACTCACCATGAGCACTAGATTTGGACCAACTCCTGCCTTCATGTCTACATTGCGGAGTACGGTAGAAAGAGAAGACCACACGGTCTCGACGGACCTTGAGGGACCTGTGTCCGACGCAGCCCTCCAGAGGTATTGTGATAAGCATTTCGACAAGAGCTGGCCTATTGTGACGGAGAAAGTTCAGAAACGAGAAGAAAGAGCTAAGGTAGTAAAATTCGGAAGGATTATCATGAAACCCAACATCACCGCAGAGCGGAAATGCCAAGTTAAGACCTGCGGAAACAGCTTGAGATAGCGAAGCGGCGGAACACGCAAAATGATGGCAGTCAAGGACATACCCGATCCATGTCACCCAAAAGGAAGGAGGACGTAAGGGAAACGGTGTTCAAAAGGTTGCGCCCAAGTGTGTTCCACCGACTCGGAGATAGGGAGGGAAGTGTTTCCATATGTCCCAAAGACTGCAGGCAACAAGTCCGCCATGGAACCGGAAGAAAAGAGAGGAGCAACTGCAAGGTTTCTCAACCGTGGCCGATAGGATCAGAGCTGGGGAGTCACGAAACCGAAAAAATCCAGTCACGGAAGGCGAATAGCTGTTTAAACGAGGAATCTCACGGAAGCGAAGGCCGAGAATCCGAAGTCAAAAAGCGGATGTCAAATGATTATGACTGCGTATCCGCTACTTCGAAATGCCCGTAAAAACGCGGATGCCAACCAACGTGAAAACATATATGATGGGAGCGGAGACCCCGAAGATCATCTAAAGATCTTCTAGGCCGCAGCAAAGGTGGAACGGTGGGCCATGCCAACATGGTGTCACATGTTCAACTCCACGCTCACACGATCCGCTAGGGTCTGGTTCGATGACCTTCCACCCGAATCAATAGATAGCTACGACAAGCTAAAAGAGGTTTTCTTGATTAACTTATTAAAACAAAAGAAATATATCAAAGATCCTATGGAGATTCATCACATCAAGCAAAAGGATGGAGAGCTAACGGAAGACTTTGTACGAAGATTCAAAGAAGAAACAAGGAACGTAAAGGGAGCCCCAAAAATTGTGAAAGTCTCAGGATTCCTGCATGCGGTCACCGATCCAGAATTGATTAAGCGATTACACGACAGAGGTCCGAAGTCAATGAACGAGGCAATGGACATAACTTCTTCCTTCCTAAAAGGGGAAGTAGCCGTAGAAAGTCGTGTAAGAAAAAGGCAATGGGTGCAACGACCAACGGAACGAACAATAGCCAATAATCGACAAAGCTTCAAAAAGGGAGTCAAAGATAAAACAAGAACAAAAGAAAGGCAACAAGGTTTCCGCCACCCACGAAAACCTTTCGAGGAGATAGTAATACAAAAGAATGCAAAATCCACGAACCTTTTCACAACCATGCCAACCGAAAAAGAAATCGAAGGGAAATTCTGTGAATTTCACGGAAAAGCAAGACACACCACAAAAGAGTGTCTGTATTTGAGAAAGCATAGAGAAGGAATGCAAAAGCGCCGATGAAACAGGGACGCGTCAGGATGACACTGACAAAGCAAATAAAGATCACAACCCTATGTACCTAGAATAAAAAGACTCAAGAGGAAAATACAAACGATAAAAAGACGCATTGCCAATTAAAAGCAATCAAGCCGCGGAAAGACAATGCGGACGCGGTTCCCAGAAAACAAACAAAAATCCGTAACCTAGAGAGTGTCAGCTTTGGAAGAAGTAGCGAACCAAAGGAATAAGACGCAAAAATACATGACACCGTACTACGAACGGAAAGAATAATAAACCGATAGAAATATACAGTCACGGCCAAGATGGGGAATAACAAAAGCTAAAGAATGGATCCCGTCCCGGGCTGGAAAGCGAAGCAAGGATGGAAGCAAAAGGATAAACCTTATCCAAATGCTCAAAAAGAAGGGAGAATCTGCCAGTACAGATTAGCGTTCCTTCACAAGAAATGTTGTGTCAAATCCAACAGAAACAATAGGTACTCAGGCTATGAGCCTAGGCACACGCCTACCTACAAAACAATAAATGAAAATTAATGCTGACGCATGCGGAAACAGTAAAATTACCACTATAAATATGTGGGGTAAATAATAGAGAAAGGGTAGAAAAAAGAGGAGTAGAACCACTTCTTCCTTGGAAAAAACTAGCATACAACATGAGGGAAAGAAAAATTCCTCGAGAAACAAAAAAGAAGCTGAAGAGATGTTTGGTAAAAAGGGAATATAGCCAACTCTCAACAGCGACACATAGCCACCGCATCGTCGTTTCTAAAAAACCCATACGTTACTTGAACCTTTGTCCCCCAAAAAGAACTCCGTAAAAGCAAAGGCAGAGCCAGTTGAAGCATGTTCTAAAGTGACAACTAATAACGCTTAGTCGTTCTAAAATGACGACTAATAACCAGCCTCCGCGACCATTCATAACACTCCTTCCATCAAAACCCAGGAAAGGCAAACAAACAAAGGATGAAAACTATGCCTTCATTCCTCTGTTTATACAACCCAGCCCTCCAAACAAGCGTACGTCTACTAATCCAGGCATATCGGGTTGGATAGACTGGGTTTAAGGAACAAATGATCAGCTTGTGAGCGTCGGGATAAAGCAAAAGCTGTGCAAGCGGAAAGGTAACCTCACTAAAAGCCCTTCCACTTTCGCACAGCAAGACGGGTTCAGACAGGAAGCCTCTTGAAGGGAATATCGAACCTGTTGTAGGCCCTACAGTGGAAACAATCCCACTGATAAAAAAAATCAAACAAGGGGAAGCACCACGACCTTTCAAGAAACAACTTCAAACCCACAAACTTCTTAGGGAACCCCACAGGGAGAATATAGCGGCCTTAAGAGGAAGCGGAAACCGAAACACCTTCAAAAAACGGATAGCAGACAAGAAGAAAGGTTCGGAACCCAGTAAAAAAAAGAAAAAAAGAAAAAAAACACCCACGACTAGGAAATCAGCGAGAAGTAACAGTGTCAGCAAAAGCGAACCGGACCAAGATGTTTCTTCAAGAAAGGATATCATAACTACTAAACACAAGGCAAACTGCCACGGACAGCAACTAAAACAGAAACTTCCCAAAGATGAAGGGAACGCGGAACCTCGGAGTGCCTGCCAAGAATGATGACGGCCATCAGCAAAGATCCACAAGAGAATGGGCGTCACCAGTTATAAGACTCGAAATCAAAGAGGGTAAGGACAGTTAGCAATGAAAAATATGTACCCGAATTTATATATATGATAATAATTATTGTAATATATTTAAAAATGCAATAAATTAATAAAAAAATAAAGATTAGCTACCTTCATTATTTTATTCTTTAAAATGTTTTTATCTTTATTAAGTGCATAAGACGCGCAAGCACAAGAATTGGGTACGACCCAAAATATGTTATTTCTGAATAGCATAAGGTTATCACGAATAACACAACTGGTGAACAGCTTAATCACCAGAGTACGTAAGAGGTATTGCAAGCCCAGTAATAGGAGGATAGCCCAAAATTATCCAAAGACTATTACAAACGTGCATATCCGTATAACGTTAAAAATAGCACCGCACAAACAAAAAGAGTATGTGCACAAGACTATTACAAAACGTGCATATCCGTATAACGTTAACAATAGCAATACAAAAGTGGAAAATAACATACACTAATCAAGAACTTGCACAAGCAAAAAAGTTGACTACAACTATCAGAAGAATCATAGAAAGAAACAAAGACATACATTGTTCAGATGATTACAAAAGCATCCCAGAAAAGAAAAGAAAAAGCTAAGTCCACGCCAAGGCAGCAACACTCACTTCAGGATCGGACAGGACAGCAAAGACCTCACTAAATTCAGAAGATGGGTCATTTACAACCTCAATAGGGGTGTCGGACCCACCAACATCATAATCTTCAACAGAAAGAGGTATCGCGGAAATATCAGAAGTACTGATAGGAAGAGGCACAACTGGCGAAGAAGAAGTACAAACAGAGGCTAGCTCACTAGCTGAAGATGTTTCCACACCCATCACGTTACGAGCGGACAAAGGATCAATGGAAGAATTGTAAACATCGGCAATAGACAACCGATAACCATCAAGGCATTTTCTAACCTGATCAACCCTCTTTTGAACAACCTCCAAAGAGCAAGACAAAGAGCTGTTGCCAACAATAACATTACTACCCTTATCATAAACAGGGACGATGAGTTGCTCAAGATCCGGTTGTAACCCTGCAATCATAGGAGCATTCGCGGAAGGCTCATCAACACGGAGAAGGTCCATAACTTCCGCAATACCAGCATTCTTGCTGGACTTAAGCACGGAGAGCAAAGAAAACTCCACATTTTCAAGGGCCCTCACAGCGGAAACATAGTGATCTTCTGCAGAGGGATTATATGCAGCAAGCTCAACAAGCTCTCTTTTCTCCTTACCATGGATGATGCCCGCAGCTAAGCCTTCTTGCATACCCTTATCAACGGCACGCTCAATAACCTTTGCCATTGCCGCAGTATACTCTGGAGAGTTTAAACACTTGAACACAACAAGGCTCATACCGTTCGTTAATAACCAACGACGGCTAGATAGTAGTGTAAGGAATCGAGGATAAAACTCCTCATCAAGATGACTAGCCAGGGCATACAAGTCAGCAACGACCGAATCAACCTTCCGCATAAGTTCGGCCATCTTAGCATCATGAATCTTACAAAATTCATCCTCCAAAGCAGCAAAGGACGGAGCTCGATTGCGGAGTTCAGAACATGACTCCTCCAAAGCCCGTACCTACAAACAAAACAAAGCTAGATAACAATAGAAAAAAAAAACAAAAAAAAAACAAGAGGAACTACAAAAAAAAGAGAACGGATGCACACCTGTCCGGAAAGACTAGAATTCTGAGACTTAAGAACAAGAAGCTCAGCTCTCAAGGTAGATGACTCAGAATCCTTAGCATCGAGAGACGATTAAAGTATTGCCACCTCGGCTCGAAGAGAATTTCGTTCTTCCTCAAGCGCAGAACTCTGGTCCTTCAAAGATGAAAGCTCCGCAACATAAAATGCTAAAGACGCAGTAGCAGAGGACATTCCAGAAGAAATAGCATCGGCAACCTCAGACTTCAGAGTCGAAATCTCCTTATCCTTACTCGCCAACAAAGACAATAAGCGTTTCCGCTCCATAGCATTATATTCTAAACGCTGACGAACTTCAGAACTAAAGCACAATTGTCGCGCCACGGCAACATTGAACTCACCCAGGAGGCGTTCATACCCCATATCACGGATATCGGAAAAGAAGGTAGGAGGAGCGAACTCGTTCACCATAGCACGACACTCATCAACATCATCAAGAAGAGAACCTTTGGCAACATTCCATTTCGGAACATGAACACCAGAGGGAGAATCGGAATCCGGACCATCAACAATACGGATGTCCCCGACTGAAACATCAAGATCCGAAAGATCATCCAAAATTGGATAACTATCACCAACAGGAGAAAGGCTATCCGGAAGAAAGGAAGGAACATCCACTCGACCCTTCCCCTTCTCAATAGAATGAACAGTAGTAACGACGGCATCCGTCATAACGGGCGCAGGAGAACTGCGAATAAACAAATAAAAGAGCAAGTAAATAAAGCAAGGAAGGACAAAGGAATTACGAAAAGACAAAAGTATAAACAACAAACCGGGAAGGAGAGCCATCAAGATGGAGTAAACCAAAGCCAGATTCAGTGGATGTCCCAGCTTCACAAAAAGGAGTAGTTGAAAATAAAGGAGAAGAAGAAGAATGAGTGGGCAAAGCATTCAAGCAATATTCAAGAGTTTGTGAACTTTGAGCTAGCAACTTCTTAATGGACTCTGAAGACTTACCACCAGTAGAAGCCCTACCAGAATCATTAAGGTCACTCCTTGCCTTCTTAGGGGGATGGACAAGGCTAATGCCAGCCCTCCTCCTTTTCCTACCAGAACCAGAAGCCACCCCACTGACTAAACCAGCATCAGAAGCTGAATAGTCAGGACACAGGACAACGTCGCCAGATGAACGAGAAACTCCGATTTCTGAGCAAGTAGTTGTACGACCAGCCTCACCAGAGGAAGGAGGGGCAAAAGAGACAGTACGACCTTCGGTCAATTGTAGCAAGGGAACTTCATCCTCCTCCCGTGGCCGAGTAACAACAAGCAACTCCAAAGGGTTCTTCTGCTTAACCAAAGACAACAAATCCATAGCTGCAACAAACAAACAGGAAAGAAACAAAGGTAAGGGCAAAATAAGAATAAAGTAACGGGAAGAAAAACATAGATTCGGCATACCCACCCCGATTCTCTTGATCATAAAACACGGGATAAAAGTCATTGCCCAAAGTGTAATTACGGTTGAACCCAACCAAACAAAGGAAAGGCTCCGGAAACTTAACAAAGGAAGAAGCATTGGTAACAAGGGAGGCAACATGTTCAGCATCAAATTCAGTATCGCTAGGGGTGGCGTCCTTAAGAAGATGTCCACCAACGAATAAAGGATGAATAGAAGGACAAACAAATGTGTCAATCCAGAAAAAGTGATCGTTCCAACTTTTAAGGCAATCAAGGGGCTTGGTATAGCAAACACCAAAGTTGTCAACAAGTTTACTAAAAGAAAGCCAGCCATGACTCTGAGACAAGATATAAAAACACCTAAACAAACCAACCGAGGGTTCAATACCAAGTGCAAAACAAAGAATTTCAAATTGAGAAACCTTAGCAGCACCGATGACAGAAAGCTGCGAGATATGAATATGATAATAGTCAAGAATCGAAACCAGAAAAGAAGATAAGGGAAGGCGGAAATTAGCAAACTCAAAGAAACGGGTATAAACACCGATTTTTCCGCTCGGCGCTTCACGAATACTTTTGTCAGGATCAGGCAATTCCGGATGAACAAAGAGCGGAATCGAATAATCAACACAGAAACGATCAAGTGCCTTCTGGGATAATTTAGACTTGGTAGAAGAAAAAGTATCCATAACGGAAAAAGACAAATGGAATCAAGAACCTAACCTGACTGCGGAACGTGGAAAACGGATACAGCCAAAAGTAAAACCAGATTGAAGAATAGCGTTCGCAATAGAAAAGCAGTAAAAAGAAAAAATGGCTAAAGCGAAAATATGGGGTATTTATACAAACGGAATGACGATTAACCTAGAAAACCCTAAGAGAGGATACGTGTCCAAAAAACAATCTAATCCAACGATCAAAATCAAAGCTACGCGGATAAGGATGGTAGAAGACCAAGAGCCCACGGAGTCAAATCAACCAGAACATGAAAAGCCGTAAAACATCCACGTTGTAAAAAACACTTCCCAAGGAAAGGGAGCGTCAAAGGAACGCTTTGAGAAAGCGGAAGAAAAATCAACCCACAAGATGTAGTCTAAGTAAATCCACCACGTGCGACAATATCCGCACGCAGTGCACATACTAGACTGGGGGGACTGGATGGTATAGCAGTTCCTAAGGGTAGAAAAAAGCATTTCCGGAAAGGAAAAAACGCACGGCGAAATCCTTAGTCAACTCAAGTCTAGTGACATCCACCGCATGCGACAATATCCGCACGCAATGAACATACTAGACTGGGGGGACTTGATGATGTATAGTATGTACAACAGACCTGTTAAGCCCACTACATACTCTACGCCCACCCTAGGCTCAGGCCCAATGACTACATTTCATGGACTCAGGTCCAACAATCACAAACCCTGGGCCAACAGTAAGCCCAATGACTAAGTTGGCTATGGCCCAGGCCTTGAGATGCGCGCGAGGTACATAACGAGCTGAACCTTCAATCGTTAGGCCTCTCACGTCCGCATCCGCGATTAACACGGAACCCTTGTCCGCCAAGGGTCTGGCTCCGACAACTAACCACTATATGCGATAATCTAGGAGGCCCCAGCGGCAAACCTCGCCTATAAAAGGGGCTCTAATACCCATACAAGGTACAACAACTTTCTCTCTCATAATTACACATACATATTATTACTTTCCCTCTCAAGAATGTGTACTTACTCTCACGCCGGAGTCTAATCGTGGGGTCCATCCCCATGGTAAGACTAACGGTTTACCTTTCTTGTGCAGAAACACCACTCGTATTACTTGGATTAGTAAAAAACAGGCTCACTAAAAGCTTACCGGCCCAGTCTAGTAAGCTACTTCCAGACCTTCTATAACCCGTCGCACAAATTGTACAAACAAGTTGGCGCCATCCGTGGGACCCAGTACACAACTGCGTTCCAGAAAATACTCACCATGAGCACTAGATTTGGACCAACTCCTGCCTTTGTGTCTAAGTTGCGGAGTACAGTAGAAAGAGAAGACCACACGGTCTCGACGGACCTTGAGGGACCTGTGTCCGACGCAGCCCTCCGGAGGTATTGTGATAAGCGTTTCGACAAGAGCTGGCCTATTGTGACGGAGAAAGTTTAGAAACGAGAAGAAAGAGCCAAGGTAGTAGAAATTCGGAAGGATCATCATGAAACCCAGCATCACCGCAGAGCGGAAATGCCAAGTGAAGACCTGCGGAAACAGCTTGAGATAGCGAAGCGGCGGAACACGCAAAATGATGGCAGTCAAGGACACATATGACAACTTAGTTGTTCCTCTCACTAAGGCTTTACCTAGAGAAAAGCTTATTGAACTTGCCAATGGCATTGGACATCGTTTGGCTAATCGTTTCATTCATAACTGTGATTAGTGTTTGGATAAAGGATATTGTAAACATTTATTATTTTCTGATAAAATAAAATATTGGTTATGTTTATGTTCATTCATAATTTTGTTGTCCTATATTTGCATGTTTAATCCATGAATAACTAAGCTATTCTAAATCGTCCGTTGTCAGTTAATGATATGGGAGTATCATTAAACTAAGACAAATCTGAGTGATTTGGTAGAATATACTTGAAAGTATATTGATGTGTTGTGTTAATACAAATAAGCCGTAAAAACGTTTATTTATATTTTACGATCTTCTAATGTTTTGTCGATAACAAACGTAAAATCATTTTAACGAAACAAATAAAATACGTAAATGGCTTGAGCCAATAGTTTACTAACACACTTACGTTTTCATATAAAACATTAAACAAGTAATAGTGTTTTCATGTTATAGTAATGCATATGTATAACAACTAGTGTTTACATAATGGGTATATATATACATACTTAGTATGTATTGTAATAGGTAATGTAATGGGTAAGAATCTAAGTACTTGACCCATTAACTAGACACATTGAATGTAGTTGGGTAAAACCCAAAGTCCATGACCCATACCCATGGAGCATAATCCATAACCCATTGCATGACATCATGCATGAAGTCATAATGGGTATTATCCATAACCCATGGAGCTAACCCATGACCCATTGACTAGATGCATTTCATTTTCTAGATACATTGTATCTATGTGGATACCCATGATCCAAATTCCATAACCCACGACCCATGATCCATGAACCACAACTCATTTAGGAGGAGCGTCCTACGGATCCCCTGGAATACACTAGATGGATCCCTCAAGCAAAGGATCCGTGGGATCCGTGGAACAGTAGTGATTTTTTGTCTATAAATAGTGAGTCATTTCTTCATTGTAACTCACCCCTTTCACACACATTCTCTCTTAATATTGTAAACTCTCTAACGTCAGATCCAAAGGATCTTTCTATGTAGTTTTATGTTTGTGTGATTCTCTAGGTTCCTCTTAAAGGCGAGATCACCACCTCTTGAAGTCGAGCAAGCTCAAGTCCATGGGTTGCCAAGCTTCATCGTCCTCAAGACTACTGATGTTATCTTGTTGATAGTTCTTTCCTCTCTCATTAGAAGTGTTGTGTTGAAGACAAGGTGAAAGATGTCTAAAGGGTCAAGTCGAAGGCATTAGTGAAAGGTACTGAAGATCCGTGTCAAAGGCATTAGTGATGGTGCCGAAAGTCCGTGTTGAAGGAATTAGTGAAGGGTGCCTAGGTGTCGTGTCAAAGGCATTAGTGAAAGGTGCCTAGGGTGTACATTCGATATGGTGCATCAATGTACAAGATAGATTATTTTTGGTCAAAGGATATTGATATCCTTGTTGATGTTGTAATAAGCAGTGGATCTCCTTTGGGATAGGTGTTGTGTTGTGTTGGGTAGTAGTTCCTCCTTAGTAATGGAACTCGGTATCTAGCTTTGTACCAGATAAAGTGTAGGAGACGTTGTGATAGGTTTGGTTCTACCTCGTGGAAGAACTCCGTGTCTAGCCTTGTACCGGATAAAGAGTAGGCGACGTTGTGAAGGATTATCCGCCACAAGGAGTTTGTGTTGTGTAGTGATTACGAACTCTCGAGTAGGAGACTCAGGGAGTGGAGTAGGGCAAGGAAGGTGTCCTTGTAGCCGAACCACTATAAATACTCGCGTTGTGGTTTTGTGCTTCTTACTCTTTATCTTTGCTTTACTTATTTATATGCTTATCTATCAACATCCAACACACACATTTAAATAAATTGACATAAGTCGATCTAAATAGTTTAAAACGAAGTTTTAATCGGTAAAACTATTCAACCCCCTTCTAGTTTTCCACATGTTGCATGCCAATTTCGATGATATTCAATGAATTGAATATAAGACTTATCCCAACTACATGATTTTACTTTATGGATATTGTTATTAAGTAAATTATGAATAGTTATCCTCAGACTTGAGATACCAGATAAGTGTCATGAATGTAGTGCATTTCTGTGGAACAACTTAACGCTAAACGTAACTGTTAGTCATAAGGGTTGTTTCCAGAAGTGTTGCAAAGTTTGTGAGTTATTCTTGTAGTCAAGATAGAATTTGTTTCTTCAAATTTATTTTGGAGTTTAATACTACCGGGTCCCTCGTAGGGTTGACAAGATGTTTGTGCGGCCGTACCCAAGATCTCCCCGGAATATGTTCAGAAGATTTGGTAATCTTGTTCAATCACTTAAAACGAGAAACAGAATGGTTAAATAAAGAATGACTTAAATCCATATCTTATTTAACATGGTATTTGAAACAAAAGGATAATAATAATGAGAAACCATTAAAAGGTTTTCCAGGAGCCTTACTCGAGTCGTACTAGAGGCATCGAAGTGTTGCTAGACGCTAACCGATGTGATCACACTATTAAGATATGTCCAAGTGGGAGTTGTTGGTTTTATGGACACACATTAGTAGTCGTGAGTTAGGATCGAACTCAAGACCACGGGATTGCACACTTTACCTATGAGAATTAAAGTTATAACAATTTAGTTATTATTTACACAAAACATATAAACTAACGCTAAGTAATTAAATGTAATGGACTAACGGTCGTTAAATGCTAAAGGAAGGACTAAATATGAAATTATATGTCAAGTAGGTTCTAGAATTCCTTGAGGAATTCATAACCGATCGGTGGGGGGTTTCTATAACCCAATCATACCCTAACTTGGACTCTAAGTTTCTTTGGGTATAAATACAAGGCTTAGTGTCTTTGTAAATCACTCTTGTACACATAAACCTAAAACCTAAACTTGTGTGTGTATTCTAAAAGCCAAACGATCGGATCCTAAACCCTTAGGGTCGATCACATTGTTTTTTTCCTTAAGCAAACGTTTTGTGTTATTAAAACTAACATTATTTTAATTTGTTATAGAACGTGTGTACAAGAACATGGTACTTACACACTACTGTAAGTATCTTGGATTGAATTGCAAAAATGGTAAGGGGAAATTTTTATAATCCTATAAACCCTAATTAGGTTCATCTCAATTGCTAGTTTGGGAATTGATTCTTGTTGTGCTAGAATCAAAATGTACGCATATTTTATGTTTATGTTAATTAATTATTTATTATATGTTCCTATACGCTTTCGCATCTATCTTTGATATTTATTGTGTTTTATATATGATTGTCATATTATTAAATTCCAACAAGTGTCTCATTGCCACACACTTTTTGTACTTTTCTACAAATTGAGTACATTTTATAGGATCAACTCCAAAATTATAAACTTCAAAAACAAGTTAAGCAGGAATAAGTTATTACATGTCCAATAAATAAGTTTTACATCTTTCTCAAGCAATCAACTCATCTTCTGTGCAATCCCTTAACTTTATCTTAGCAACCTCCATTCCATCAGTCGTAACCACATCGCAACATTCTGTTTTACCATTCTATAACAAAGAATACAAAATAAACTAATTAGAAATCAGAAATGCATAAGATTTAATTAGTACATGAAATTTTTACCATCATAAATACCAACCTCATACATATATAATGTTCGTAATGAGAGAATAAGGTGCATGGTAAATTTCCAACACTATATATATTCATAAAATTGAATGCGAAAGTTAAACTCGATCACCTGGTTAGGTTTTGTCATAGGTGACAAAACTTCAATTCTTGATACCATATCTGCAGAATAGTTACCAGCTAATCCACAACTCGGCAACCCACGTGGAGCCATGCGAACATAATTAGTTAGAACTTCATGGTCATTGATCTTCTTTATCGAGTCAAATGAAAACACATGAGGAGTTGCACATGGGTCATTTGACAGTGGTCTAGTGTTAAACATATAAAAAGGTGGCTTAAAATGCCCTGACCATGGCTTGAATGTCTCAAGTGGGATCTTTAAGATGCTACGAGGAATGATTTTCTCGTAAATGTGAACCGAGAAGCCCCAAGAGAGTGAAAAAGACCAACTTAGTTTTCTGTTGTAACATATAGTTTGCTGTAGTAAACGCGATTGGTCAACGTTTGCAGCTTTCATTAGATGTTTTGCAGATTCAGAACGATCCATGGTGCGGAAAAATGGATCTATGTGGTCAATGTGATGAAGGGAAAGCAATGGAGCCTTTGGGTGCGAAGATAATAACCCTGATATATCTCCATGTAGATCAATCTGTAAATTAAAATTTTAAATCTATTATAATAACATATACTATACGTGTTAAAGGAATAATCACATAAAATAATCTGGATCATATGTTGATGAATGTTAATTACCTGATGAAGACCTTGATGAGCAGTCATTGAAACTCCAAAATCATTGACACAAGTCATTAAAATTAGATCAGCACTATTTAAATATGGATACCTTCTAAAACAATCTTCTATATTTTTTTGCACCATTTTTGCCAATGGATAACTCATTATTAGTCCTGCACCACCAAATCCCATGTCATGTGAATATATTTGGTTAGACATATAACACTCCGAATGACCACCTATATATATGTACTTAGTATGATCATATGTCGACAAAACATCCACCAAATTGTCAACAAAAAACATCGAGTCGTCGTCTCCCATGATATACCACCTCACCCCCTCCCTCTCTTCTCTAAAAACCTCTATAACGCCATGCACCATTCGAGCCATGATTGGTGCAACATGTTTTATTTCGTTTAGTAACTTTGAAATATCATCAGAGATACGAAAAGGGGGAGATGCAGGCGACCATGGTAGAAGATCGTTGGTGGGATCTGTGTCAAGGTAGAGGATCCCACGGGTGACATTTGGGCGCCACCATGACTCAATGTACGGTTTTCGGTAATGCCATGCCTTTGTGGACCCAAGAAGGCCGAAAACAAGGTGGGAGATATTGGTGGTGCTTTCATGAGGTTTGCGTGTTGTGACATGAAAGATGTCGGTTTGGAAATAATTTGGTTGGTTTGAGAACAAAAGAACAACGAAGACGAGAAGGATTGATGCCGAAAGTGCAAGTGTTTTGCAGCTTATGAATGGTGTTGCTTTCATTGCTAAGGTTAAAATGGAAATGGTGCTAAGATAGATGAGTGAACTTGTGCTACTTAAATATATTGTTCAGTTTAAGAGCATTCGAAGTTGTAATGATTCAGGTAGCATCAAATTAACGTGTTACATTTAGGGTACAGCAATAAATATGTGATCGTCAATAATCACTTTTAACTTAAGACATGCATGCATACAGGTCTCATGTTATACAATGCATGCATGTAGATGTAGCTCAAAAAGAAATGAGTTGGGACACGTTTTCATTCATTAACAAATCTAATGCTTACTTTTATTTTAATTGTACGATATTTCGGTTAAAGGTCCATGAATTTGTAACTTTGTTTCCAAACAACTGCAAATATGGTAAAATAGCATTATGTTTAACTTTTACTACCTTTGTTATCTATCAAATATGATTGAATTACTTGTTAAATAAACCAAAAACCTTAGTTAATTATATAAAGCCAAATGGAGACACATAAAGAAGAAACAACCTCATGTTTGTTAGCGAAAGTTTTATAAGATCAATAGTAAATTGCATTTTTGGCCATTGTGGTTTGATCAAACTACATGTTTGGTCTTCATCTTTTCAAAAATGCAGCAAATGTTTTTATTTTAAATTTTGGCACGCATATCCAATCCCTGACCAAAGTTAAATGACTAAAACACCCTAAGTCTTCTTCCCTTTTAATTTTCATTTTCATTTTCTTTTTTTTTTTTTTTTTTTGCGCAAATATTGATTATGGGCTTATGTATATTCACCATTATCTTACAAGCTCATTAGGGTTTAACATGTAGTTAATTACCCTATAAGTACTACAAATTTGTAACCCCTTTTGCATAACCCTTGAGATAAAGAATAAGAGAAAAGTGATGACGTTGAGTTAATTAGTGGATATAGAGGTAAATCTTAACTCTATATTTATAAAAGATCAGCCCCACTATTGATATTAGAGTAAATTACACCGTTCGTCCTTGTGGTTTGCGTTGACCGCAAGGTTTCGTCCTTTGACCAAAAAAATTGCACCGGTCGTCCTTAAGTGTGAAACCTTATGCGCCGTTCGTCCTTTGACCAAACGACGTTAAGTTTGACCGTTAAACTCCCTCATGTGACTTGCACATGAGGGTAAAATGACGGAAATACCCCTGCTTTAAGTTACACGGCGCCCCTCTTCTTTGCAAAATTGACACAAACTACCTAGTAATATTGAATTGATTACATAAATCGTCCAAAGTGGTATATCACCACTTACCACACACAGACAAACATAAAACACACGTCATCAACACAAACATCAATCAACACAAACATAGAACACATTAAAAATTCCAACCAATTTAACATACAAACAAATAATTCCCAGGCAACTATGAACTAAAAATCACAAACCCGTTCCATTATTCATTAAGAACATATAAAGAAGATAGAATTTCATCAAACACAACAAAACCCATTTTAAGAAGATAGAAACTCATCAAATCAAACAACAAAATGCTCCTTTTTTAAAAAAATTTACAAACACTAAGATAGAATTTCATCAAGCACACCATCTATCCATTCTTATCAACAAGTACTCAACCATCATCTTGTTACCATCACAACAACCCCGATCCGCAGCCACACCACTCAGATCCGCCGCAGTTGCTACCACTACTTCAACCCCGATCCGTCACCCCCGTGGTGAGGGACTGTACGGGTCGACCCAGCAGGAATGAGTCAAAAGAAATAAGCAATACCCTGAGTCGAGTACGCCAGAACTAATCTGAAAAAGGATAAAGATACGCAGAGAGTTACGATAAGCCATTATGAAATTTTCATATTTCTATTTTCCTTGTTTTATCATTTTTATCAACAACAACAACATCCAGTAATCTCACATAAATCAGTATATATAAAAAAAATATAAATTCGAATATAGACAAATATTAAAAGTACAATAGCTTCAAAGGATGACAAGAAGTGTGTTCTTACATTGAACCCATTAGTGGGTCGAGTAGCTATAAACACAGAAACTCAAGAGCTCCATCGGAGGAGACTAGAAACGAATTGGTACGATTAAATACTTGAAGAATCTTCCTTATGCATCAATTAACAAAACCCCTCACTCAATTGGGAAAAACCCCTTGATTTGCATGAACCCTAATTTACCGAACCCTAATTGAAGTGATGTTTTCTTTTGGGAAACATAACAATTAAACTTGTGGAAACTCGTCCCTATATGTAGATAGACGAATGGGAAGACTCCAATTCTCCTTTCTTAGACTTGAGATGATGACTAACTACTCTCGGCTTTTATCTCCATACGCGTGTTCACCAATAGCCTCGTGGAGTAGCTTTGAGGGGCGGGAAGCTCAAAATAGAAGATGAAAGTGATTGATCAATTGTTGGTTTGGAAAGCAGAAGAAGGAGAATTACTGATTTTGGTTTGTGTTTTTGGGGCAGACGAAAAGTGAGAAGGAAGCAGAAAAAGAAGAGACTGAAAGGGATGGGGCATGGGTAGGGTTGTAGATGAAATGACATTTTTACCCTCATGTGCAACTCACATGAGGGGAGTTTAACAGTCAAACTTAACGTCGTTTGGTCAAAGGACGAACGGCGCATAAGGTTTCACACTTAAGGACGACCGGTGCAATTTTTTTGGTCAAAGGACGAAACCCTGCGGTCAACGCAAACCACAAGGACGAACGGTGTAATTTACTCTTGATATTATCATGTCTGCATGATGTTAGATCTACTATAAAAAAAAATTAAAAAAATAAAAAATAAAAAATAAAAATAAATGTTTTCGCTTTCATGATGAATTATTAAAATAGACTATGCTTTATTTATCCTATTAATCCCGTAATCTATATACTTTTTTTTTACGTTTTTCTTATGTTTTTATCTGTTTTCATCCGTTTTTATACGTTTTCGTCCGTTTTTATATGCTTTCTTATGTTTTTATATGTTTTCATCCGTTTTTATACGTTTTCGTCCGATTTAATATGTTTTCTAACGTTTTTATAAGAAAACGGACGAAAACATATAAAAAATGATAAAAACGTATAAAAACGGACAAAAATGAATAAAACATAAGAAAACGTATAAAACGGATGAAAATGTATAAAAACGAACGAACACGGATAAAAATATAATAAATGTTTAAAAACGAACAAAAACGGATGAAAACGTATAAAACAGACGAAAACAGATAAAACATAAAAAAAAACGTATAAATTTGGATAAAAACGTATAAAAACGGACGAAAACGAATGAAAATGTATAAAAACATACAAAACGTATAAAACAGGTGAAAACGTTTAAAACATATGAAAATGGATAAAAGCGTATAAAAATGGACGAAAACGTATGAAAACGTAAGAAACCGTATAAAAACGAACGAAAAAGTATAAAAACGGATGAGAACGTATAAAACGGATGAAAACGTATAAAACGGAAGAAAGCGTATAAAAACTGATGAAAACGGATAAAAACATATAAAAATGGACGAAAACGTATAAAAACGGACAGAAACGGATTAAAACGTATGAAAACGTAAGAAACCATATTAAAACGGACGAAAACATATAAAAACGGATGAAAACGTATAAAAACTTTTGAAAACGTATAAAAACGTGTATATAAAAACGTATACAAAAGGGTATAAAAACGTATATGTTATTTCAGTTATAGCTTTAGATCTAAAAAAGGTAAAACACTAAATATGATATAACCGACTTCAACAACATATTTTAAAACACTAAATATGATATTCCAGTTAGCTTTAGATCTAAAAAAGGTAAAACCGGCGGCGGCTGCAGCAACAAGGCAGCCGAAGTAGCTATAACCGGCGGCACCAAGGAGTGGCGGCCAAAAGCAGCAATCACCGGCAGAGACGAGATGGCGGTGTTTTTTGTTTATTATAGTGTTTGATTGCTGTATTTGTTTGTTTATCTTAGACAACCAAATTTGTGTCGGGTTTGGTATAGAATCATGAATGTATCATGTAAGAGATTTTGAGTTTTGATTTGTTTGATTTTGTACTTACTAAATTTGATTGGAAAAGAAAAAAGAAAAATAATATTAGGGTTAAAATGAATGAGGATTAAAGAATAAAGATGAATAAGAATTAGAGTGGGTTGAAAAAGTCAAAGGAATAAGGTTGAGGCGTTTTAGTCATTTAACTTTAGCCATGGACCAAATACATAGGCTAAAATTCAAAATAACGACGTTTGCTGCACTTTTGAAAAGATGAGGACCAAACATACAATTTCGCCAAACCACAGAGACCAAAAATGCAATTTACTGTAAGATTATTATCAACTCCAGAGGGCAAAAGACTATGTTGATAGGTTTTTGTTGGACTACTGGCGCTGCATACCACAATTAGATGCAAAAAGATCTGCAAATCAGGAACTGTAATCTATAACGGAGTAAAATGTTAAGGACTACAGTACTCATCCAAAAAGCAATTTGTTTGATCACTTGCTGTTTTCTAAAGACTCAATGTAAGAATATTATGGATAAATCAACCCGGTGGCAACTCGACAACATAATTTCATTAGCCATCAGCATATTGGTTGGAAGTTAAAATGCTAATCTATGGACTAAACTCAGTTTATCTACCAACTCTCGTCATAATCAGCATTTGCTTCGATCAACAATACTTGTACTTGATTCTTTTGCCTTCATTGAACCATTTTGTGCAACTGCTACACTCAATTCCTTGTGTGTTAGCGAACTTTCTTCCAAAACATCTTTGCTCGGGAGCACAGCGTCTCTGGATGCAGAATCCTCACAAGGCTCTATCAATGCATCTGCTGGCATCAAACCTTGCCCGTTTTGTACATCTTCTCCTTGGGCATCGGGCCCGTTTTCCACATTTCCTCTTTGGGCATCAGGCCCCGAACCCTCATTTTCCGCATTATTTGCTTGGGCATCGGGCCCGTTTTCCGCATCTCCTTCTTGGGCATCAGGCCCTGAACCCTCATTTTCCGCATTATCTGCTTGGGCAGCGGGCCTGTTTTCCGCATCTCCTTCTTGGGCATCAGACCCTGAACTCTCATTTTCCGCATTATCTGCTTGGGCAGCAGGCCTGTTTTCCGCATCTCCTTCTTGGGCATCAGACCCTGAACCCTCATTTTCCGCATTATCTGCTTCGGCAGCAGGCCTGTTTTCCGCATCTCCTTCTTGGGCATCAGACCCTGAACCCTCATTTTCCGCATTATCTGCTTGGGCATCAGGCCCGTTTTCCACATGTTCTCCATTGGCATCAGGTCCATTTATTGCTTCTTCTCCTTGGGTATCAGGCCCGTTTCCCACATGTTCAGAATCAGGCAAAGTTTCTGCATCTAGTTGTTTCGGAGAAGCCTCGACACTTAACAAGTCTTTCTGTCCTTCAACAGTATCGCTTTCCTGCCTCAAAAGTACTTCACTTGATACCTCATTACCAGATTCTGTACCCAAAACGTTTTTCTCTTCACCCAAATTTGGTTCATAGATTAAGGAATGCAAGTGGGGGCAGATTGGTGGGGTCCTTTCACGACACTTATGGCATTTAAAGCCAAAAAGAGCCCCTGTATACTCATCTTTAAGCCCGAAAGCATCCCCATGGTACCACTCTGCAATGAACAGAACAAATAATAAAAAATCTTTAGATGACATGGTATTTTTTTGAAGGAAAGACACACACACGCTCTACTCTACACCTTTTTGTTACACCCTTTGTCCACATGGGGAATTTACAGTGAATATCTTAAATGTTGTAAATAAAAGGACGAATGGATTGAAAATCGCCTAGCATGTAGTTGTAGACCCTTAGAGGTGACGATTTCAACTCAAATTCGTTTCCATGCGGGTCAATTCAGGTTATATTTTATTTACAACAGGATTACTCTTAAAGGTAACGGGTCAAAAACTACCCAATGTATGTTTCTAATCACACACTATTTATAACAGTAAAATGATATATTCTTATTAACATTATGACACAAATTCATTTAAAAACCCTTTAAAATTTGGACATAAAGTGTATCAGGTTAAATCAACCTTAATCAGTTTTAATCTCCACAAAAAAAACAAAAGCTATTTTGACAGATATCAAAACAGACCAAACTGCCAAGTCTGATCAGAAGTCACCCAAAGTGTATTTGTTAAGCATAGAACATTATAAAATTCATTTAACAAGGATTATTATTGGAATGAGTTCGGATATGAGAAATAAAATTAAAATGAGAAGGGCGAGAAGGAACCACAACCACAGCACCTTTCAGATGCACCTTCACAAATGGATGCATCTCCCCTTAAATTTATCCCTCTCCTCATTTATAATGTGTGGCTATAAATCCTTCTCGCCCTTCTCATTTCAATTATTCTTATCATCGGATACACTCCCTCTTACTAGAATAACATAATGTCAAACTGTTATTTAAAACAGTGAATATAAATTTAAAGTATAATCCTTTTGGATAAAAGGTGTTTTGGTTCAACTGGACTTGCCCATTACCCAAGACACCCGGGCCACCCATTTTGGTACCTCTACGGCTATATGTAACATCTAGTACTGCAACCAAGAAGAGAGATTATTTCACTTACCTCTACAGGTCTCGCAATTAATATAATTCAATGCTGATCTGAATCCGGGTTCATCACAAAGACTACATTTAGGTTGAGAGATAGAATCCAGCAGTGCAAAAGGCAGAAGATGATTCTTGGTCCTAAATTCTGTAACCCGTTCATCATCAGGATTTCTGGAGAGATGGAGACCGTTGAGCCAAAAAGCAGAATGCAGTTGTGTTCTCTTCCTTTTCAAACTTTCCTTCTTTATTTTTCTTGGTCTTCCTCTTTTACCCTTGGGTTTATCCACTTCATTAACAGTATATGTTAATTGTTTCTTTTTACCACCATACTTCTTTTTTTTCTTCACAGGTTTCTTTTTACTTTGTAGCGGAGCAATTTTGGCTGTGCGAGCAGATCGTCTTAAAGGCACAACAAAAGCTTTACTGTTGGCTTGTGTCCTTACTGATTGCTTTCCTTTGCCAACCTTTTTACTGGTTTTTGAGACTTTTTTGGTCTTCTGAGAATAAAATTTCCCCTTTTTGGGGCCGGGCTTCAAAGTGTGGCCAACATGGCATTTGTGGCATGTGTATGTGCCTCCACTTGTCTTCCTCACATGTCTTTTATGGAAATAGCCTGGAAACATTAACCACCATATATCAATCACAGGAATGAAAATGGCTTATTAAACCAATTAAACAAGACTTTGATTTAACAGATTTCATTGATTATTAAAGATTCATGCATCATATGTTTACATGTTTTATAAACATAGATAACTTGACATAGATTGCAAAGTCAAGAAAAAAACAAGAACGGTGTTTAAATTTTATAGCCCTCACAAGGAGCAGAAGGAGAAAATAAGCGTAGAAACTATACCTTCACAATACCGACAGCAAATGGCATCCCTGCATTTAAAAAAATATGTTAGTACAACTACTAACAGAAACTAATTGGCATGGCTACACAATCTAACCATTTTCTTTCCAGTTGCATTTGCAATAAGTATTGCAACCATGTTACACAAGATACAGGATATTTTGACCCTTCATATGTGAGCCACAGAGCAACATAAATTTAGTGACTTCCATCCATATGTTTTCAGTAAGTCAAATGCATCCTCATTGTGTTTCTGACTAGGCAATAACAATATCACAGACAATAGAATTTTCCTATTTTAATTTGTAAACATGGGATCGATCTAATAGACAGTAGAAACACGTGAAAAAAATTAGACTTCTGGGACATGCAAAAAAACAGGGGATTCGTAATAATGGGTCTATAAACGAATCCCATTTATAAGTAAAGAAGTCTTAAAAGACATATTAAAGAGGTTGTATGCAAAAAAATAAAAATAAAAAAAATAAAATAAAAAATAGCTTTGTGACATTTTAATATTTGAACACGTTCGTAGCTAGCTAAATATATTCTTGACCTTTTGAGATGAATGATGAACCAAATCGACCCATTTCTAAGTAACTGAGCCGAAACTATCCAGAGATTAGTGCAAAGATAACAGCAAAGTACCTGACAAGGACATCCTTGTTGCAGTGCCCACACAGATGGTTCTCCGGTTTTTCTGGTTTAGATAGAAGATAGGAGAAAACATCTTTCTTCGCGGGCTTTACCACCCTTCTGCTAACTGGAAGACCACTCAGACTCATCTTATTGGACTTGTATGCTATTCTTCTGTCTTCAAAAGGTTTTAAAAGAAACAAGGGAACATAAGGCTCTTCCACCCAGTACTTCTTTCTTTCACTTGATGGCTCTTCAATCTTAGACCCATTTTTTACAACGGCATCAGGTATAAATCTTCTCTTTCCAAAATCTAAAAGATATTTCACAGAAGCTCCTTCTAAAGACTTGCGTCGTATTATAGCCTTTCTAAATGACCTCATTGACTTTATAGATTCCTTATCCATCTTTGCCAGATGACTTGTGTTCTCAATCTCTTCCCATTTAATGTTCGCATCAAGTTCCCTAATCTGAAAGAGAATAAAAAAGAAGTAGAATCACTAATCAGCTGAAAATCTTCTGAGGTTTAACTAATAGATATTATCGGCATGATTCCATTGAGTCCTAATCACTTTTAAATGTAACTCGAATAAGTAGTGCCAATTATGTGGTTTGGCTAACAATATCCGCAGGTCATGATGGGTTGACACACAAACACTTCTTTTCTGTAACTTTATAGATTCCTAATGTAATACATATAATTACAAAAACTAAACTATTGATATAATAATCTTCATACTGATAACGAAAAATTGCAAGATCGTATGACACACTCTTGCGACGGGAGGGGGCTTTCCCAGCAGCCTACTTTGCCAAGAGGTGGCAGGTGCGCAACGACCTAGCTCAAACCTACATAAACCACTTAAAGGCTATCTTTCAATTTTCAATTTGAGCAACATATGATTAGCTTTTAGCTTTTCCAATTGGGGTAAGATACTGTGCTGAAATGTTCACTCAGGAAACTGGTGACCTAGTAACCTTCAATTGGTAATTAATGTTCCCTATTTGTTAACTAACATCCCATTAACATATAATACTAACTAATATATTTTCGATAAATACTTGACCGTATTAATGTTCATGAACCCACAAGCACCACTAACTATCTACACCACCCCCACCCAAGGTTGTAAATATCGCTCAGCGGTGCCATGACGGAGACCATAAATTATAAAGGAATTTATTTTTAAAAAAATAAATATTAGCAATATCCTAACAAAATTAGTCAATAACCACAAAAAACTAAAAATTTTAACATCCTTGAAAAATAAAAACCATAAGTCCTAATTATTTATCAATTTAAAAAAATATATATATATATATATATAAAAAAATAAAAACGAGTTTGACCTAGTTGACCGCCATATTGACTGATTTTGACCATGACTGATTTTTTGACCGATATGCCATATTTCATGGCGGTGGACCGCCGCCAACAGCCATGGCGCCACCATGGCCGATTTTTACAACACTGCCACCACCTATTGTCGACCACCACTACCAAACCGAACCAAAAGAACGCACAAACGAAGATCTTGGTTGATGGCAGGAGATGGGGTTTATGGGGGGAGATGTGATCATGCCTGTTGTCGCAGCCGTCGTAAGCAGATTGTGAAACTGGTGACCTAGATTTGTTCAATCCAGGAAACGAGGAGTTATATACGTTGTTAGCCATCTCTGATTTGTATTTTTGTTATCTTTTTTTTTTTTTCAATTTCTATTCATTTAACTAATTAAGAAATCATGTTTTGGAAAAGTGACAGGTTCCTACGCAGATAATATGTTACTCTATCTATTAATTTTCCCTTATAATAAAGCAACAAGAAAGGTTGCAAGTATTGAATACGATCGGGGCAATTTTAAACCAGCTAGCTTGACCCGTTTCTTTTTTAGCTGAAGTTCAAATTTTGTACATGTTTGAGATAAACTTAGCCCAAATTAACCGCTTTCAGGTGAAGTGATAAATGTCATCACCTCTAGGTTTGGCTAACAATATGGCCACATGGACTAAGAGTAAATAGTTAAGCAAACCACATAACAGAGACTCAAGAAGCAGCGAAGGTACCTGAAGAGCAAGCTGTTCCACAGTAACTGCGGACTCGACAGAAGCTCGCCACGCAATAGCTTTAGTTCTCTTTGGATATTCAGAATTTTCTGGATACAATATACCATCAATCTTCCTGCCCCCACCTAATAACGTCAAATATAATTAATAAAAGTTTGAGGATGAATGTTCATTTTTAATTGAATAAGAAACAAAATGTGTAAGTTAATTTGATACTGACCTTGACGGGCAGCTTTGCAAGCCAAGGAGCGAGGCAAAACCTTCCAGTTAAAAAGCTTTCGTGTGAGCCTGCCACCCCTCCACCAATATAGGCCAATACCAGTAGATGCATTTTTAAGAGAATGTGGCTCAGAATCCGAAGTAGATCTTTTCTTTCCAATCAAATTTTTTGAGTTCATACGAATCTTAGCCACAAAATGAGAAGCAGAGCCCACAGTGACCACTGAATCCACATGTTTCGGCCATTCATCCGAAAGTGCACGTAACCAAATATTGGACTCTAACTGAAGACAAAAAGTAGCATAAATCTTAAGTCAAGTTCTGCATGACAGATCGGATTATATTTCCGGATAATCATTAAACAGATATTGTCGGGTTATATTATGATAGGAACAGAACAAACAGGTCGAATAGGATGAGTCGGACCAGTTAAATGAGTCAAAAAGTTGCATAATTCGTAATCAAATGCTTACAATGGTCTTAAGTCTTAACTCATTTCACATCGTTATTATCACAACTTCAGTCTACTATTTTGTAGATTGTAATAAATATATTGACAAACTCAAACCAAACCCTAAAACCTATTAACTTGATGATTCCTCTTATTTATAATAAACATGATTTAATACTTTACTATATGTAAGAAGTATGAGTCCACAGTTTTCGTTTTCCTTCTGTGGCAGTCATAAGTGGAAATGACCACCTAGTCATCCTATCATTTTGAATTACTGGTGAAGTTGAAAGAACACTACTATATAGTAACAAGCAAGCCCACAGTATATTCTGAAATCGAAACCTCTGGAGTTCACAGCCATATGAATATAAGTCCTAGCACCCTGATACGACACAAACTATTGAGATTCTGGATGAGCATGAAGAGTAAGAGGTAAAAGCAAAGAGAAAAACAAGCTAAATTACCAAAAATCCAAAAACCATATATTTTTGGTGTTAAGATAATTTTTGGGTATAGAGAAAAACCTTGCGTAGTAAAGGGTTTAAATAATGCTGGAATCAAACTAAGCACATGAACTCCAAAATGTATATAACTGACAGAATTTCTTCATATATCTTACGATAAAGTCATAAATTATATAGCTTCATCAGGAAAATAACAGCCGGGAATTCTATACCAAATTAGTATGCCTCGTAAAGGCGTGGGTGGCAGATCAAGAAAAGCTTCTTTCCGTCCGGGGTGTGCATAACTATAATAAACTTTTCAGTGAAAGACGCTGTTTATATCTTAAGTCCCTAAGATATTACATTTCTTCAATTTTCTTTTTCTATTTTCTTATGCCATTTTTAAAATTTCATATAAAAATATCTATAACCCCAAATTAGTAAATGAAGGCTTGGATAATAAATCTAGAATTTTCTAGTGCTAAATTAAAATACACAGATAAGTTACCAACCTACCACGCTGAACTATAAATAGGCTTCCCATGAGCTTATTAAAATTCACACAATAAACTTATCAGAGATATTAAAGAAGTTCATTCTTAATAAAGGAATCCACATTCGTTGGCATGGTTCACATATCATCTTGATCCCCCTTTGCTCAAAATACTAAATTACATAGTATAAATAGGAACAAGAATGTGATATCACATTATAAAGATTTATCTACGAATTAGAGGAATATAATTTAAATGCATATGTGAATACAATAATCCTTGATTGCAGTGGTGGCAGCTACTACCAATTGGGATAGCATAAGTTATGCTATATCATAAAGGATCAAAAGGTCATTTGGAGTGTATTTAAATGTATCACAGATCCTAAATCGCCTTATCAAAAAAATATGCTGATGACTAATATGTTATCACATTTAAAATCTTATTTTTTGTAAAAAGAAATGTAAATACACGCGTTTGTTGGTTAGTCAGTTTGTCCAACCTACCCCGACCAATAACCCAACCAGCCCGCCCCGCTCAACAGGCCAACTCTAATTGACTGACCATTCAACCATCTGCAATATTAAATGAATCAAATAACTATAAATTCTTACCATAAGCAGCAGGTCTTTAACTGTAACTATATCAGACGCCTCCGAGAAACTTTTACGATAAATCTTTGGGAAATGAGGATTAAGCCAAGGACCCAGCAATAGACCATGCAAACGTTCTTCAATGTAGAGGATATGACACATGCAATCAGTAAGACGATTATTCCTGCTTATGGTCGAATCAAAACCTAACACTTCACTTGTAAAACTTTCCACATCAATAGGGTTATTCATGAAGAACAAGCAATTTCCATCATCCGTAGGAAATTTACAAGCAAGACACCACCCACATTTTTCTTTCCGAGCATCCACACTTAATTTCCGGATATTAGACCAGCAAAAATCAACAGATGTCTTTGTTATGATTTTTATCTGTATCGAAATCAACTCCTCCAGTGATTTTGTAGGTGTTTGAGATACCTTGTCTGATGGTTTCGGTATCCAATCTCTGGCCACTGATGATGCAACTCTAGCAAAGCTATATAAATTTAGATAACCAATCTCTAACTGCTGTGACATGCCTTCCTTTGTAGGTGGTTTGGATAATTCATATCCATTTTTTGAAGAATCAACATTTTTCCCAACAACGCGAGAAGATCTGTTTAACTTTCGTCGAGTTTTTGAGGCAGCCAGAGTACAAGTGACAACCTCAGAAAGTTCAGAAGATCCAGCAGAGTGAGCTAATGGTCTGTCTGTTTCCATACAAGTTTCTGAAGATTCTGTTGCGACTTTTAGAAGAGGATCGACACATGACGAAGCATTTTTTGAATCCAACTTACCTTTTTCACCATAAAGTTTTGTGTATAAACGCCAGTGCTTGGTGATGGCATTTGATATAGTTTTGTAACCCTTAACTAAATTCAGAGCGTTGATTAGAGCAGTCAAATCATTCATGTGATAGTAATGAAATGAGGTTTCCGCATCACAGTTATCTGACCTGCAGATGCATCCACGTAATCAGTTAGAGATATCCAACAAGAACAGAGGTGGCAAAAGGGTGGATTAGGTAATCGTTGATAACAGGCGGAGACGGGCACTACTGGTTTTGTTGACCCACACTTTTGTCCATTTTAATATTATATAATTTGATCCATCAGATATCATTACAAAAACGATATTATGAAAACCAAAGAAAGTGATTTGGGTGGTTGTATGCATTGACTCACTAAACTTTCAACCCCATCGGCACATTTGACTTGTTCTCTTTTTATATATGGAAAAAAATAAAAGAACCCAAAAAAATAAAAAATAAAAACACTTAAATGTTGACCTGTTGTAGATCAATTTAACCCAATTCCGCTATTTAGAAAGTTCACGGATCAAAATTGCCGCCTTAGGCAAGGGATTAACGTAAGTTTTTTATAAGAAAAAAAAAAATCCAATTCAGAAAAGCAAATTACTTCACTTGCAAAAATAATATAAAGAACTTACACCAAAAGGTAACCACAGCTGCTATAATATGATCTCCCATGCGGGTCAACACCCAAGAAATCTGCTCCTCGAATAGATTTCGCCACATCAACTTCCGGATTTTTCTTGCCAACTACACACTCTGGACAATACCAATTGCCCTCTGGCAACAAATTAGTTGCAATACCAACACACTTAGAATGATATGCAGCAGGGCAACCATCACAGCATATTAAGTTACCATCCATTTTACAAAGGCAACATTCATCACTGTTCAAATCTGCGATTTCATCAATGACCTCCTCTGAACTACCCGAAATAGCCATTTTTGTCCTCCTTCTCTTAGAAGCCGGCGATTTTGTACGTAAATCAGGATCCACAGCATTAGCAGGTTGACCTACCATGATCCGTCTATTAAGCTCTAAACTTATAGCTTCAATTTCTATCACATCATCACATATATACTGCAATAATTCAACCTTGACAAATTCCGACTGTTTGTGGTAGTCAGTCTTGAATGACTTCAAGAGAGCAAGATCAAAATCGGGTTTCATAAGTAGGTACTCTGCCATATAGATGGGCCACGTGATCAAATCCAGCAGATCCCAATTAAGATCCCTACATTTTATATCATGTTTGAATGAAAAAAACACAAATAACATATAGCAAACAATAAACACATGTCTGGCAGCTTAGTGAAAAAGATCACAGCAGTCGTGGGTTAAAACGGGTCGGGTAGGGTGTACATACATTTAGCCTTTTTTAGATAAAAATCTGTATACGAAATGTGTTAGCAGAAGCAATATTAGTATAATACTTATCCAGATTGTTGATGTAAAAGTTAAAAGAAGCTATAAGGAATTACAAATAAATGTTTGGCGACATTTAACCCATTTGAGTTGTTCCGGTTTTCACATAAAACACAGCCAAAAAAATCACAAGTGAATAGTACGAATTTCTTCGTTTAAAGTAGATATAGAAAGCATAAGACGCATACCTTAGGCAATTAGTAGCTGATGTTGAATCCTCACTTGATTGAAACTCTAATCGCTTCCTCAATATACGCAAAAGCGTAACATGAATAGAATCAAATAATAATGTAGGAGACTTGCTTCTAATCGATTCCACAAAATCTCGCAACTCAAATGGACTTAAAAACAATATTGTACTAAATGACCTAAGAAAAGCATAAACCGCGAAAAGATCAAGTACCGGAAGACCATCTAGATTCACATTCCCTGTCGATGGTGGGAACTCCAGTTCCGTAGGAACAATGCTCGGTTCTTGTAACTCTTCACAACCCGAGATCGTGGGTTGATCCTCCGAAACCACACTTATAACCGGAGAAACATCATTCCCGCCGGCATCATATTTTATGGGTTTCAAATCATGTTTCTCGGCAGAAATCATAGCTTGTCTGCGCGCACTCCTTCTTAACACACTTTCTCCACCACCACCCGTTTTCGGAGAATCTGTAATCTTTTTTCTCTTCCTACCTCGCTTTCCGCTCTTCCCCAAAGTTTCATCATCATTATTATTATTATTATTATGGGTTTGATTAATTTTAGTTTCCTTAGGATACCCACCAACATCAACATCCTCATTCTTATTTTCACTATCATCATCATCATCTATATCCATATCTTTCTTAAAAACTAAATAATTTTCGATATCTAAATTCAAATCACCATTTCCCTTATCACAATTATCATGACCCAAATCACAATTAGTACTAAAGTTATCCATATTTAAATCAGAAAGAAAGATGAATTGGGTTGTCACCTAATGATTTGATGCATGATTGGTGATCTGGGTGTGTTGAGAATGACCATCTTCAGATGAGGAATCGCATGATTTGTTAAAACCCCTTTTTTACAACTTATTTCATTTCTTCTTCATATGTTTAGTGTGTGTTTTTGTGTGTGTTTGTTTGTTGAATGGAAATGGGGGAATTGAGATGTGGTCAAGTCAACAACACTACCACCACCTGCTTTTCCCTTTCTTTTTTTTCTTTTCTTCAACTGCCTAGTATTTTCATAATTTTAAATTTTTACATTTTATTATTCATCAATAAAGTTGTCGTTAGCAAAATTGAAAAATCATTCTCAACATGCATCGTATGAATTTACTAATGTGAATTTGCATGTGTAGACAAAGTACCAAACCACTTACAGTTAACGATGTTCTTTTGCGAGAATTATCATATTCATAATCTGACATAAAAGTCGTTTCTTAATAAGGTTTTGTCTCTTTTCACGTAGAAAAAACTTAATTTTCTTCATTAACTTCTATGCACATAGAATAAAAATAAGCAACTTCAAGCTTTTAAAATCATATTTACCATAACGAATATCTTTATCTTTATAATTTAAGAATATAAAAATATGCTTGAAATCTTACTCACTTACACAAAATTGTTGTATATTTTGACCGCTAGAAAACATAATGCATATAAAAAGATAATTATAAAGTTATATAAAACTCAAAATAGAAAAATATGATTATATTTTGATAATAAAAGTAATAATATTTAAAAAATCAAATAACTAAATATCATTTTTAATCAATTTTATAGTAATATTGTTAAATATATTAAATTCATTCAGTTTGTTGTGTAATCTAAAGTTTTTTGCACTTTCAACAGTATACAATTTTTTATGTTTTCACATCATTTTTCTTTTTTTTTAATTATTCACATCATTTTACCTTCAAAATGACTAATTGAAATACTATTTTCTAACTGTAACACCCCCAGAATAGGGTCTAGCAAAAGCATACGAACCTTGGGGTGCTACTATCTTGGTATTACAACATAAGGTACAAAGAATGATTTTTATTCCATTCATTTACAATATAATTCATTATTTAAAAATGTTAAATTTTCATTAATGAAAGTAATGCGGAAATAGGCCCAATAAAGAATTTTAAAACGGTCCCGATTATTCATCAGAGTCGCCTATGACCATGCCCCTTGCCAAGCATCTTCCAATAGTGAGCTATCGCCTTAAACCTGAGAACACATGCTAAAACGGGTCAGCTTACGCTGGTGAGTTCATAGAGTTCAGTTACAAAATTAGTAGTGCACCTGATAAAGGTTAATTGCTGTGTGCGACTAATGCAGATATATAATAAACGTTCCAACACCAATCATTCCAACAATAATCCAACAACACAATTGAGATCTCAGCAAGGCCCCGGGCAACTCTAGACATGCATAGTTGTAGCAGGGCCTAGAACACATGCTACCCTAGTCTAGGTCGGATACAGATGTCTATTCTTAGCTACGCATCGCGTTATAGCAAATGAATGCTACCCTAGTCTAAGTCAACATCTGTCACGTGTCTAACCTTTCTGTTAGGTCACCATAATATGAACACAAGTGTATAGACGTATGATAGAACAAGAGATAAGAAGGGTTGGTTGATTCAATCACACACACGAAAAAAATAAAAGGATTATGCTTATTATGAAAGAGATCAACACCTCTCAAATAAGAGCTAACAATGTATTTATAGGAAAGGGAGCTAGGGCAATAAGTCTAGTCCCTTCCTGTTAGGTCACTAGATTTACCACACAAGCTTACTTGAAAGAGATAAAGGCGATTGAACAATATTAAACACACACACACACACACGATATACTTAGCCGGTTATGCGTAGGTGAGAGTGAAAGAGAAATATTGAACAACCAACCCTCAAGTGAGGGTTATTACATAGTATTTATAGGAGGGAAGCTAGGGCAACACTCCTAGTCCCTTCCTTTCTCCTATGGGCTTGGGCCTAAGCTCATGGGCCTTCTACATAAGCTTAATGCTAATAACAAACATAAAGGCCATAATAAGCTAACTATTACATATGAGTAACTAACACTTGAATAAAGGTTTAGGAGTGATTCCAACAATCTCCCCCTCAAGTGTTATTACATATGAGTAACAAACACTCAAGTGTTGGTGATGAAAAACGGTGAAGGCGTTGATGTAATAGTAGCTTTGACGTCTTCTGACATTCTTATTTCTTGTAAGAAGAATTGCCTTGATTTGAACCATCTCCCCAGTGTAGCGAGATAGTTTTCTTTGAACAATTATGCTTTGACGTCATCTTTAACTTTGTTCTTTGATCATTGTTCTTTGTGATGAAAGTGATAGTATGTTGTTATCTGCATCAGGTCTGCCTCAGGTCTGCTTAGTTGCTCCAGTGTCTCCACGTCATTCTTCAACATGCTAACATGCTCTTTTGACGTTGGAATTCAAGATCTTGATGAAGTTCTTTAAGTCTTTAACTTTGTAGATTCTTTGATTTGACGAAGAATCATTACATTGTTGTGTTGCTTTTGGATAGAACTTCCATTAGTGATGATGTTGGCGTGAGCATGTGAAGAATCTGCACGATCATTCCGCTCCCGAGCTTCCATAAGAAGAAAACATTAAAACGGTTAGTAATAAGCGGATTCCGGCACATACAAGTTTGAACTTAGAGTGTTAACAAAGCATAGTGTGAAAACACAACTCTAATTCTTACAAAGGCCGTTCTAGAATCGGAGTCCCACAAGTGAGATAACACGATGTACCGAAGTACACCTACGATTGATGAGTCGCTGAGGTACACGAAGCATCACCTCATTTGTAGACCATTTGAGACCACTAAGCGCAATCCACGGGAGTTTGAAGGCGACCTGCTGTCGAGGTGTTTGATGTTGACCCGGCGGGAGTTTCCATTCAATCACTGAGAATCACAAATGTGAACCTCTCATAAATGTTCTCGACAGATTGCTAAGATCTATGAAGGACTCGATAATGTACCACTGGAATTCTTATTGTTGAATATCAAGTGATGAAATGTCAAGTGTACCTAAGAGATCTTTTGATAAATCTCGTGGCTCTAGACTCAATATTGCGTTTTGGTTTTCTGGCGGAGACTAGGAGAGGGTCTCCTTCTTCAATATCGCGATCTCTAAGAGAAAGCCGACGATTATGTAGGGTTCCTGTGAGAATGAAACAAGCTTATGTTGAGAGAAACTTGAGTGGCTTAAGAAGGTTTAGTGCATGCGTCACTGGGTCCATGACGACTTTTAATCTTCAATACCGGTGTCATCAAGTGACAACCAGTAACATATGAATTGAACCGGTTATGCTGCCCTAAGTTGAATAATCCGGAGGGCTATTTCTTTTCACCCTTTTCTTTGCATTTCTTTTTAATTCTTCAACTCCTTCTTTCTCCGATTCTCGTTTTCTCCTTTTTATAATCATACCTAAGGACTTCTAAGTTCTAACTATTTGTGGTGTCCTTGGGTAGATCCATCC
The DNA here is from genome assembly GCA_910596185.1 of Chrysanthemum makinoi. Taxonomy (NCBI): domain Eukaryota; kingdom Viridiplantae; phylum Streptophyta; class Magnoliopsida; order Asterales; family Asteraceae; genus Chrysanthemum; species Chrysanthemum makinoi. The sequence continues at coordinate 13,987,311 of OU343219.1, forward strand.
GGCTCTGGCGGATCATAGGACGGTTATTCCTAACCTTAGTCACCTTATAACTCCATGACTAACCTATGTTGCCATTAAAACCACTGTTGTGAAAAATCTCTCAAAGTGTTTGTGAATGAAAAACATTTTAGTACCACTGTTGAGATAAGATTTTGCATAAATACTCCCCCTCCACATGTGCTTAAGAGTATTATCGGTTAAAATGCACAGGAGGAAAAAGCGCACATTTTGAATTGATTCACTCAAGATAGACATTCCCCGTGAACGGTTCGTGGCATAGTTAAAGAGTTGCATTGTCAGCTTTTAGGTGACAACTAGCTCTAATAACTACCTTGAAGGTGTAGACAATCCTCGAAAAGTTGTCAAACCCGTCGAGTTCATGTCTACCAAGAGTTTCTCGAATGGTACATTCTACTCAGACAAGTCCTTTGCGAGACACGTTTACATCACTAGCGAACTAGCTTGAAATTATTACCGTCCTGGACAAGTCTTTTCGAGTTACTACAGTTAAGATCTCGTCAATTCATGGGTTAAGTCTATAGCACAAAGATTCATTTGCATTTACACAACATATTTCTTATCACGTATTTTCTCCCCTCAAAAATGGCATATAAAATGTTATTTTTGAAAAGTTGAGAATAAATATGACCATTTCGAGTGTTTTGGGAAGAATGACCACTGTGAACAATTTGTGAACAAAGTTTTAAGTCAAGTACACCCCCTCAACGAGTGATATAAACGGTTGAGGTTTTGAAAATCATAAGGGAAAGTACTTGTTCTTTTGAGCAAAACCTTGAAAAATGAAAGGTTTGGTAGGTTTTACTCAAAAGTAAGAAGCTTTCGCTCCTTTTATAAGGATTGTCGCACTGAAGCATACCACAGGGTCCTTTATTTACAAGAACGGGTTGTACACTGTAATATGTGCACAAGCCATTGACATAATAGATCATACATCCAAATTTATAATGAAATAAGCAGTTCAAGGGGTACGGGTAGACCGAGAGATGTCGCCGAGAATGTGAATCGGGCGTTGAAAGCCGATGATGTTTCTCCTGGGTCGACCACCAACATAGCTTTCCAATCTTCCGAACTGATCCCTTCTATACAACCGTTCATCAATCATGGTGATGATCCTCTTCACGTCCCTTCGATCCCGAGAATTCCATCGCTTAGGAGACCCGATCTTTTGGTGTATATCCTTCAACCGGTAAGCCAATCCGTCCCTAACCATCTTTAAAGTGTGATCTCCAAACTTATGAAGATCTCGCACTGCGCCATCAAGCAATTTCTTTGAAGTTCACTGCGGTAAACGGCCGAAAGGTTTCTTGATGAGCGTATATTGTGAAGGCTGGTTGATGTCGGGAAGATCAAGCTGCGGTGGAGTGAAGTTGACACGGGTCCGATAAGATTCAACGCCACTGGAGATCTTCTACGTTCTTTGATAACTATGCGTCTGATGAAGATGAGCAATGACTTGGTGAATTCACGTTGTACTTTGGTGGAGAATTGTCTCATACGACCCTGTACTTTGGCAAGGTACATGTCTTCGATGTCGTTGATATACAAATTCTCAAAGTCGCTTCGAAAATGCATAATCCCTTTCATCTTGTCGTTTGACCACGATATTCTTTAGGAAGGTGTAGTCCCACTTAGATGAAAGATCGACGTGTTTGATGGCAACGATACTTTTAGAACTGATTACTGCATGTTGAGACTTGAACCTGGCGGCTTACGTAGTAGATTCTTCGGCGTTCCGGCCAATGATGAATCCGTACAATGTGCATCTCGGTCGTATGCTTCCACTTTGTTGGAGAACAAGTGATTGGCACGTTCCTCGATGGCTATGCAGTTCGAGTATATAGCTGCTGGGAATGGAAGTGTCAACGATGTAGCATATTTCCTTGAACCATCGCCACCATGTAGAAGAAATTCCAGGTCTTTGTTGAAGAAATATCTGAATGGAATCCTCGGTTCATCTGATTGGCCAATTGTTGGTAGAGGTTTTGACCAGTCGGTGTAGTATGGAGGGTTGTCCCGTTTGGTGAAGTCGATGTTTGCTTCTGGGTTGAGCCAATCCATGTTGTTAGACATAGCTCGAGCAATGTTTTCAAGGTGATATTCGACCTCGATGGCACTTTCTGAGCTATCTTTCCATAGTTGAAAAGCTTCATTCTTGATTCGCCTCAACTCGGATTTCGTCATCTTCTTCACATGGAACTTTTCTTGCAGAATTTTAGCATGCTCCAAAGTATTACCGTCTACCAGATCTTGACCTTCTTCAGGGTAGGGAGTGTTATTAACAAGATTAGAGAACCATTCAAATTCCTCTGTTTTATCGTCATCTAGCCATGATACGACGTCAGTCTGAGGTGTCTTCTTCTTCTTTTTCGAAGGCCTAGATGATGATTCTGGTTTCTGTACTTGTTTGGGAGAGGTGGGTTGTTGTAGGGGCTCATGGTGTTCTTCATCTTCATCACCCGTATACTCAAAGTAATCACCGGTTTTTGAGTGCAGGGTGGTGTCTCGAATCATGAGGTTTATCGGTAGAAGAGCGAGGAGGAGACCTTTCTTGCGGAGGAGGTCGTTGGGGAGGTGGTGGCATGGAAGATGATTCACCGGACTTCTTCTCGTCGTTTAGCTTCATCATTCTTATCCTGATCCTTATCTTCATCGTCTCTAGGGCGTTTAGACCTTCGACTTCAAATCTGCATGCTTCTTGAGTTGGTAGTCAGCAATGCTTGAAACAACTTTCCTTCATCGAGTAAATGTTCGGTCGTTTAGACATTTGTGTGACAAGCTTGGCCACCAATTCATTATCCGAGAAAACTACAGGATCGGATGGATTGATTGTGACGGTTAAGGGTGTTGATCTTATAGTTTGCTCGGATATCTGCATAAGATTGGATATAGTTGTGCGGTAAACATCTCCTTTGTGACTTTAGGAGCGATATCCAGAAGGTACTTGTGAGTGTAGCCTTCGATCATTCTGTCCATCTTTCCTTGTAGATCATCCGCATGAGCTTCGTACATATTCCCTTTCATTCTGCATCTTGTCATTCTCATCATATAGATATCGTATATGGTCGACAAACCAATTCAAGTTTTTCTGTGAGCATGTCCTTCTTTCGACTTGTTGGCAGCTTTCACAATTCTTTCATGAGTATGAGAAATCCAAGATCGAGGTGGCTTCTTCACAGATTTGGATGATGATTTGGTTGATCTTTTTGATGGTGGTGGTGAAAAGTGAGAAGAAGAATCGATGATGATGAGATGTGAGGAGACTCCGGGTCCTTTGGTGGTTCAGAAGTTTCTTCCTTTGATCGTGCTGGACTATCTAGAAGAAACGTATCATACTCAACATCTTCTTCATTGCCATACTTAGCATGTTCATCAGCTTTGGATTTGGTGCGCTTCTTCATCGGCTTTTACCTCTCTAACTTCTCAGATTCGGTTCTTCAAATCATACTCAGAGTGTCTTCAACACGTGTTTGTTGTTGTACCAAAGTGGTGGCACCAGATCCCTTATCGGGTTGATTAACCGCATCGGGATCTGGTGAAGGTTGAGCTGCACCACTTGACCCTCCGGGGCCACCCATTTGTTCTTTAGCAAATTGTTGTGCAGCGTGTTGAAGTCTAACAATTTGAACTTCTTCTGTATGATTTATCGGTTGCTCTTCATCACTTTCGAGCTTTCATCATATGGCACAAGTACTGAGAGTCTTTCCTTTGCCATGTTCGGCTATTGGACTAGGAGGTTTTGTGCTGATGGAGAGTCATCCTTTGCGGTTTGAGTAGTGGACCTCCTCGTCCGATTGTGTATCTTTAGAGCTTTCGTCCAGTAGCTTTCTTTGTGGTTCAGGTGTAGGAATAGGAGCTGCTTCCTTGGAGGGAACTTTCTTCCTTGGAGTAGGTTTCCTCTTTGGGACCTTCCTTTGACTCTCTGTGCTTATTGCACTTCCGGCACTTCCTCTTACGGTTCTCCAGTAGGAGTTCGAAGGCTTTTCATCGAGATGACCAACTTTACCTTCTCGTATTGCTACTTGATACCTTTTGTATGTTTCAAGCTTTTTGATTTCATTTGTCGAGAAGGTGATCGGTAACGGCACCTTGTTTCTTTGTTGTCGATTCCTTGATTCGATAGAAAGGATAGGTTGGACAACACGTCATGATTATGTCGGGTCATTGAGCCTCTTGGGAATATCGAGGATTAAGCCCAAGTGCTCTGGATCAAAAGCTTCGTGTATCGACATAGGGAATCTTTGAGCCAAGTTTCTTGTGAAATGTCATCATGTCATCCCATATCGGTGCTTCGATTTCAATGTCCTTCTTATTGATCAATGACCAGAAGACTTGCGGTTCCATGAGCTTGGGATGCTCATAGCCACCGCGACCGAGACGGACTTAGTGATGATGATGTAGAGTGTTCTCCACGGTTGAGGAATGTTCTTCAGCTCCACGTGAGAGTGCTTGTTAATAATTCCTGACGCTTCATCATAGCCAATATTAAGTAGAAATTGCGGAACTGTCTCTTCAGTAGGTGTGGCAAAGAAGTCGGTTGGCCGCGATGTGCGGAATGATAAGTACAGCCCTTAAGTCTGCAGGAGTGATAGTGACTTGTTTGTGATTAAGTGTCACCGCGCACTTTGACTGTGATCCTCTGCATTGAATTCGGAATTGCTTGAATGTAGATTTCGTCTGTAGCGAGTGTGAGAGCATGTTACGGTAGGGATGATTCCTTAGAATATCGGCAATGAGACAAGAAGATTACGAGCGTGTGAGGGTTTCAAAGTCAACCCTAAGGTTGTTCTTTCCAATCTTTCTAGGATAGCCATTTGGGAAGATATCGGCAATTGTGAGAACTTCTGGTGCATCCACATTCATTTGTGCAACCATGTCGTGATCTGAAATAACATTAGCCAATAGAACCAACATATCGAAAGACATAATGTTAGTCAATAGAAGGTTTTATTGTCTAATTATTGAATGTACATTGCTAATGATTGTTACGAGTCCTAAGTCACTTGTTTGTCCAATAGTCCAATGACGTCGTGAAGCGTTTCGTGAGTTAGTTAACTTTAAGTTTTAAAGTTTATGTTATCACTTATAGTTCACAACATATCAAGCGTTTAAGTTTATTAGTGACATTATTGGTTTCGTGACGATATGATTGGTTTATTTACAAGATTGTACACGTAACAATTCAAAATTAAGGTCAATCCAGGCTTAGGCGCAGAAATGATAAAGTTAACGTAAGAAGTATATGCGTGGCGCAAGCTTATCGTAGGATCCTTTCTACTGGCGTTAGAAATGTTGCAGCGTAGGAAAAAGGAACCTTAGCGTAGGGCTTCGCGTGGCGTATATAAGACTTTACGCGTAAGGCTTACTCGTAAGAGTAGACCTTATGCTTAGAGTCACTGTTTACGCATATCCTTCAAAGGATACGTGTAGTCCCATTGTAGAACCTTACGCGTAATAGTTACGCGTAGGATTTCTCTTACGCATAACTTTCTACGCGTAAGGTGATCCTTATGCGTAGATATTCAAATGACCTTGATTCTTAATTTTAAGCGTAGCAAGCCTGAAATAAAATCATCAAATCAGCAATCTTAGCATGTATAGTCATATTAAACAGATTATGGCATGAACAACTTGTTAAACATTTTACGCGTAGGAACACATACGCGTAAGTCAAAAACCCTAAGGGTTATGAATTACGCATAAGATTTCTAACAATGGAAATTGCACAAACTATTTCTGGTAGGTCATAGGTGTTATGAGAGTCTAATAACCAAGTTTTAACATCCAATTCATGGTGAATCAAAAATACCCCAAACTCAAGAACATTAAACCCTAATTTCTAATTCTAACTTAATTAGTGTTTCTGGGTTGTTATAGGTCCTGGATAACATTAATTCAACATGATATAAACATCACACAACAATCTATTTGACCAAAAACCTTCACATTTGAAAACACCCAATTCGACTCAAGAACCTTAATTTTGAAAAACCATCATTTTGTGTTTACGGGTGGATTTAGAGGATAAAATAGTTTTCTTGATGTTAAAGAACCGTTTTGACCCATTTATCTTAACCTCAAACACACAAGTATGATCATGTGTTCTTACGCGTATGCGTATAACACAAAATCAACCATATCGTAATTTTAACCGTTGGATTAGTTTGAAAATCAAAACCAATGTTTAAAACGTGTTACAAAACATAAAAACACTTACAATTTATGATCAAAACTTGGTATTTCTTGAATGATTTCTATGCGTAGGATTAGTTGGTTAGGAGTAATAAATGTGAAGTGAAATGTTAGGTGAAAGAGTTTTATTAAAATGAGTTTCAACTTTTGGCAGTTATGGTCCCTCCACCTTTTCCTTTTTCATACAAAGCCATTTAACTTCCACTTTGGTTACCAAACGAAGATTTTAAGAAAGAAACTTTGACGACACTCCCCTCGACTTAATAAATGATGAAAGGTTATAAATTTTAGTCGAGGTGTTAGTTTAACGAAAAGTTTACCACCATTGATAAAAGAAACAACCGGGATATGACAACATGCAAGTACACGGATGATTTGAAACGGTTAAGTATTTATTTTCTCCCCCTCAACACTTGATCGGAAAAATATTGAATTTTGAAAGATTAGAGTGTTGACGGAAGAAATGTACTTGCCATGTTGAAAGAAGAAATAGATTAGAAGAATATTTTTGTTGTTTTATCAGATTTTATATTTTTGTATTTTGTTTTTGAAAAATTATTTACAAAAGAGATTTTGGTGTTTGACAGGTTTTTAAGGCTGTTTTAGGAGGTCATCCAATTCCTCTTGAGTCAAACACCTCATACCAATCCCGTGGACCAACTCATTAAACCTAGCGGGAGGCAAGGCTTTGGTGAGAAGATCATCAATTGGTATTACGTACCCACAAAATATAATTCAACGATTACCGTTCCACGTGGTCCTTGATGAAATGATATCGAAGATCGATGTGCTTTGATTTGAGTCTTTGGCCCGAAGGTTGCGAGATCGCAATAACACCGATTGTCGCTTGATATCGGGATTCATCAAATCACGTAACCATGGTCTTTGAGTTGTGTTCTCATCCAAATGACTTGAGCACAACACGCCGACATGGCTACATATTACTGCCGGTTGAGGGCGGCGATGTACAATCCTGCTTCTTCGATTGCCATGAAACTAGTTTGTCACCAAGAAATTGTAAAGCTCACGAAGTACTTTTTTCGTGAGTCTAAGCATCTGCGTGGTCGTCATGCCGAGGAGCTTGTTTGAGACCATCTGAGCTTTGTTGAGTTTGTAGACATGATTCGGGAGCAGCGGGATCAACAAATCCTTACGGTTGGGTGACATAAACCGTTTCTTTAAGTTGCCCATTCGAAGCGGTTTGACATCCATCGAAAAAGACCGTTGTATTCATATGAGCGCAGCGCGAAATATCGAACGACCTCAAGATGAGCAGCGGAGCAAAAGATTCTTCAAAGTCAATACCCTCTTCACATCGATAACCCTTAGCCACGGGCGTGACTTATTTTGGATAACATTCCCTTGACATCAATTTGTTTTCCAAATCCATTTGAGACCAATGACGTAGACCCCTGTTGGTCTTTCAACCAGTTCCCACACTTCAAGACGTTTGAATTGGTTGAGTTCTTCTTGCATGGATTCAATCCGGTTGTCTTTTGTCATTGCGTCTTTGATGTTTTAGGTTGATTGTGACGGTGAGTGCATAAATGCAATGTTCACCATCCAGTGAAGCGTTGTCTTGTAACGACGGTTGATTCGGGTTGCCAATAATATTTGTCGGAGGATGGTCTTTTGTCCATCTATGTGTGGAGGGTTGATGTTGGTATACATTGTGCAAATTTTGAGGATTCAAATGGCTTGTTGAAGATTCGCGACATCAGTGCGGCGGATCTCATTAGCAACGGGTTAAAGCATTTGGATCAAAATCTGCGGGTGGGGGTACTTCATTAGAATATCATCGGCGGTTCATCATTGTTGGAAGCGGTTTGTTCAATTGTTGTGTTGGAGTCAAGCGGTGGTGCTTCTTCAACCGTAGTTGTTGTAGCGGTGTATCGGTATAAGAGTATTATCGGGTTGGCGGAGCAGCGGATACACTGGAGCACGTTCATCAATATCGTCCTGAGCAGTAGAGCAAATAACCTTTCCATTTGTTGACGAGTAAGCTGGGGGCTTTGTTCAGGTGATGATGGGGTTTGGGGAAAGTTTAAGCGGTTGTGTCCGAGTTCCAAGTTGTTATACTCCGAAGCCATTTCCGTAAGTTCATCAAAATGAGCATGAATCGTTTCCATAACCTCCTTTGTTCGGCGATTCAGATTCGGAACCTTTAGAATTATCACAATATCCAATAAAGACTCCAATGTCGGCTTTGGCTTTGAGCTTTCCAAAGTCATCACGATCATTATTCGGATAGCCAAGAGATCCAAATACATGAAAGTGTTTGAGATTCGGTTTTCTGTTGTGGACAAGCTCAAAAGGTGTTTTGTTGTGGCGTTTTGTAATCATAGAACGGTATTGAGTATAGCATGCATAGATACACTTTTGCCCATAAGTAATCTGGAAGTTTAGCATTGATTAACATTGTTCTTGCGGCTTCCACTAAGCGTTCGGTTTAGATCTTTCAACAACTCCGTTTTGTTACGGTGTGCGTGCAATAGATGTCTGATGCTAAATTCCCACTTTCTCATAAAATTCACGAAGTGTTTGGTTAACAAATTCAGGTGCCTCTATGCATTCTTATTAGTCGAGCGGTGTTTCGTGCTGAACTTGTATTTTCGTGAGAAAGGTGACGATCATCTGTGGAGCTTGGTCTTTGCTTGAAGAAAGTAGACCCAAGTCCAGCGTGAATAGTCATCAACAATTACTAAGATGTAGCGTTTGCCATTGATCGTTTGCACGCGCATCGGGCCACACAAATCCATGTGTAGAAGATGAAGCACATCTTTGAGGCGTGTTCCACCTTTGAAGGAAAATGAGCACGAGTGCTTTTGCCTTGTTCACAAGCTGAGCAAAGGTGATCTTTAGAATACGAAACCGTGGGAGTCCTTCAACTAGTTTGTGTCGAGCAAGGTTGGTGATGGTTTGAAAGTATAGATGTGAGAGACGATTGCCATAGCCGGGATTTTGTTGATGTTGCCTTTGAAAGTAAGCAGATGGGAGATGAAGCAACCATGTCTTTCATAGAGATAGTGTAAAGACTTGAATTACGCGAGCCAAACATAAGGTCGTTTCCTTGTAGATCACGAATGAAACAAGTTTTCTCCCTGAAAGCAAATTCTAAATCTCCATCACAAATCGCCTCTTGAAAGCAGTTGTGACCGAGGCCTTCCACATAATAAACCCCTTAATTTAGATGTTCCCATTGATATAGTCTCCAGTAGCCCATGATAGGCTGCGAAGTGATCATTCCGAATCGGCGGTGCCAATGAACTTTGCAATAAAGTTTGATAACAGTTTAAGGTTGCTTATCATGTGTCGGGAACATCCGCTATCAACAATCCAGAGAATGATCGTATCACCGCATTACACATAGGCGACACGGATGGAATAGAAGTAGATGTGGAACCCGAAATGTTAGAGGGTTCCGGAGCAATTATAGTAGATATACACACATCAATAGCTTTAGGTATCCATTTAAATCCTAGTGTGTTATATATCCATTTCCGCCATCTCCAACTAGTATTTGCTTTAGTCTTAGTGAATGCACTAGGTGGTACTACATTCCTAGGGGTTGAAACTGGAGCTACAGGGGACAATGGCGTTTCTTAGAATCTAAAGAAGGCGGTCTACCAAGCAAGGACTTAGAAAGATTAGTGGGCCTAGAGGTATTCCGGTTCTTAGGATTCCTTAAGCGAGAGATGATAGCTTTAGCAACACATTTATCATGACAATCAGAATTCATACTTTTACGACAAAAATCACAAGGTGCATCGGTGAATATCAAAAGTACTTAACGGTTTAGCATTCGTTACATCACTATTTCTATTACATTTGCGAGACGCAATATCTATAGTGGAAGCAGCGTGAGTCTTATTCATAGTCCTAGGGTGTTCTTCTACTTTAGCATTCCTTATTGATCTTTTCTTAGGTCGTAACTTCCTATTCTTCTATGTAGTGCTCCTAGAACGTGAAGTGCGGACGTTTGGAAAAAGCAACTATTCTGTTTCAAGTAGAAGGAAGCACGTTAGCAACTTGTGATTTGGCGTGAGTGATTCTAGGTTCATGATTACTAAGTGTTCTTGGGCTATTCTCTTAATCACGGTGGCGGAAGTTGTTCATACTTTCCTAACATTTCTCTTAACTTGAAGATAGTGTGAATCAGATCTTGATTTTGAGACCGAATATTTCCAGCAAAATGCATAACTTCTTAGTGTGTGCAAGATAATGATCAAGTTCATTTGATGCTTCATCACGAGTCTTTTTGAGTAAATCAAATATGACACCATATTCCTTTTAACTTTTACAAGTTCTTGTTCATATTTTGAGATTTGACACTTAAAAGACACGTTTTGATAATTCAGTTGCTCAATTTTTGATCGAGAAGATTTGTACGCATAGCGATTTTGTGTTGAAAAGCAAGTTGTTGATCGTGAATATCTTTTTGACACCAATTAAGACGACGTATTGCATTTGAAAGTTCGTTTGACAATCGTTTGTTTTCAACTTTTAAGGACTCGATCTGAAGCACATTATCAGTGTTCTCAACATCTACCATAGAATCAACGATATCGGCAGAGATATAATCAAATGCATATGACAAAGAATTCAATAACACAACATTATGGACATCAGCACGGATGACATCTTCCAAGAGTCGATCAACATCTTTTCTCAACAGTTTCTTTTTACGTTTAGTGTTAGAAATAGATGTTTCGTTTTCTCAACGACCTTCATTAATCAAGTTCCTTATGAAAGTCCCTTTCCCAAGACAATGCACAACTTTTCAAATTTTTAACATTTGGTAAAAGATTTTTCTGAAAAATGTCTCTTTGTTCTCGCGCTAGAAGCGATTGAAAGTGTTGAACTTTGATTTCAGAATGATATTCTATCTCATGTTGTAAAGTTTTGAGGTCGGCCATGAAAAGGTCAAAATATCGAAGAATTTTGCGATTTTCATGTTTTGAGTTTACTTCACTGATGGAAGGTAAAGGACCATAAGTTTGTGCATAATATGGTTTGGGATTAACATTAGAAGACTCAGACGTTTTTATGATAATCCTTGGTGTGTTAGAAGAATCCGTTGGTGTGGCGAAAGTGACCGCTTTTGAATAGTTAAAAGGTTTGTTGTAAACAACTTTTTCTAATTTTGATCGACTCTCGTCTTATGCATCTAATTCCTCTTGACGATGATATTCAACAACACTCATAAAAGAATTATCAATTTTATATTCTGCCTTTGGAAACTTCGTGATTTGGTTTGAATGCTTTGGTTGAAAGCTTAGGTTTGTAATCCGCAAGATTCGGTCCATATCCATTTGGATTGGGTTTTAAAGTAAACTTTTCAATGGTTGTGACCGACTCACCATGTTTGTAAACAACTGTTTTAAACTCTTTAAGTTTGTTTTGCAAGCCGATGATTTCTTCAAGATGATCATCTATTCGTTTCGTTGAATGCTTTTTGTATGCAGAGAAGTGTTTTTGACAAGTTAACAACTTTTAGCTTTTTGATTTTCCAAGGTGAGGCGTTAATTTGCTTTTTATGTTCATGTTTGATTGTTCTATTTCGACAACAAAGCATTCTTAAGCGGCTAGATCACATCTGTCTTTCTAAATATTTTTCGTTTTGATAAGATTTGGCAAAGGCTGCTTCAAAACCGTTTTCACCTTTTTCTTGAGTTTTGAAAAAGTTGAGTTGCTTTTGTAAACATTCAAAATCCTTGGTTAACAATGCATTTTTGCTTTTCAAGTCCTGATTAATGGCATGACATTTTTCCACTATGGTTGTTGGTCTTGTATTAAAGCGAGCAAAATCGGATGAGGCAAAAGTTCGGCGTGTTCAACGTGAGTCACAACATGATCATTCTTGAGATCCTCAAGTATAACCACGGAGTCAATTTGATTATCAAGGGAAACCGTTTGGTCATCTTGATCGTCAAATATAACTACGGGTCTAGTTGAAAATCGTCGGAATGAGATGTGGACGACTCATTTTGAACATTATGAGCCTTGCCGGATTGGATGTTGGCGAGATATGAGATCGTGAGATAAATATGGTTTGTTCGGTTACACGAGACAAGCCATCGCTGTCATACACCTGGGCTGTGTCACTCATGTGTAACTCATGCATATTAGCCATCAACATAACATTTGCATTGGCACGCAAGTCCTCCATATCATCATCCAGTCAGCATTTGCCATAAAAGCTCGTTCTTTGTTTGTGAGAGTTCCACCAGCTTCATCCTTAAGAGCCAAAAGAAGAGCTTCTTTGAAATAAGCACGCCTTGTCCTTGGCTTTGGGCATGCATTAGCCAGTGTCCCTTCTCATTGCAGTTGTAGCATCGAAGACCATTCAACCCATTTCGAGCATTTCCCTGTTCCACCACTTGAGCTCTATTGTTATTCCTACCCACAACATTAAACCCTTGACCACCGCCCATCTGGCGACCATAACCACGATTCTGAACTTCAACTCGTCCATTGTTCACAGACTTGATTCCTTGTATTAGATGAGGAATGAATACGGTTGTTGGATTTGTTGGTATAACGGCTAAAGGCATTAGCAATCATAGCAAATCCTTGTTGCGGTGCTTCAAACGGATCAGATTCCTCATTAGCTTCGCGACAAGGGCTTGAGCATTGTTGTTGTTGTATGGAACCAATTGAGTTTGTTGAGATTGAGTCTGTGAAGGATCATGTGGTGTGATTGTAGCAGTTGGTTGAGGAGAATAACTGTTTTAAGGATATAAGGCAAGTTGTTGATTTTTCGGATGTGTCGTTGGAGCGATTTGAGCACGGAGAATCCTTTCCTATCAACTTCCTTTTCATGAGGCTTCAAGTAATCGTACAACAATCCATATGTAGAATGATGCAAATTCTTCGCTTGACGGAGAAAAATGACATACTTCTCCCATTCGGGACCAAGACTACTCAGGAACTTAGTATTCACTGCGATTCTTGGCATGATGATGTTGTGTTTATCCAAATCATTGATGATGTCAAAAAATCGATGATGATAGGACTCTAGTGTCTCTCCCGGTTCAATCATGAAGTGTTCATAAGCCAAGTAAATTTTGGATTCCAAATCCTCGATTGAGTCTGATCCTTCCATAAGAAGATGAATATGATCCCACATTTCCTTTGCAGTCTTTTGAGCATCAACACTTTGAAGAATTGGGTTAGGTAATCCTAAGAGGATGTATTGCATTGCAAGTTCATCATCTTCATAGTGTAGAATTTCTTGAGGATTCAAGTGCTTGATAGCAATGTTTGTTTGTTCATCTCTTGGTGGAATAGCATTTGGATCTCGGGTACAATGACAGTAGGCATCTCAAATGGACCTTCCAAGATAACCTTCTTTAAGAACTTTCCATGTGGCTTCTTTAGATCACAAAACCTAAAGAACCTTATCACCCATTGATCGTAGTTTCCTTGAGTGAGCATTGGAGGTCTATCAAGTGATCCAACCTCATGAATTGATTGTTGGCTGCTTAAAGCTTCACACATTTTTGCAAACCAAGTGGGTTCCTTCATAGTGTTCCTTGATGGATGTTGATTGTAATCATTTGTGTAGGGTTGAACTTGAAGACTTGGTGGTGGTTGAACCATTTGAGGTTGTGGAATTGCCGCAAGTTGTGGAGTATGTTGTTGATTAAATTGTTGTTGATAAATTGCTTGTTGTTGATTCCATTGTTGATGTTGTGGACTTAGTTGTTGTTGTCGTTGAGAATAAGTGTAAGGGAAATAGTTAGAGTATGGTGGTTGTGACATGTTGAAAACTTGTGTTGGTAAAAAAATGGATCTTTGTAGTCGAATGAACCTTTGTTGATGAAGAGTCCTTAGGCGTAGAAATCACAATAACCAAGTAGCACTTAAGCGTAAAAACACCAAAGTTACGCGTAACAATCAAGAGTTACGCGTAGATTTAGCTTACGCGTAAGTAGGGAAAAGACGCTAAAGTTATGCGTAGACACAAAGTTAGGCGTAGAAAGTTAGGCGTAGGATTATCTTATGCGTAAGACTAGGCTTAGGCGTAAGATGAATCTTAGGCGTAGGATTTCTACGCGTAAGCTTTATGCTTATGCGTAATTTTAGGGTTTTGCCCAAATGATCTTTTACACTATCACAGTGCAAAAGATATCCAAAGTCGACGTATTTTAAGGCTTATCCAAGCAAGAAAACACGGAGTAAACCACGAAAACAAAGAACAAACCAAGGATAACCTTACGCGTAGTTTTAGGGTTTTGCTACGCGTAGGATTACTCGTAAAAATGATAATGCCCAAATATGTTTCTAAACCAATTTTTGTGTGATGAAATAGCTTCAATAACACCAAAAGACACAAAAGTGTGAAACTTGATGAACCAAAACGAATAAAACTGTTACGCGTAGAATGAAACCCTCGTACAAGAACTAGTTTAAAAACAATGATCCACGGATAAAGGTTGAAACTTTTTGCCAAAAACAGTTATTTTAACACCTTAAAACATTGAAAGTACAAGAATCTTGGATTAAAAATTGTAAAAATCGTTTTAAGCCAACCAAAGTATTATCCACGTTTACGCGTAAGACCAAGAACAAAAACTTCAAAAACAAAACGTTTCACCCAACTAGTTGGCGATTGATACCACTGTTAGGTCACTAGATTTACCACACAAGCTTACTAGAAAGAGATAAAGGTGATTGAACAATATTAAACACACACACACACACGATATACTTAGCCAGTTATGCGTAGGTGAGAGTGAAAGAGAAATATTGAACAACCAACCCTCAAGTGAGGGTTATTACGTAGTATTTATAGGAGGGAAGCTAGGGCAACACTCCTAGTCCCTTCCTTTCTCCTATGGGCTTGGGCCTAAGCTCATGGGCCTTCTACATAAGCTTAAGGCTAATAACAAACATAAAGGCCATAATAAGCTAACTATTACATATGAGTAACTAACACTTGAATAAAGGTTTAGGAGTGATTCCAACACTTCCCTTGGCCTTTTGGGCCTATGCATAGGCTTCTGGGCTTTCTACAAAAGCCTAGCTCTAATTACAAACATAAAAGCCATAGTTAAGCAACTTATTACAATGAAATGACTAACACTTGATAATACTAGTTACAAGTGATTCCAACAATCTCCCCCTAAGTGTTAGTGATGATGTAATAGCGGTTGCTTGACGTCTTCTAGCATTCTTCTTTATTGTGAGTAGATATGCTTTGTTTCTTTTAACTTTATCAGCTTTGACGTCGTTGTATTCTTTGTTCCTTGTTCTTTTGTGGATGTTGTGATAGTATGTTGTTGTCTGCTATTTGTCAGCTTCGTTGATCAGGTGTCTTCACGTCTTTCTCCACAATGCTCACACGTCTTTTGACTTTTGGCTTTGAAGAAGAATCGTATTAACTTTTGTGTTGCCTTCGATTATGAAAGAACTTCATATGTGAATGTTGTTGGTATGAGCATTTGGAGATCGCCACGGTCTTTCCTCCCAGGAACATCCATCAGTAGCTCCATAAAATGGGTTAGTGAAAAACATCAATCGATCATTGTAGACTTTTCTTAAAGAATTGACCACTACGATTGTTTTACTGATGATTGTCTTGATTCCATTCACCTTGGTAGGGCGAATCAGCCATTTGAATCTCGTGGATGGACAATTGGCATTACATTGAACAAGTTCAAGTAATATCCCACATCTTCAGGACTCGATTCTTGAAAGGAATCTCCTTAGCAGGATTTCCAGCACTTACAAGTTCGAACTTCGAGGGTGTTAACAGCATAGTGTGAAAACACGTCTCTAATTTTTACAAAGGATGTTCCTGAACTAGAGGCCCTCAAGTAGGCTAACACGATATACCGAAGTATATCTACAGTTCAGCTGAGTCGTTGAGGTACTCCGAAGCATCCCCTCACGACTGTAGACCGTTTTGAGACAACACTAAGCATAACCCACAAGGATTTACCGAAGTGGCCTGCTGTCAGGGCTGTTTGATGTTGACCCTGGCAAGAGTTTCCATTCAATCAATGAGGATCACAATTGTGAATCCCCTCATAAATGTTCTCGGCAGATTACTAAGATCTGCGAAAGATTCTAGAATGTGTCACTTGCATTCTTATTGTTGAACGTCAAGCAATGAAAGATCAAGTGTTCCTAAGAGATCTTTTGATGAATCTCGTGGCTCTAGACTCAATAGTGCGCTTTGGTTTTTCTAAGTGGATACTAGGGAGAGGGTCTCATTCTTCAATACCAATAATCTTTAAGAGAAAGTCGATAGATTACGTAGGGTTCCCTATGAGAATGAAACAATCTCTTTTGAGATAACTTGAGTAGTATAGAAGGTTTAGTGCATTGCGTCACTGGGTCCATGACGACTTTTTCTTCAATACTGGTGTCATCTTGTGACATCCAGTAACATATGAATTGAACCCGGTGTATGCCCTAAGTTGAATAATTTGGAGGGCCATTTCTTTTCACCCTTTTCTTTAACTTTTCTTTTTAATTCTTCAACTCATTCTTTCTCCGTTTCTCATTTTCTTCTTTTTCAATCATACCTAAGGACTTCTAGATACTAACTATTTGTGGTGTCCTTGGGTAGATCCCTCCGGCTCTGGCAGATCATAGGACGTTTATTCCTAAACTTAGTCACCTTATAACTCCATGACTATCCTACGTTGCCATAAAACCATTTGCATGAAAATCTCTCAAAGTGTTTATGAATGAAAAAATGTTTGTAACACTTCAAGAGTTTTGTATTTTCATAAATACTCCCCCTCCACATGTGCTTATGAGTTTTGACTGAAATCTGCACAGTGAGGGTAGAGCGAGCACTTTTGAATTGATCGACTCAAGATAGACAATTCCTCGCGAGACACGATTACGTTGAATATTTAAAGAGTTGCATTGTCAGCTTTTAGGTGACAACTAGCTCTAATAACTATCTTGAAGATGTGAACATACCTTAGAAAGGATGTTAAACCCGTCACAGTTCATGTCTATCAAGAGTTTCCCAAATTGGTACTATCTAATCGGACAAGTTTTGAGGAACAAGTCTTTTCGATTTATGACATTTTAATATTCGTCAATTCATGGGTGAGGTCTTTGTTGAGCAATTACGAGATTCCATACACATTACAACATATTTTTTATCACATTTTACATTTCTCCCCCTCAAAAATGGCATATTGATATTATTTTTAATGAAAATTTGAGTGAAAATATGACCATTCAGAGTTTTTTGGGAAGAATTCCACTAAGAGCGTTGTTTGAACAATTATAGTTTGCAAATACTCCCCCTCAAAAAGTGATATTAACTTTTGAGGTTTTAGAAAACAAGAGAGGGAATACTTGTTCTTTTGAGAAAAATTATGAAAATATTGAAAGATTTGATTCATTTTACTCAAAAGCAAGAAGCTTTCGCTCCTTTTATGAGGATTGTGGCACTGAAGCGTACCACATGGTCCTTTCTATACTAGATCGGGTTGTACACTGCTATTTATGCACAAACCATAATGAATGAATAAATTAATAAATCTAATAATCAAAATCACAATCAAGTTAGGAGTACCCAAATGTTTTACACACGACCAGGAACTTTATTTGGACGTTGGTATGTCAAAATAGAGAAGCTCTGTCTTTCGCCCACGTAGCTTTCCAAACGTCTCATCTAATCCCTGTGTATCAACATTTCATCCAGCCTCTTGATAAACCCACGAACATCCTTGCGATCCGTGGAGTTCTATCTTTTTGTCTGAACTATACCAGTCTCAATGTCCTTTATACAATATGTCAACCCATCACGAACCATATTCAACGTTGCGTCATAGAACTTATGAATCTCGTCAAACGTCATGAAGCATGTATGATGATGCTCACTTCTGTAAACGATTCCAAACTTTGGTTTACTCAGAATTGTATACTGAGGTTGTTGGTTGAGCTCGTTAAAGTGTAGCAGTGATTTGGTGAGATTGACATGCTTCTTGTATGATTTAATGCCGAGTTGCAAGTCTTCAAATCACTGTTGAAGAAGAAACGGAAGAGGATCCTCGGTTGTTCTGGTTTGCCAATTGTCGGTAACGGTTTGTAGTAGGGTTCATTATCCTTTCTCGTGAAGTCGATGTTTGATTCGGGGTTGAGCCAATTGATGTTATTGGACATTGCATGGGCAATGTTGTCCAAATGGTATTCGAGCTCGACTGCACTACAATATCTATCTCTAAGCAAGCTGAATGCATCGTTTTTGATTCTGCAGAGCTCCCGTTTCGTCATCTTCTTAATTCTGAATTCATCTTGGATAATTTTAACCTGCTCTATGGTTCGACCATCTATCGGTTCTTGGCCTTCAGGTAGTCTGGGTGTTGCCTCAACCATGTTACTGAACCAATCATACTCCTCGGTGTTGTCGTCATCTAACCACGAGACGACCAACGGTTTCTTCTTCTTTGGTCTGGAGGATGACTCTGGATGAGGTGATGGTCGGGGCGTTGGTTGACGTTGAGGCTCAGGAATGTCAGGATCCTCACCACCGGTATACGTAAAGTGATCACCGGTTTTCTGCTGTGGTGGTGGAGAATATTGTTAGGACCCTTTATCAATTCATTTCACACAATAAAACTTGAAAGATGAAGAAAAGATGTGGTGACTTGAATGAAGATATGTGTATTTTAGAGACACAAAGAGTAGAAGATGAAACACTATTTCATATGAAAAACACACACAAACACACTCAAGCACACACCTCAAATGACTCATTTGAGGTGTATTTATACTACCTTACAACTTACCCTAATGGGCTTTGGGATGGGCTTGGATTGGGTTGGATTGGATGACAACTTATACAAGGCTAGCTTAACTAAACTAATACCCATTTAGCTTAGCCCAATTCACGAGCCCGATGACTATTTTAGCACGATATCTAACACACGTTACAAAGTTCCTAAATGTGAATGACCAGCACTTCTAATAAAAACGTTACGGCTAATAATCTCCCCCTAAGGGGTGGTCATTCAAGAGATGCTCCACTTGATAAGATCTTTACATTTCTCGAGCTTGAACTTTGTGTGTAGATATAGAATAGTCTTGATTCTTTGTTCCTTCATGCTTTGTGATCAATTAATGTGGTTGTCTGCCGTTATCAACTTCGTTGGTTTGGTGTCTCCACCATGCTCACACTTCTATTTGTCTTTTGGTTACCAATGATGTAGTTCTCGAGTCTTTAAACTTTGTAGATTCTTTGACATTAGTGAAGAATCATCTTTAACTTTGAGTAGCCTTTGATTTTGATGAGAACTTTCATGTGTTGTTGGTATGAGCATGTGGAGAGTCTGCACGATCAATCCGCTCCGGAGCTTCCATAAGAAGAAAAACATAAAAACAGGTTAGAAATAAGCGGATTAAGCGCACTTATAAGTTTGAATTTCGAGGGTGTTAACAGCATAGTGTGAAAGCACGTCTCTAATTCTCACAAGGGTCGTTCTGGCTGGAGTCCCACAAGTGAGATAACACGATATACCGAGAAGTACCTCTACGGTTCGGATGAGTCACGAGGTACAGAAGCATCACCCCACGACTATAGACCGTTTGAGACACACTAAGCGTAATCTACGGGGAGTTACCGAAGTGACTGCTGTCAGTGCGCTTGATGTTGACCTGGGAGTTTCTATTCAATCATTGAAGATCACAAATGTGAATCTTCTCATAAATGTTCTGGCAGATTGCTAAGATCTGCGTAGGACTCTAGAATATATCACTTGTGTCCTTATAGATGAACAACAAGCGATGTCATGTCATGTGTTCCTATGAGATCTTTTAATGAATCTCGTGGCTCTAGACTCAATTAGTGCATTTTGGTTTTCCTGAGCGGAGACTAGGGAGAGGGTCTCCTTCTTCAATATCAACTATCTCTAAGAGAAAGTCGATAGATTATGCAGGGTTCCTAGTGAGAATGAAACAAATCCTTTTGAGAGGAATTGAGTGGCTATAAGGTTAGGTGCAGTGCGTCACTGGGTCCATGACGTCTTTGTCTTCAATACCAGTGTCATCTTAATGACAACTAGTAGCAGATGAATTGAACTCAGTTTCTGCCCTAAGGTTGATTATGGAGGGCTATTTCTTTTCACCATTTCTTTACATTTCTTTTTAATTCTTCAACCCCTTCTTTCTCCTTTCTCACATTACTCCTTTTTTCAATCATACCTAAGGACTTCTAATACTAACTGTTGGTATTGTCCTTGGGTAGATCCCTCCGGCTCTGGTGGATCATAGGACTGATTTCCTATCCTTAGTCACCTTATAACTCCATGACTGTCCTATTGTTGCCATAAAACCATTTTTCTTGAAAATCTCTCAGAGTGTTTATGATTGAAAACATGTTTGAGATACTCTAAGAGTTTTATATTTTGAAACACTCCCCTTCACATGTGCTTATAAGTTTTGTGAAATCTGCACATAGAGGGTAGGAGTTCGAACTTTTGAATTGATCGGCTCATGATAGACAATTCCCACGAGACATTACGTTGCCTAGTTAAAGAGTTCCATTGTCAGTTTTTAGGTGACAACTAGCTCTAATAACTAACTTGAAGTTGTAAACACTCCTTGAAAAGGAGGTTAGACCCATGAAGGTGCATATCTATCACAAGTTTCTCGAGATGGTGCATTTACTGACTTTGATTCCCGTCAATTCGTTGGTTCCGTCTGAGTCGAGCTCATATTGAGATTCAAACAACGATCATTAAACTTTTTTGATCACATTTTAATCACGTCTCCTCCCCCTAAAAAATAGCATATTCGTGATATTTTTTATATCAACGGATTAAAGAACATTTATAAAATCTTGGGGGAATTGCATATATATCCCTCCAAAGGTGAATAATTTCATATATATCCTTCTTACAAGTTTTTGATGCACATAATACAATGATTTTTATGCATGCAAAGGATATATATGCAATTTTCCATTTTTGGAGGGATATATATGCAAATGACCCTAAAATCTTTTGGGAAGACGAACGGATTTGTTTTAAGCATGAATTTGGAACATTTTTGTTTTATACTCCCCCTTTAATAAAGCATAATCAATTAAAGGGTTTTAGAGGGAGTTATCTTGAGCACAACGTATTTTAAAAGATTTTGAAAATCTTTTTGAACAATCTTGAAAAGGTGCTCAAGATGATGATGATTTCTCACCAATTTTAAATGTAGTGCACTGAAGCGTACACTTGATTTTTCTTTATAAACACGCGTTTTGATTTGAAATAATCAAAAGTCATCATTTTTGAGCGGGTTTAAATCTTGAAGTATACGAAATCCATTATTTTTAAGAAATTTTTGAGAAACGACATGTTTTAGAAAACTTTGAAAGAACTCTCGCTCAAGCATATGTACATTTCCGTATCATTGTTGAATGATATTTCTAGAAACGTACAGAATATCGATTATACGAGAGACATGTCGTGAGAAGAATATTTATTTATTTTTTTGATTTTCTATTGTTTTTGTATTTTTTTGAAAGTTTTATATTTTTGTATTTTGTTTTTGTTGGTTTTATAAAAGAAATGGAAAATCAAAAATAGAAGATATAGAGAATGAAGAAGAGTTTCAGAATTAGAACCCTCGATGAAATTTGGGTCCTGAGATATTTGATTCACCTGCAACCAAAGACGAAGAATTTTCACAAATAACAGTGTTAGAAGTACAAGATTCCTCACGGTGAGGGTGATCACTATCAACGGTTGTAATGGTTTCTACTTCCTTATCCTGATGATTGTCACTATTATCTGTGTTGGTGCAAGTATCAAAAATCTTTCCTGTCGGAATCCATCTAAGACCAACTTGGTTGAAAACTTTTCCCATGGGTTTCCACCTAAGGTAAGATCTAGGAGTTGTTTTCTTTTTGGATCAGTGGAAGACTCATTTTTAGAAAACTACGTCTGAAGTGATCCACCTATTAGGTCTCCTTTCCATGTTCATTTTGTCAGCGGGTTTGTTTCGTTTGGTGTCTTAGTGGATTTAACCTTAGCATGTGATTTTACTTTCTTGAGATATTTTGAAAGACATGCATCGTTATTATTGAAAAAGACACATTTTTTTTGACATGAGAAGAGGACAAATTCCACGTTCTTGTTTAGAGCAGCTACATTAACTTTGTCACTACAGTCTTTTGGAAATTGTTTCTTGTTTGAAAAAGACTCAGAATTTCTAGTGTTGTTTCCTACGTGCATAGCATTTTCTTTTGCGCAACTACTCTTAGATGCAAGCCAATTCCTAGTCTTATGTTGAGAATTCCTAGGTAAAGGTTTACTACTACTAGCATTGCCTTGAAATCTTGTAGAATTCATCACACTAGATGTTACACCTAAAATTCCGTCTTTTCGAGACTGTGCCTTTTTCCTAGCTTCTTCTAGATATTGATTTTGGACCATGTTGTTAGAACCGACAGATTCTTTAACTTGATTTTTGGTCACATTCCGTGTACTATTCCTAGAAATGCCAAGTGTAATCACTTTTGGTGTTTCAGCAACTGCATTTTCATGTTCAACAATCTTTTCTTTTTGCTTAGACAAGGCAGGTGGAGTGACTATTTTTGACAAATCATTTTTCTCATTGACTTTTGGAGGAAACTGAGAAATAGACATTTTTGGTTTAAAAACCGGTTTGGGAACATTTGTTTTCTCCTCAGTCAATGGTTTTGCAAACTTAGTATCCACAGCCTTTCCTTTTAGACTTCCCAGCTGAGTTCTCAAAATATCATTTTGCTCTTTCATGTCCTTGTAGGCACGCTCATACGACAGTTTGTCATACTTGCATTCCTCGGTCTTTCGATCAAGTTGTTTAAAATAGGACACGTTTTCTTTTTCAAGTTTTTCAAGATCTTTTTCATATTTTGAAACAATTGCGGAGGTCTCAGACTGGAGTCTTTCATGATCTTCAACAGAATATGTTTGTAAGATAATGGATATGATATATGTAGTCATAACATCTTCGAAGAGAGAATTATTCAAAATTTCCAAAAGTTTGATGTGTTCAACACTTTCATTGGCTTGCTTTACCAGGGATTTATGGT
This sequence comes from Chrysanthemum makinoi, assembly GCA_910596185.1. Lineage (NCBI taxonomy): Eukaryota > Viridiplantae > Streptophyta > Magnoliopsida > Asterales > Asteraceae > Chrysanthemum > Chrysanthemum makinoi. The sequence continues at coordinate 14,010,562 of OU343219.1, forward strand.
CCTTGACAAAGTCAGTTGTTTCTTTCAAAAATGCTTGTTCAAAATGAATTACCCTAGAGTTGATGGCATTCAAATGAGGGCAATCTGATTTCAAAAACTTTCTCTGTTCGATATCAAAACATGAGAACCAGTTGTTAGGTGTAATAGTGGTTTTAGTTTTAACAGTCTCTTGAAGATTCGCAATTCTAGTTTTCACATTATCTAAAATACTTCTCGCATCACTTGTGTTAAAAGGATTGTTTGAAGACATCTGTTCAATGTTCGAAAGAGATTTGGAGACAACGACTGGTTTTGAAACAGATTTTGAAACAGGTGTTGACTCTTTGTTTGGAACATTTGGTGTAATGGAGAACTTTGACTTTTCTTTTTGATTGACAAAAGTGATTCCAGAAAGTTTGTTCCATTTGTTATAGTCAATAGGTTTGATTTCCGGACCTTTTTGTTTCATTCTTTCTCTACTCTCCTTAGATAGTTCCAACGTTTCAAGAGAATCACGAACAATAATTGGTTCATGTAAAGCATTTCCATTGTTTAACACATTCTTAGGTTTCTGAGCTTTCTTGAGGAACGAAGAAGGGTCGTTACCAAGTGCCATTCTATGTAGTATGAAACGTGGATTTACTTGATTAGAAAGCATCTTGTTTGATTTAGCTGAATGACCCGTTGTAAGAAGCAAATTTTCCAAGGATTTTATTTTCTCATTTTTGTCAAGAATTTCATCAAGAAGAGAATCTTCTCGTTTTGAAAAATCAGTAATCAATTGCTTCTTCTCTTTTTCAAGATCAGAAAACATTGCATTTTGTTTTGAAAGTTGGTCATTTAGATCTGAGATTTCCTTGTTTAAAGATTTAATTTTCAAGTTTGAATTCACATCAAGTGTGTTATACTTGAGTTGCAATTCTTTTTCTTTAGAGACCAAATTTCGATAACCAATTTCTAATTCTGATTCTTTGTTTTTACGAAATTCAAAGGTTTTGCATTCTCCTCGTAACTCTCAAGCTCGGCGGTCAATTTAGCATTCGCGGCCTTAACTTCGCGATTGACCGTTCTAACTTTCTCGATTTCCATGCCACAGTTATTGATTAATGATTCATAATAAGCACGTGTTTCCTCACGGTCTCGGTATTTTGTGCCACACAGTCTCCACTAGGATCCACATCGGATTTTGAGTTAGTATTGCTACAACTTCGGATTGTCGGTATGTATAATAAGTAGGTGTTGGCGTCCAGAATCTGTTCGTCATGAGTAAACACATCAAATATGACATTGTTATAGCATTGATCAATGATTGGTACCTCGGAATCTGCGTTGGCGTCATAGAGGAGGTGCGTCGAATCGATGTCGTACTTAGTCTCTGAAGATGTGCCATGAAGATGCAGTTTGCATTGATGTCCTCTCGGTCTTCCAAATCATCCATAGTAGCCATAAAGTCATGTTCCTCAGCACTTAACTGAAGTCCTGCTTCTTCCTTTTGTACCAACATGATAGCTTTCTAAAGATAAGCAGGATCCTTCTTTTTCGGCTTAGTAGGACAATTCCTTGCCATGTGACCCACTCCTTGACAGTTGTAACACTTAACCTGATTAGCCTAATTCACATTTCCATAGTACCCAACGACTGGAGCTGCAGCATTCCCATTCTGATTACCCACTGCTCTATTTCCAACATTCTGTCCCATCTGATTTTCAACATTTAGACCCAACTGATTACCTTGATACGGAACCGCCTGATTACCCATGCGACTTCTAAATGCTTTACCCAAGAATGCAAAATCATGAGACAAAGCCACTTCTTGTTCAGTTTCAGGATCAGTGATTCCTTGTTCCTGGTATTGTGGATATTGTTGTTGTTGAATGACTTGTTGTTTTGGTGGATAGAATTGTTGTTGAGGGAAAACTTGACTTGTTGTTGTGGAATGTATTGCTGCAAGTTGTTGTTGGTGGAAGATGATGAAGCTTGTTGATGTGTATTCACTGAAGTTTGAGTCTTAGCAATGAGTGCCAATGGATCATGATTCTTTGCCAATCTTTTTTTTCTGACTTCATTCACTTCATTCTGGTTTTGTTTCAGAAAATCGTTGAGTTGATCAAAGTTCACTTGATGTAAGTCTTTTGTTTGGTTGACAATAGTGACATATAGTCCCATTCTTACGGTAGATTGTTCAAGAACTTGATGTTGCTCACGATAGTTACGGGTGTCAACTTGTTTACGATTAAGCTCATTCATTAGCGTGCAAAACCTTCCATAGTAGGATTCAATGGATTCTCTGGAGTAGATGTAAACTTCTCCCATGCGGTTGCTTAACTTGTTCTCGTGTCTTGTTGACCAATTTACGTTCCATGACAAAGTCGTCTAACACGTTCCCACATATCGAAGCAGTTTCTAGCTGTCTACAGACAAAAGATGTCTCTTGGTAAACCCAGTTATATAATATGAATTGCCATGTCATCTGCTTCGACTTGTTTCTGATTGATGAGTGTATAATACTCATCATTTTTGGTTAAATCTGAACTGCAAAACACTTAAAATGCTTTCGAGAAATGCATCAAAATCTTGAAAATATTCCAAAATTGCATTTTATATGTTTAGGATGCAAAATGTTCAAAATCGGATGAAAAATGAGCTAACTTTGATAAAATGGCGGTTTAGTCCCCAAATTTCAAAAGTTGTCGAAATAGTCCACTGAGCTTAATTTCAAAGAAAAATCACCAAAGGTCCTTTTAAAATCATAAGTTGTCAGAATTAGTCCTTTGGTGAAAAATATCAAAAGTTTTGAGAAATTACAAAATTGGTCCTTCAAGTTTCAAAATTGGCAAAAATGGCCCTTGGAAATTTGAAAATGTCAAGTTTGGTCCTTGTATTATGGAAACTTGTCACTTTTAGTCCCTTGGAGCAACTTTGTGAAGATGGCAGCCTTGGTCCTTGTATTTTCAGAATTTGCAATATAGGTCCTTGTTTATTAACCTTTAAACCCCATTGGACCCTTGTCAAAACCCCTTGTGACCCCCTGCCAAACCATTTGGACCCTTCAATTTGGACCCCCTTCATAATATTAAACCAGTCAAATATCTGGTCAAACCACCAAGCCCCCTTGGCGCCTTTTAACTTCTTCTCCCAACTGCTTCCCCTGCGGCACTTCCTCCCACACCCCCAGCTCATCATCCACTTTCCTTGTTCCCCCCACCTCAACAAACCTCCAAGATACATTTAATGCACCCTTGTCCTCCTCACTCAACCTTCCCAGTTGATAAACACTTTTGGCGCCAAAATGTCATCCAATGGCCAAAATGCTCTCATGTCATCCAATGGCCAAGGAAACAAGTGGGAACTGCTTTCGAATAGAGAGAGAAGATGTTTTGGGTATAAAAGAAGCAAGAAGGAGCAAGAGAAGCAGAGTCCTTTAGTTTTTAAATTTTATTAATGTCGTTTTTTATAAAAAAGTTTTAGTTAAGTTGAAAAGCTGTAATATTTTGTTGTATTGTACTCACTTTAAGTTGTTTAATCAATATAAACCATTTTCAAGTACCAATTTAAGTTGCATTATCATTTTATATTGTTTGTGTTCCTTTATTTGCAAAATTCCATTTCGAATTCTCATATTCAAACTCCAAATAGCTTATTTCCTCACTCAAACAAGCTTATATAAGCTTATTATAGCTTTTTGTAAGCTTGCTTTTAAGTTTCAATCAATTTTTGAATTTGGTCAATGAAAGTCAAACTGGGGCAAAAATTGAGAAGGAAATGGAAAATGGTGTTGCAGTGCTGGAATTGGGTTGGTTCAGAGCTATTGGGTTGATAGAAATAGGCTAGTGGTTCATTGGTTGCTGATTTCAAGCCATTGTGGCTAAGGACCATTTGTGAGTTATTTTCAAGTATTAGTGCATAATCTGTATTTGTGGTTTAGGTTGGTTTTAATCTGTTAATTAAGTGGTAATTAGAGTAATTTAACTCAGTTTGCTTGTCTGCATAGGCTAGTTTAGCAGTTAGCTTAAATTTTAATTTGCATATCAGTTAATAAAGGGTGTTTGGATCTGTTGATTTATCCGTGGTTAAGGTTAGTGCAGTGGTTAAGACTTGTAGTTTTAGGTTTGTTTAGCTCATACATACTCAATTCAGTCATCAAATTGTGCCTGCTAACCACCAAAGTCAACATCACATAATATCTGTCTTAATAGCTTAACTGTGGGAGTTTTTGCAAAATCAAAAGCTAGTTTTGTGTTAAAAAATCATAAGTATAGCTGTCATTAGCTTTATTTCATCATATAACATCAAGATCAGTCCAAAAATTGGTTGCAAAGTTCATAAAAGTCAACTTTTCTCAACTGCACAAAAGTCAACATATTGAAAAAGCCATTTTGAGCCCAATTGAGATGATTTATCATTGACTCATCTCTGGGTCAAATTAAGTGGAAATTGTGGTTTTAAAAACTTCCCTTGGTCTATTTTCTTATTGTCATTTTTGTGGATTTTTGTCAAATTTTTAAAAGCTTCAAATCAGCTTGTGAATGTGGTCTCAGTTCCCCTGTGCACAGCTTCAGTTTTAGCTGAGTGTGCCGGGATTTGTCTTTGAGCTTGCAGAGCTCATTTTAGCTCACCCAGGTCTGATCTTTGGTTTGTAAGAAGCCACCCAGGTCTAGTGTAGGTTCCCACATTTGTTTTCTAGTTTCCAGTTTATTTAAGTGCTTATTCTGAGGCTGCAAGTAGACCCCCAAAACTGATTTTTAGCACTTATTTCAATTCATCAAATCTGTGAAACTTGTGTTTTAGAGGTTTGAGATAGTTTTTATTAGTTGCATTTAGGTATTTTGAGCATATTATAGCTTCTGTTTCAGTTTGGTAGCTTGTTGTGTTCTTTAGCTTATTTGAAGTGCTTATTCTATAAGCACTTGCTTTGCAGTTCCTTATTCTTGCACACAAGCCCCAGTTTTTCTAATTTTCCTAGATTCATAATATTAAATTAGAATTTTCTTGAATTTTTCAGATTTTTCTAAGTCAGTTTGCTATTTTTTCTTAATTTAAAACAGTTTTTAAGTCATTTTAATTAGCTTTTATTGCAATTAAATCAGAAAAGTTTCAAAAAAATAATTTTTCATTTTTCTTAAGTTAAGATAAATATAAAAAGTCAAAAAAAATATTTTCCAGATTTTTATTAGTTAAATTTGTATTTTTAAGCAATTTAAGTAGTTTTAAATAGTTTTTAATTCATAAAAAATACAAAAATAATCAGAAAAGTATAAAAATAGTTTTGAAACTTCTCTTTTGCTATTTTAGATTTTTCCAAGTCATAATTTCATTTTTCTAACTTTATTTCATATTTTCTTGTATTTTAGGTTATTATTAAATAAGTAAAAATAGTTTTTAATTAATAATAATTAGATAAATAGTTTTAAAAATAATTTTATTTTTCTATAAATTTTCTTTTATCATTAGGTTTGTAAAAATGTCATTTTCATATTTTTAGGATTTATAGTGTTTAGGTTTCACATTTTCATTTGTACGTCGCGTAGTTTTTAATTTAAGTTTTATAAAAGATAAAACCAAAAGCATCATTTTGCAAATAGTGATAGCGTTTATTTAATATTTTTTATCTTTTTAATTTTCTTTAATTTGCATTTAAGCCTTTGTAATTATAGGCTATTTCTGTAGTTATAATAATTCAAATCCTCTTTTCGTTCAATCTCCGATCACTATCGTTTGACTATTCTCATGGCTCGTTGGGACTTAACGACCGGAAACCCTATTCTCTCGATCTTCATTGCATTCGTTTCAGACTGTTTTAAGTTTGTTACGGTCGACCATTCACAAGTGGTCGAAGCAGTGATAAAACTTGGCGGTTTTGGAGCGAATCAACGATCCTCTAGCATGTATTGAGTTCTGTTGAATCGAGAAAATGGTGGGGCCGGAGGTGTTGCATCAGCATTTCCAGGGTCTTGGACTTGTCGAGGTATGAAGTGTCCATTCTGAATGGATTGAATCATCAATTTTCCATTATGTTTGGTCTTGATGTAACGAAGCATACGACTTGTCCATTGAAGATAGCTACCTTTTTCCAACATAGGAGGACGGTTTTCGGTAACGGCTGCATGAATGTCTTGTTGAGTTGCCATTAATGAAGGTATGTGTGAAATGAATTTACGGATCTTGTAGACGATAAAGAAGTAATTTTTGTTTTTGAACTTTCACGATATGACTATAACTAGCACGGTAGTTATATCGAATACACCCAAAAATTATAATCAATCTCGGATTAACGAAGCTCGAGTAAAAATCGTGGTCTAACAATTATCCCGAGAAATGTAGCACAAAATAATCATTCTTAGTCCAAATAATTCGTCCTTTTGTTGAATGAAGATAAATACTTTGGCAGCCTAAAAATAATCTCTCACTGATTTCACAACCCAAATAATACGCATATGATCAAATTTTAATAAGAGCCCACTAAAATAACCCTAAACTTTCGTGTATAAAACACTTACTTATCACAATCCTAATATTTGGTAGCCTAAACCTAATCCTCACAAAAAACGCAGTCACCTGACTGATCTCTCACCCTCTACCAAATAAAACGCAGCCACTCTCAATCTTTCTTATCTCTTCCTGAAACCAAACCAACTAATTAACCATTCGTCCTTGTGAATCACAGGTTGAGGTCAGATTCAAACAAAGGTAGGTTTCTTGTTCTTTGTTTTGTTCTTAGACCGAAAGAAAGAGATGATGAAACACGAATGTTTTGTTATTTCTTTTGATGTTCGGAAATTAAAGGGAGTGAGTGCTTCTAAAAGATCAATGATGTGGTTGTGTTTATGGCTTTGAAAGATTTGATATAATCAACTTATAAAAAACACAAGCTGAGATCTAATTAACGTTTTTGTTTTTGATTGATGATCGTTGATTGGTTTGATGAGATTGTATCTTGTCTTGTTTTTTTGTTAATGAAAGTAGGTTACGAATATCTTTCTGAAATCAGTTGCTTGTAACTTTTGTTTGTAAACAATAGTTGAAAACTCTTATGCGTAAACTGTGGTTTGAAACCCTTATGCGTAACCCACCTTACGCGTAAACCTTTTTGAAAACCCTTATGCGTAACCTCTTAGGTGTGAGTGGATGTTATGCGTAAACCTTGGTTATGCGTAAACTCTCTTACGAGTAAGGTTTATGCGTAAAAAACCGTACGAGATACTTTCCAAGTAAATCGTAATAGATCTGAAGATAGGCGTAAAAATGGTGTCTTAAGCGTAAACCAAAATCCTTATGCGTAAAAAATGAGGGTTTTGACTTTTTCGTTGACTTTTTTCCGACCACTCTTTCCGGCAGCATTTTCCGACCAGTCTTTTCACCACAGATTTGACCACAAGATGCAGTAAAATAAGGAGATAGATAGACTGAGTGGACTCTTTTGGACAAAAAAAACTATTTGGACCGAAGATAAAGATAAGGACTGTTTGTACCTTAAAAATTGTTTGGACAAGAAACTGTTTTGGTAAGCAGTAAGAAAGCAGTTTCAAGATGGAAAACAGATATTAAAAGTACCAAAAAAATTTTCATAGACACATTTTTAACGAGAACAAAAAGCAAATATAAGCAAAAACAAGTTTAAAAAGTGCCTAACAAATGTAAAAAACGTGATGTTTTTGACATAAAAGACACGATTTTTAACTTAAAAAACACTTCTAAATCATCTTGAGGCTCTTGATACCACTTGTTAGGACCCTTTATCAATTCACTTCACACAATAAAACTTGAAAGATGAAGAAAAGATGTGGTGACTTGAATGAAGATATGTGTATTTTAGAGACACAAAGAGTAGAAGATGAAACACTATTTCATATGAAAAACACACACAAACACACTCAGGCACACACCTCAAATGACTCATTTGAGGTGTATTTATACTACCTTACAACTTACCCTAATGGGCTTTGGGATGGGCTTGGATTGGGTTGGATTGGATGACAACTTATACAAGGCTAGCTTAACTAAACTAATACCCATTTAGCTTAGCCCAATCCACGAGCCCGATGACTATTTTAGCATGATATCTAACACACGTTACAAAGTTCCTAAATGTGAATGACCATCACTTCTAATAAAAATGTTACGGCTAACAAATATGCATCCCGAGTTTGAGCAGATGATGGTTGTTTGGTAGCTTGTTGTGAGGGTGTCGCGGTTGTTCTAGCAGGTGGTGGTGGCATTGATGATGATGACTTTCCGGTCTTCTTTTGCCTTTTTGCATTCGGATCCTCTTCCTTGTCATCATCATCTCTCGGTCTTTTCTCCTGACCAACAACTTCCTTGCAAGATGTTTTCAGTTGTCGTGCTAGAAGTAGATCATATAGCTTTTCGTCGTCAGGGGTGAAGGATGGAGCTCGATTAGCCATTTTAAGCACTAATTCTGAATTCAAATCATCTTCAGAGATAACTGGGAGTCTGACTGGTCTTGTCTGCATAACCACCGGTGTGGTAGTAATGATCTGGTGAACCATTGTTTTAATCATTGGGTAGAATTGATCTTTGAATATGTCTCTAGTGACAAAAGGAACCATGTTTTGGAGGAATGAGTGAGTGTAGTTCTTGATTTGTTCATTCATTTCACCTTGGACGTACCTAGAGAGAAATTCTTTAATCTGCTCCCTTTCACCTTGAAACGTGTCCATCTGATCAGAAAGATTGATGATAACATCGGCGAGTGTTTTCATTCAAGATTTAAGTCGACTTTGTTTGTGTTTTTGTGAATGAAGCACAACTTTCTGGATCTTAGCTTTCGTACGAGATGCCCACGTGTCGGTTTTCTTCTTGATGGATTTCGACGATGATTTAGTTGTTTCATTCGGTGGTGGTGATGAGTGTGAAGATGATTCGGATTTGGAGGTGTCAAGGGGTGTTTATGAAGATTGCTGAGGTTTGTGTTCAGGGTTGTCAACAATGTAGGCGTCGGATTCTCTTTTTAAACGTTCTTCTTCGCCATTAGCAACTTCTTCTGCAGCCCTTTCCTTGTCCGCTTCCTGAATATCTTTATCAGTGACTCGTTCATCTTTTTCTTGATCATCATCTTCATAGTCCAACAACTGCTCATCCTTATCTTGTTGTTGTTCATCTGCAGGATCCTTTTCGGTGGTGGCACCCTATCCTTTACCGAGTTGATTAACCGGATCAGAAACAGGTGTTGTCAAGAGGGTAGCACCACCGCTGGAACCACCAGGCCCTTCGGGTTGATCTTAGAAGGCGGTGCTTGAGTGTTCTAATCTTACGCTTCAATGTTTTTCTGAATTGTTTTTCTTCATCCAAAGATTCATACTCGTCATCATCGGATTCCTGTTGTTCTAGAGGTTTCTTCCCTTTGTCAGACTTGGTCTTCTCTTCAGGATATTCATACTCATCAATGTCATGGAAGATCTCCTCATAAGAAGGACTATCAAGCTTGTCCAATTTTCCCTTTTTGACGGTTGTGTCATCTGTACGTTCCTCAGTGTAAACAGCGACAATATCGTGAAGTTTTTGCGGTTAGTGACTTGAAGAACCTTCCTCGCGAAGTTATTGTTTTGAAAAATACAAAAATACAAAAATATTTTTCTTTTCTTTGTATATATATGTAAAAGATTAAAAATACAAAAAGATTTTCCTTGTTGTTTTAAATAATATAGAAGACACAATCAATATAACATTCTCAACTGAGGTGTTATCATTATAAGTTCCCGAACAAAAGATTTAAAACTTGCCTTTGTGTCGCTCGTGTTTTGGTTTACTTTTATCAGTTTAACAAACTGTGAGGGTATAAGGACGGCGACATTAAATTGCGGTGAAAAGAGACGGATTTTTAATAAGTTTCCGCGTGACCTAATAAGTCTCTCCGCTCCTTTGTGCGTTTACTTATAGAAGTGATCATTTCACGTGGGATTATTGGTTTAAGTTCACCGTGTTTTGCCTCGGTCTTGTTTTAATTGAAAGTGTTGTTTTTGAATGTGCATGTGCACTCGTTTTCGAAAAATCCAAAAAATATTTTTCTCGTTCCTCTTATACATATAATTCTATTTCTCTTACCCTCTCAATCTTGTTTGATTCTACTCTTCTTTAACCTCAAAACCGTTTAATTCTATCTCTTTAACCCTCTATATGTTTAATTCTAATGTCGACGATCATCTTCGGTGTATGGAAAAAGATCAACATCATTGTCACAAATGCGTGTGTGAGCGGTGTGGAAGGCCTAGTTCGAGCGAATTTTGCGAGTTGTGCGAATTATCCATCAAAAAGTCTTTTCAAAGTTATTTCGACCACCCGCCACAACCCGAAATACGTTCTAATGTTGACGAACCCGTTCAAGCGTCGAATTACCTCAAACACCCCAGGGTCCCGAGGACACTTTCTTTGAATCTAGAACCCGTAATCTAATTGAACAAATTCAAGCCGATGAAAAAAGGTCTAGAATTAGAATTGATTACTATGAACCCGTTCAAACACGGAGACCATAGCGGAAGTGGTGGAAATTGCTAGCTCTAAGAGCACACCACTTGTCCCACCTCGGAATCTTGAACGTTTTACCGGCGACTTCTTTAGGGCCAGAAATGACATGATTCAAAACTTCTTAATTGAACTTCGTCAAGATTCAACCGGAAATACCGCTTTACCTTCCTTATGTGATGTTGTTGAACCCTCGATTCCTATCCCCGAGCCCGAAATATCTTCGTTTGATCAAAATTATTGCTACGGTTGTGGAGACTTGTTACCACAAGGTTTTAGTTGTTACAAATGTATGTGCGAGTGGTGTGGAAACTATCTTGTCAATGGATGTTGTTAGATTTGTCGAGAATTCATTAAACATGATTCTAACCCAAACTCTTTCAATTATCCTCAAAACAATTTCAACTACCCTTGACAAAATTTATACGAACCAGGGACCGTATTTTCATCATTTCAATGATCAAACATCGTTTCATAATTTCTCTCCCCAATAACCTCATTGTGCTAAGTGTGGGGGTCCTCATGATGATTATCAATGTCAATCGTGGAATCAAAATTACTTTGGACCCGATCCTTGTTATAACACTTCCGTTTTGACAATGTCAACCCCCACAACTTCCGTCATCGATCAATATCCTTGTATCCTTGAAGAACTTTCTGAGGAACAAGCAGCTCTCAACGAAAGATTTCTAGCGAGCGAAGCGAGCTCAAAAGCTTCTCCTATTTAACGAGGCTTGCGTCTCGATGAGCGAGGATGAGGAGGATTGGGAGATGATAAAGGACAAGGTGCATACCTCAAGCCCACAAAGTACCGCACATGTCCACTCTCCAACCTTATCTACCGTAGAACCTTTGGATAACCTTTTAATGGGGGACGAAAACCTTAGCACTATTCCGGAAACGGAACCGTCTTGTGTTGAGAACCTTGTCCCAATCCCAAGTGAGTCCGAGGGGTTATCTCGGTAATATGTTTGATGAGCCTCTGATGATGATTCTTCTCTCCTCTTGACATCCCAAACGATCATGTCGAGATGTTCTCCGATTCTGACAACGATTGTACTTCGTTTGACGATTCTTTATCTTATGGAGACATCGATTATGTCGAGGAGTTACCTTCTGAGCTAGTTAGCGTAGAGGAAGTGAGAGATTCGATGATGATCTGGAAGTGAGGACCGAGATACTTCGTGAAAAATTGTTCAATGTAAATCTCCTCGTTTCTAAGATCGAATCCTTATGTGCTAAGCCAGCTTAAATCTCTATCCCGTTGTGGATAGTGACTCTATCTTGGAAAAGCCCGAAACATTTCCTGAACTTGAGGCTTTATCCAATGATTCTCTTCCGGAATTTGATGTATTAAAACGCTTTGATGACGTTCATCTGAAAAAGAGAGTAGTGGCATTCCCACTTTTCATCTTTCTCTTCCCATGTATGAGTCGTCCACATTTGAATTGCCTCCTCCTTCCGAAAGGAGTAGACTTTTCCATGAGGAGTTGTAGGTGAACTCGCTCACATCGATCCTCTTCCTCCGGGAATTGAGGATGAGCTTTTTGAGCAAAATGCTCTGCATCCCCTTTCATCCATGAGTAACTCATCCACCATTGAGGATTTTACCATGGTTGATACTTGCGTTTCATTCCTCTCCGAGGATAAAGTTTTCAAACCCGGTATCTTACCTTTCAAGGGAGTTCACTCTCGGATATTTCTTAAGTCCAACACGGATGTTGTGACTTCTATAGTGGTGGATAAGATTTATGAACATTCCGTTAATGTTCCTCAAACTAATCTTTTGCCCACCTATCCCACCCGTTGTCAAGTAATTGACACTTTGCCTTCTCCTCCCATTTCTTCTCCATGTCTTAACTCCTACGAGCGTGAAGATACCATCTTTGACCCCGGCATTTCTCATTCTCTTGGCCGGGAATATATCTCATCGGTGTGGAACTTTCACGTGCTTCAAATGTTTGTCCAAACATCTTGAATGAAAGTCCGATCGAGATTGGTTTTCCACGTTGCTTCCCCAAGAACAAATGAATACGGGGTCGAGTCAAGCTAGCGACTCGGGAATCAAAAACAGTAGCACACTATATGGGTTTTCACCCGTATTTCGAACTTCTTTCTACTTTCTACCACCCTAGTATGTGGGAGTTGCCCCATTTGTTGTATAAAGTTTTCTAAAAAATCCCAATTAATGGCCGTAGTATTTCCCTTTACGTTCTCAGTTTTTGGCATGCTTGCCGGTACTTTGAATATTGAGGGCAATATTCATTTCTAGTGTGGGGGGGAATTCTCACGAATTTTATCATATGTTTTACCACCCTATTCCCCCATTTTTGGCCAATTTTTTTTTTTTTTTTCAGTCCTAGCCATGTCTAATAAACAAAAGGATTGGCTAATCCAGGAGCAAACGGCTCTTGGTAAAGATATCTCAAATCCATTGAAGGCTTGCAATTTGCCCAAAATTGTATGGTGTTCACCTCACCATATCTTTAATTAGTGAAGAGTTGGCTAGCCATAAGTTTATGGCTTGTGGTAAAGGCAGTTGGAAAACCATAATTGGTAATCGACTCACCAAAGATAGTTTATCTAAGAGTTGGCTAGTCCGAAGCAAGCGGCTACGGTAAGACAAATCAAAACCGTTGAAAGCTGGTGGTTTGCTCAAAATCACATGGTTATCGGTGTACCATAGTTCTACATGGCTGAGAAAACATTTGGCTACTCTAGAAGTAATGGATTTTGGTAAAGAGATTCAAATCCATTAAGTTTTTCTCAAAAGATTGCTAGGGACTAGCAATGTTTTAGTGTGGGGGATTGATGAGTGTGTAAAACTCATCATTTTAGGTCAATCTGACTCACCAAAACATCTAAAAACACTTCGAAATGCATCAAAATTCTGAAAATATCTCAAAATTGTGTTTTATATGTTTCAGATGCAAAATTATCGAAAACAAATGAAAAACGAACAATGTTTGCATAATTGGCGTTTTCACCGACTTTCAAAATTGGCAGAAATAGTCCCTGAGCACGTATTTTAAAAAGAAAAGTCACCAAAGGTCCTTTTGAAATCATAAGTTGTCATAATTAGTCCCTTGGTGAAAAATTTCAAAAGTTTTGAGAAATTACAAGTTTGGTCCCCGGAGTTTCAAATTTGGCAAATTTAGTCTTTGTATTATTAGAAATTGTCAAGTTCAGTCCTTGCATTATTTGAGATTGTCAAATTTTTCCCTTTGATCACTTTTCAGAAATTTCACTTTTGGCCCCTGGAGTTTCGAATTGTACAGCTTAGGTCCCTAAACTACTAATGGACTCAAGTTAAATCCTATAACTCCTAAGTCCAAACCCATCTCCCAGGCCCAATACCCAATCCAATACCCGGTCAACCCCACTACCCGGTCAAAGAGCTAATATACCCCCTTCCTCTCCCCTGTCTTCTTTCACGCCCAAACAAACCTGCGCCTCTTCCCTTTTTCAGTTCCCCACATACCCTACTCCTCTTTTCTCTATTATCAAAACACTCTACCCCTCAAGCATCCCTATTACCCAGCTTCATCAAAACCCAAAACCACCTTAATCCTTTTACCCAGGTTTACCCAAATCCCAAACCCACTACCAATTTCCCCCCCTCATTCCAATGGCCAAGCTGGCAATCCCAGCTTCAAAAGACCTCAATGGATGGCTCAGATGTAATCTCATGGGTACCTAACTGATCAAGGGCTAAGATTGGATGGAAGAAAGCACAAAGCTCTCTTTTTGGCTTGACTGCTCTCACAAAACAAGCACAACTGAAGACACTTGAAGAGATTGAAGACCCAAGATTGTAGTATAAATAGGATTCATATGTAGCCATTGAAGGGCACCCCTAGTTTTTAGAAAAAGAATTTCAGTTTAAGTTTCTTTTTTGTAATCTTTAATTTTATTTCAATGAAAAAGCTGTTTTAAGTTAATCTTGTTCTCTTTTGTTGCTAGTTATTATTGATTTTTGTTGTTAGTTAAATGTATTGATTTTCAGAAAAGAAAAAACATTGGGGTCAAAAACCTTTTTTAAAAGGGGAGTTTGGGTCAGGCAAATGGGTAGTTAAAAAATTGAGTTTTACCCATTTGACTCTTAAGCTCAAACTCATTTTTAGTATATCAGTCAGTTTCACAAGTCTTAAGTATGTTTGAAAGGATTCTGTTGGAATCAAGTTGAAAAATAAAAAAGTGTTTTCTGTCTTTAGGAACTGCACAGAACAGCAGCTGCAGCTGCTGTTCATGGACTAATTTTTCAACTTATTTGAAGTTTAAAATTGGTAAATTTGGTTTTTATTAAATCCTTGTATGTCCAACTTACTTTGGTTTCAGTTTCATGCAATAGTATTCCCTCTAGCATAGTTTAAATCCATGTTCAAGTCCTTCATTTGGTTGTTCTATCTGTCCTGTACCAGTAAAAAAAGTGTCCACAGCAAGCTGTTTTAAGCTTAATTTCAAGCTGTCATCAGCTTCTTTTACCCACCACTCAACTTAATTAGATAACCAATTGTGCTAACTTTAATGTCTGCAGTTTGACTCAGTCTCTGAAGCTTGTTTCTCAGCTTAAAATTAAGCTTAAAAGCCAGTGGAAGGTCGTTTGCGGCCTAAGTTTATGACAACAGTCACATTGTCCTTTTCATTTTTCTTTTTTTAAGCTTATCACTAGGAAACTTAGCTTATTTAGTATTTCTTATCTTAGTTTAAGTAGCTTAGACTAGACTCTTAGGATTTAGCTTTTTGGTTTCCCTTAGTACTAGTTTAGTGCCTAATTTGCTTATGCTTAGGATCTCCCTAGTTTAGGTTCTATGCCAACTGCTATTCTTTTTTTTTGTAGCTTATTTCCTTTTGTATCTAGCTTATTCTCATTCCAATTTGTTTAATTGCCCATTTGTCCATTTCCAACTGTTTTTTTTTGAATGCCTTAGTATGCTTTTATTTGAATTAAGGAGTGTTTGGTTGTTTGTTTAAAAGAGGAAGTTTGTTTAGTTTTTTTAGAATCTGTTGAGATAAGCTGTTCGTACAGCTTATTGAGAGTGCTTCTTTCAAAAAGTTTTTACAAAAGTTTCATAATTTGATCTCATCTTCAAGATTTGAAAAGCAAAATCCAAAAAAAAAAAAATGTTTTGGTAAAAGTGTTTGGGACTCGAACCCACGCCTTGACAGCTCATACACAACATATAACAGTACCCTTGGGACTTGTCTCGGTCATGTGTTGCACTATTAAATACATAAGGGTTGTTAGCAGTTTACCTTTTCTAGCTTAATTTCTGCTTATTTCAAAAAGCACCCACCACGTTTTTCATTTTTCCTAGGACCAGTTTACACCAAAGTAGTTTCTGTGAAATTTTCAGAATTTTCCGAATAATTTAATATTTTTAATTATTTAATTAGTGTTTAATAGTTTTAATTCAGTAGTAATTAATTTAAAGTCAAAAAATACCGGTCTTTTTCTAAAATTATTTTTAGTCAATTAGGACGTAGGAAAATTAATTTCACACCGGTAGCCCTTAAATTGCAAAACTTTTACGTTTATGGCTCGGGTGGTTGCCGGTTTTTACGTTTTTTAGTTTTAGCACCCTAGGACTTAGTGTAGCTTCGTTTTATCATTCCTTAGGCTTAGTAGTAGTTTATTTAGAGTTTACATTATTTTACTCTCTTTATTTCCATTCCCGTTCTTTGATTTGTAGAATACGTAATCAAAAATCCAAAAATTCGTTTAATCCAATTCAAGTTCAAATCACGAAACTCAACGAATCCTTCCATTCACACCTCGTTGGGACACGACCCGGGAAATCACTTTTCCGGTATCACTCTTATCACACCCGTGAGGTTTGGCACGTTGACCTTTTTCCTAAAGGGTTAATTTGTCGAATTTTACGGTTAATTTGATATATTGATATTGTGTTTGTTTTTCACCACTCACTTCACAACGAATCAGACGTCCACAGCTATTCTGAAAGAGGATTCAACACAAGTGAAATTGTTGAAGTCGAATCAGATATTGTTCTTGCCAATGAGTCTGTCATAACCGGCTGGGAAAGTTTTGGCCATTGTGAGCTCAGCAGGGGCAATGATGTTTGCTTGATTGTCAGCCATTTTGTGATCTGAATGTTATTAGACAAAAGAACAAACATATGAAAACACAATGTGTTAGTTTTAGTTTGATTTATTGTCTAATTACTTGTTTGACGTTATTATGTTTATGCTTGTTACATGTCCTGAGTCACTTTTGTCCAATTGATTAAAGTTTAGGTGATAAGTTATGTGAACGTGTTAATTTTGAAGTTTTAAAGTCCAATTCACACTTTACACTCAACATTTTAACTTTTGTAAGCTTATGAGTAATATTGGTTATTTGTGACATATGCGTAACGATTAACAAGTGGATTATGCGTAACAGTCCAAACATAGTGAGAGGTAGCTCATGCTTAAGCATAAAGAAGGTGCTTAAGCGTAGCCGTAAGCTAAAGAGTAAGACCAAGTCTTATGCGTAAGAAATTTCTTACGCGTAAAACAGGTTCAAAAACTTTATGCTTACGTGTAAGGTTAAGCTGAATGTTACGCGTAAGGTTTACTCGTAAGAGTAAAGCGCATGCGTAACAATCCTTGTTTACGTATGCGTAACAATCCTTGTTTACGTATGCGTAACAATCCTTGTTTACGTATGCGTAACAATCCTTGTTTACGCATATCTTTCCAAGATACGCGTAATCCTACTGTAGACCTCTTATGCGTAAGTGTTACGCGTAAGATTTCTCTTAGGCGTAACCTTTACGCATAAGAGTATTCCTTATGCGTAACATTTAGAACACCTTTGGTCAGATTTTACGAGTAAGCAACCTGTAGATTACAAACACATAAACTTGATTACAGTGAATTCCAAACATTCTTTAGATCACAAAACAATCATTGGTTCATATCAGTTATTCATAGAAAAGCTTAGGCGTAAGATATGCTTAAACCCTAAACCTTTTTCCTACGCATAACAGATTTAACCACAAAAATCAAGCAAGATTTGTATCTGGGCTATCCTAGATGTCATAGGAGTGAAATAGAACAAGTTTTAACATAAATCCACCACAGAATCAAAAGATTCAAAGATGACGAATCCTAGAACCCGAAAACTTAATTAGCCCAGAAACAATCAATTAGCCCCGAAAACAAGTTAGGAACCTTTAATTAGCCCAGAAACAATCAATTGTTCAAAAATTGT
Source organism: Chrysanthemum makinoi (assembly GCA_910596185.1). Classification (NCBI taxonomy): domain Eukaryota; kingdom Viridiplantae; phylum Streptophyta; class Magnoliopsida; order Asterales; family Asteraceae; genus Chrysanthemum; species Chrysanthemum makinoi. Next base: position 14,028,239 of record OU343219.1, read on the forward strand.
TCTAGGGTTCGTCATCTTTGGCATCTTTGAATCTTAATTAGCCCAGAAAAATCAAGCATCTAGGATAGCCCAGAAAATCTTGGAAATCCATTGAAAATCATGATCAAAATCTGTAAGTTGTTAAAGGTTTTGATCATGATTTTATACAATGGTTTTGAAAATCTTGGAAATCCAACGGTTAAATTTCTCAAAATTTGAACAAAGTTTGAAAACCATTGTATAAAATCACGATCAAAACCATTGACCAAAGATTTTCAATAGTTTTGAGAAATTTAACCATTGTATAAAATCATGATCAAAACCATCTTTGGTCAATGGTTTTGATCATAATTTTATACAATGGTTTTCAAACTTTGTTCAAATTTTGAGAAATTTAACCGTTGGATTTCCAAGATTTTCAAAACCATTGTATAAAATCATGATCAAAACCTTTAACAACTTACAGATTTTGAATAAGGTGAATGGATTTGCAGGATGAATTTAGGCCATTGGATTTTGGTTGGTATTAGGAGTAAATGCTTACAAGTAAGCATTCAATGTGTTTGGTGAAATGTTTTTGTTTGAAATTTCTTTGCAAAATTTACACATTCAGTCCGTTTTGGTTAGGCAAAACACTTTTTGGAAAGAAACTTAACGATACTCTCCCTCGAAGTTTGAAATAATGAATTTTGTAAACATTTGAGTCCGAGGAGGGTATATTTCAAGATAAAATATCCACCACTTAATAGGAAACAACGTATTTTTTATAACATGCAAGTACAAGGTTTTATGAAACAGAAAAATATTTACTTTCTCCCCCTCAACACTTGTTCGAGAAAAATGGTGAAATGTTTGATAGAACACTGTGTTGATGGAAGTTTTGTACTTGCAATGTTTGTTTTCCAGATAGAACTAGAAGGAAAAATATTTTTGGGTTTTATAAGGTTTTATACTTTTGTATTTTGTTTTTAAAATATATTTACAAAAGAGGTTTTGATGTTTGACTTTTCAAGTGAGTTTTAAAAGTTCATCCAGTTCTTCTGGAGTCAAACATCTCATACCAATGCGATGGATCAAGTCAGTAAATCTTGCGGGAGGCAAGGCTTTAGTGAGAAGATCCGCCAATTAGTGTTCTGTACCTACAAAGTATAATTCAACTATACCCTTTTCCACGTGCTCTTTAATGAAATGATATCGAAGATCGATGTGCTTTGATTTTGAATGTTGAACAGTGTTGCACGAGATCGCAATAGCACTTTTATTGTCGCAGTACACTGGAATCTTGTGGAATACATAACCATAGTCCTTGAGTTGTGTTCTTATCCAAATGACTTGAGCACAACAAGCAAACATGGCTACATATTCAGTTTCAGTTGATGACAGTGATGTGCAGTCTTGCTTCTTCGATTTCCATGACACCAATTTATCACCAAGGAATTGTAAACCTCCTGAAGTACTTTTCCGTGAATCTAAGCATCCTGCGTAGTCAGCGTCTGAAAAAGCTATTAGTTTAAAACCAGAATCCTTCGGATACCAGATCCCCAAATTAATGGTTCCCTTGACGATCGAGAGATTCTTTTAGCCTCAGAGAGGTGTTTTTCAGTTGGTCTTGACTGATAACGGGAGCAAAGATAAACAAAAAATACTATGTCAGGTCTACTTTCTGTTAGGTACATGAGAGACCCAATAATACTACGGTATTTGGTAGGGTCAACCAATTTTCCATGTAAATCAAAGATCCAGTTTGTTGGTATGTGCCATTGGTGTATTGTAAGTGTCACAACTTTGCATTCCATGTTTATTCAATATTTCAAGAGCATATTTGGACTGACTTAAAAAAAATACCACGAGGTGATTGATGAACTTGAAGTACTAAGAAGAACGTGAGTCACCCATCATTGACATTTCAAAATTTGTTTTCATTAGTTTTGAAAAAGCGTTTTAGTACTTTTTGTGGGTAGAACCAAAAATGATATCATCCACATAAATCTGAACAATTAGAATGTGTGCCCCGTGATATTGAATAAACAGTGTTAGGTCGACCGATCATTTGACAAAATTATGAGCAAGCAGAAAGGATGACAACTTATCATACTACGCCCGAGGGGCTTGTTTGAGGCCATAAAGAGCCTTGTTCAGTTTGTAGACATGATTAGGGAACTCTGGATCAACGAATCCTTCCGGTTGGCTAACATACACTGTCTCCTTAAGTTGACCATTTAGAAAAGCAGTTTTGACGTCCATTTGGTAGACTGTGATGTTTAACTGAGCCGCAAATGCCAGAAAAATCCGTACATCCTCAAGTCTAGCAACCGGAGCGAATGATTCCTCAAAGTCGATACCCTCTTCCTGTTTGTAACCCTTAGCCACCAGACGTGACTTGTTACGAATAACCGTTCCTTCAACATCAAGCGTATTCTTCCAAATCCATTTTAGACCAATGACGTAGACCCTTGTCGGTCTTTCAACCAATTCCCATACTTCTAAATGTTTGAACTGGTTCAGCTCTTCTTACATGGATTCAATCCAGTTGTCATGTGTCATTGCTTCCTTAATGTTTTTGGGTTCGGCTTAACTGAATGTGAGTGCATAAATGCAATGTTCTCCGTCAGTTTGAAGGCATTGTCTAGTTACTACTGGTTGGTTTGGATTTCCAATAATGTTAACAAGAGGATGGTCTTTAGTCCATCGATGTGTGGAAGGTTGGTGTTGGTATACATTGTGCAGATTGGGTCGATTAAGATGGCTTGTAGAAGATTCAGCAGTATCTGGATTTGCTATTTCAGTTGAGAATGGGTTAAAGAATGCATTTCCATCATAATTTGCTGGTGTAGGTACATCTTGGTTAAGAAGATCACCAGTTGGGTCAATGTCATTAGAAGCCGTTTGTTCAGCTGTTGTTGGAGATTCAATCGGAGGTGCATCAGCAACAGTTGTTATTGTTTCAAGTGTATCAGGTATTGGAGTATTATCAGGTTGAGCAGCGGAAACATTTGACACATCTAAAGCACGTTGATCGAAGTCTTCATTAAAAAGAGGAGCAAAAAATGTTTCCATTTGATGATGAGTGAGTTGAAAGGTTTGATCAGCTGATGATTGAGGGGAGTTGAGACGGTTATGTCCGGGTTCCGAGCTGTTTTGCTCAGAAGCCATTTCCGTGAGCTCATCAAAATTTGCATGAATGGTTTTCATAATTTCCTTTGTACGACGATTCCAAATTCGGTATCCCTTTGAGTTTTCACAGTATCTAACGAAGATTCCAATGTCAGCTTTAGCCTTGAGCTTTCCAAAGTCATCACGATCATTATTTGGATAACAGAGAGCACCAAATACATGAAAGTGTTTGAGGTTCGGTTTTCTGTTATGGATAAGCTCATAAGGTGTTTTGTTGTGACGTTTTGTTATCATAGAACGGTTCTAAGTATAGCATGCAGTTGACACGGCTTCAGCCCATTCTGGAAGTTTTGCATTTATTAGCATCGTTCTTGCAGCTTCCACTAACGTACGGTTTCGTCTTTCGAAAACTCCATTTTGTTTTGGTGTTCTTGCAATGGATGTTTGATGCTCTATTCCCACTTTCTCATAATATTCTCGAAGGGTTTGGTTCACAAATTCAGTTCCTCTGTCTGTTCTGACTTGTCTAACCGTGTTACGGAGCTGAACTTGAATTTTTGTGAGAAAGGTGAGGATCATTTGTAGAGCTTGATCTTTACTTCGTAGGAAATAAACCCAAGTCCATCTGGAGTAGTCATCAACGATTACTAGAATGTAGCGTTTGCCATTAATCGTTTGCGTGCGCATCGGGCCACACAAATCCATGTGAAGAAGATGAAGAACATACTAAGAGCTATTTTCAATCTTCGAAGGAAAATAAGCACGAGTGCTTTTCCCTTCAACTACTTTATGTTGAGCAAGATTGGTTATGGTTTGAAAGTTCAAATGTGAAAATCTTTGGTGCCACAACCATGATTTTGTAGATGTCGCCATAGAAAGTAGACAGATGGGAGATGAGGCGATCATGTCTTGCATGGAGATTGTGTAAAGGCTTGATGTGCCATTTCCAAACATGAGATCGTTCCCTTATAGCTCACGGATGAAGCAAGTTTTTTCCCTAAAAGAAACTTCAAAATCGCCATCACAAAACTGACCGACTGAGAAAATATTGTGTCCAAGACCTTCACCATAATAAACTCTTCTAATTTCGATATTCCCATTGATGTAATCTCCGTAGCCCATGATAGCTTCAAAGTGATCATTCCCGAACCTGACAATGCCAATGAACTTTGAAACAAAGTTTGATAGAAGTTTGAGGTTGCATGTCATGTGCCGGGAACAACCGCTATCAACAATCCAGAGAATTATCTGTATCACCTGCAATACACACAGACGACACAGATGGAATAGAAGTAGAGGTGGAACCCGAAGAGTTAGAGGGTTTCGATACAGTTACAGATGAAGCACACATGTTAATAATTTTGGGTAACCATTTAAAGCCAGGTGTACTTTGTAACCATCTCTGCCAAGTCCAACTAGTTTGTGCTTTGGTCTTAGTGAATGCACTAGGTGATATCAGCTTCTTAGGAGGTGATGATGGTGCTATGGGTACATCAATGATATTCTCAGAAACACTAGAAGGCGGTTTTCCTAGCACAGACTTAGAAGCATTAGTGGGCCTAGAGGTAATGCCATTCTTAGGTTTCTGATAACGAGACAAGATAGATTTAGCAACACACTTATCATGACAATCAGAAAGCATACTTTTACGACATATAATACAAAAGCTTCAAATTTAACATCAAAAGTACTTAAAGATTCAACATTCGTTACATCGCTTTTGCTATTACATGTGTCTAACGCAATATCTAAAGTGGAGGCAACATGTGTTTTATTCAAAGTCCTAGTGTGTTCTTCTACTGCAGGGGTCTTTACTGATCTTCTCTTAGGTTGCAACTTTCTATTCTTTTTTTTATGCTCTTAAGCTGTGAAGTGCTAACGCTAGGATTAGAGGCAACTACTCCTGTAGAAGTGGAAGGAATCACATTAGTATCTTGTGGTTTGTCAGTAGGCTTCCTAGTGTCAATTTTAAACATTCCAAGTGCAAGAACATTTGTGTTACTAGAATTATCATTCTCATATTTCCCCAACTTTGCTTTCAACTCTATGATAGTGTGTAACAAATCTTGATTTTCAGAGCGTATGTTTCCATTAGAACTTAATACTTCACGAGTGTAAACAAGATGATCATCAAGATCTTTTGACGCTTTAACACGAGTCTTTTTGAGCAAATTAAATATGACACCATTGTCACTTTTAACTTTTGCAATTTCTTGTACATGTTTGAAAATTTGACATTTTAAAGACGCGTTTTCTTTATCCAGTCGTTCGAGTTTTGGTTCAAAAGGTTTTGGACTCGACTGGTGAAGTTTTTTTTGCAAAGCAAGTTCTCGATTATTACAATATTTTTGACACAATTGAAGACGACGTGTTACGATTGAAAGTTCATTTAACAAACGCTCATTTTCAACTTTCAAAGTTTTAATTTGAGACACATTATCAACAATATCAACATTTGTTAATACAAATAAGCCGTAAAAACGTTTATTTATATTTTACGATCTTCTAATGTTTTGTCGATAACAAACGTAAAATCATTTTAACGAAACAAATAAAATACGTAAATGGTTTGAGCCAATAGTTTACTAACACACTTACATTTTCATATAAAATGCTGAACAAAGTAATAGTACTCTCATGATTTAGTAATGCATATGTACAACAACTAGTGTTTACATATTGGGTAGATATATATACATACTTAGCATGTATTATAATGGGCAATAGAATGGTAGAATTTTAAGTAGTTAACCCATTGACTTAACACATTAAATATAGTTAGGTAAAACCCAAAGTCCATAACCCATACCCATGGAGGATAATCCATAACCCATTGCATGACATCATGCATAAGTCATAATGGGTATTATCCATGACCCATGGAGCTAACCCATAACCCATGGACTAGATACATTGCATCTTCTAGTTACATTGTATCTACTTGGATACCCATGGACCAAAGTCTAGGACCCATGACCCGTAAACCATGATCCATGACCCATAACCCATGGGCAAAGAGGAGCGTCCCACGGTTCCCCCAGTTTACACTGGACGGATCCCTCAAGTAAGGGATCCGTGAAACAGTAGCATATTTTTGTCTATAAATAGAGCCATTTCTTCATTGTAAGGTGCCACTCCCACACATACTTTCTCCTAGTATTGTAAACTCTCTAACCTCAGATCCAAAGGATCTTTCTATGTAGTTTGTGTTTGTTTTTGTGTGATTCTCTAGGTTCCTCTTAAAGGCGAGATCACCAACTCTTGAAGTCAAGCAAGCTCAAGTCCATGAGTTGCCATGCTTCATCATCATCAAGACTACTGAAGTTATCTTGTTGATAGTTCTTTCTTCCTCTAGAGAAGTGTTGTGTCAAAGGCATTAGTTAAAGATGCCAAAAGGGTCAAGACGAAAGCATTAGTGAAAGGTGCCAAATGTCCGTGTCAAAGGCATTAGTGAAGGATGCCAAAAGGGTCAAGACGAAGACACTAGTAAAAGGTGTCGAAGAGTCATATCGAAGGCATTAGTGAAAGGTGCCCAAGGTTCAAGTCGAATACATTAGTGAAAGGTGTCGAAGGCTTGTGTAGAAGGCATTAGTGAAGAGTGCCGAAGAATAGAGTCAAAGGCATTAGTGAAAGGTTCCAAGGGTGTACATTCGATATGGTGAGTCGATGTACAAGATAGAATAGTATTGGGTCAAAGGATATTGATATCCTTGCTGATGTTGTTATAAGGAGTGGATCTCCTTTTTATAGGTGCTGTGTAGTGTTGGGTAGTAGTTCCTTCTTTGTAATGGAACTCAGTATCTAGCCTTGTACCGGATAAAGTGTATGCGACGTTGTGATAGGTTTGGTTCTACCTCGTGGAAGAACCCGGTGTCTAGCCTTGTACCGGATAAAGAGTAGGCGACGTTGCGAAGGCTTCTCCACCACAAGGAGTTTGAGTTGTGTAGTGATTACGAACTCTCGAGTAGGTGATTCGGGTAGTGGAGTAGGGCAAGGAAGGTGTCCTTGTAGCCGAACCATTATAAATACTCGCGTTGTGGTTTTGTGCTTCTTACTCTTTATCTTAGTTTCATTTATTCATATGCTTATCTATCAACATCCAACACACACGTTTAAATAGATTGACATAAGTCGATCTAAATATTTTAAAACGAAGTTTTAATCGGTAAAACTATTCAACCCCCCCCCCCCTCTTCTAGTTTTCATCAATTGGCATCAGAGCTTCGTTACCAAGTTTCTTAGAGTATGTTGTACTTTAAAAACTTGATACGATCCGTGTATGATTGAAAACTACAAAGAAGAAAATCTTTTAAAACAAATTGTTTCATTTATGTTGGATAGTGATAGATTATTCTAACAATTTCTGGTTAAGAAATCTTCTTGCTAGGAATTTTTCCAAGTCTTCATTTCTATCCAAAGAAAAATGAAGTTAACTCACAAGGAAGAACCTAAAAGTAATCACAACTTATGATATGCATACAACGCGCGTTCGGGGTCAAAGGAACTTCCTTTTCGTTGAGCAAGTTTTTCAACACCCTAGGCAGTGAACCTAATCATTGTAGTGTAGTATTAGGGTAAGCCTCGGGAATTTATATCGTTCTCTAGGGGAATAGGAATGCTAGTGAGAAATTACTACGCTAAGGTTGGGGTTGAGGAAGATTATTTTTTATTCTTTTTTATATTTTTTAGAAAATCGAAAGGTACGAATCTTGGGGTATTGGATTTGGGGGGGGGGGTATTTCTACCGATTACTCTACTTATCTAATTATCTAATTAACTAAGCTAAGGTGAGGGTAGTCTATGTCTATTGTTGTGTGCTCGTATGATAGTTAAAAATGTGTTTACCTAGATGCTATTACTCCATAGTTATCTCCTATTGATGGTTGAATTGTCACGTTCTTATTCTTAACGCGTTGTGTCTTCTAAGGTCGTAGGGTATGCGTTTTTCCCTAACTCTTTGAGACTACCTTAAGGTTATTGCCAACGAAATCTCTAGAATTCATAAACTAACTTTAAGGTTACCTTTGGATGTTTAGCCTACAATAACTCTAGGTGATTATAAACTAATGTTCACAAAGATTACTCAAGCATTAAAAACACAACGAATGACCTATCGCAATACTAGGTCAATCACAATTAAGATAAGAGACAACCAATCAATATTCAATACCTAGGTTTCATAGATCTAAGCAAACACACAAGTAAATTAGCCGGACATGGAAAACATGCAAGCATACACACAAACAATTGAAGACATAATTTAATTAATAAAGTAAATCACTTATCTTGTTGTAAAATAGGGTATGGAACCCTAAGATACTGCTCAAGACAGCCAAAGTTCGGTTTAGGTTTTACTCCACAAAACTACCTCCGTAAAATTCTGAAAATTCGAATTCTATATATAGAGTTACAATATCGACGACGTCACTCTTTATTTGTGACGCCGTCGGATCGCCGCCATTAGTTTTTCGTCTTTGCCACGTCAACTTTGTGACGGCGTCACCTTATGGTTGTGACGCTGTCGGCTTCATCTTTTGACGCCGTCGGGATCCAAATCTAGGCCGTCTGAGTTGTGATGCCCTACTCTTTAAAACCTGATGCCGTCAAGTGCAAAATAGCAACTTGGCTACTGAGTCATCAAAAAGTGTGTTGCGATGGCGTCGCCATTTGGCTGTGACGCCATCACCTTCTGTTCCAGCAGCTTGAGTGTCTTGATTCTTGACTTTGGCCATTTTCTTCATATATCCGCGCCTTTTTCGTCCGAATAAGTGTCATTCCAGCAATTTGCCTTCAAGAGACCTAAAAAGTGAAAAGGAACGAAATTAAGCAGTAACGGATATAAAAGTAGTCGATTAAGGGCTTAAATGACCCCTAAAAAGTGTACCTTTTAAATCCTTATCAACTTACTTATACTAAGTACAATTGATTACTTTAAAAGGTCATGAAGTATTTCGGATATATGGTCTCTATAAACCATATCAAGAGTTTAAAGGTATGTTCACTTATCCACAAATTAGCTATTTTACGTTTACATGGATATGTTGATAATATTTTTTTTTTCTTTTACACAAATTAGGAAGTTAATAGTTGCAAGTCTCTAAAAGTCTCTCTTCACCACTTTCCTGACTTACTCGTCATCGGGAATAGTATTCCCCTTTGATTCTCTAAAGATTGTCAAACCTAACGTCGCCGTCACAAATAAGATCCTTGATAATTAACACATTGACCAAAACGTCTATTCGATTAGGAACCTCAAAGTTATTTTTTCTATAAGCTATTGTATAAATTATTACAAAAATAACACCAAACACTCTTTTTCTATCCACAGTAGCCAGATCCCACGAGTTGTACTAGCCGGATCCCAATTACAAGGAATCCGGGGGAACCGTGTGACAAAAAACAATTATGCGCTTTTCAAAACCAGTTCTGCTCTTTTCCCTCCCCTCACAAAACACAAAAATGACCCAATTTCTACTTCCATCCCCATAGGGCTTCATATCTTCAAGCATTTCCTTCTTGAACATCATTGTAAGTAGTTACACTCATATGTTTCACTCATCATCGTCTTCATCCTAGGGTTTATGGTTTTTTCTTAAAACATCAATTGATGAAATTAGGTTTTGCAAAATTAATCACTAATAAGGGTTTTCACATAATTAAGATTCTATTGTGTTTACAACATTGTTAATACAAATCAAAACCATAAACCCATCTCAACAAATTTTACCTAATTGGAATATTTGTTTTTCTAGGACCAACCATGCCCAAAGCTACCCAACAAGACCACCATGATACCGTCCACTACCTCTCTAGATACTATCGAAAAGAGGAGTTTTCAAAAACCGGTCATAAATTAAAAAGCTTGAAAAACGACTTATTCACGAAGGTCATGTAGTTAAGGAATGTTTCTTTGAAAATACCGACATTCGACAAGTCTTCTCAGCTATCAACTTTGATTGTCTCATTGATATTGATGAACAAATTTGTCCGGTCTTCATCTTAGAGTTTTACAAAGGTGTTATGATCATTCGAAATAGTGATGATAGCATCTCAATCGCTTTTATCATCAATAATCAAAGCCTTATTCTACCTCTCAATACATTTGCACAAATTCTTCGCATCCCTTGTAAAGGAATTTGCATGTACTCCCAAGATTGGGCAATATCCACTAAATCCTTTGCACTAGATCTCAAACCAATCTACTGCACTCCTCTTGATGACCCCGCAATTTTTCGAGATACCATTTTCAAAATTAGAGCCGACCAATCTCGATTTAACCGCAACAAAGAGCTTATTCACCGTGATCCCCTTCAAAAGGAACTCTTCAAAATGAATCCCATCTATAGAAAGTGGGAAGAAATTCTTAGGGAAAATGTCATTAGTTTGGTCGGAAACAAAGACCATCCAAATGCATGTCTTGTTCAAATGATATATTGCCTCATTCACCAAAGGCCATTTAACCTTGCCTATTACATGGTGAAAAGAATGGCCGGTGTATTTAAAGCCAACAACATGGTACTTCCCTATGGTATGCTCCTAACATGACTCCGTGAGTATGTTAGTGCAATGCAACCTTCTCCTATCAACGATGATCATTTTCTTGCCGATCACATCATGGTACCACTCACCAAATAACCTTCTAAACGGTTCATGATCAATGGAAAAAGACCTCGTGCTGTCTCGGACTCCTCGATGAAGAAGAAGTAAATGTCAACCCCGTTGCCAACGTCAACTTGGACCCCATAACCTACTTTGAACAACTTCCAACTCTACCAAACGAGACCGAAGAATTCAAACAATTGAAGGGTATGATCCAATGCCTAACTAACTACCTTGTGACGTCGGGAAAGAGGAAGAGAAAAGATTGACAAAGGAGACATTAGGATTATGGTTGTTTTTAGACATATCGTTTATCATTTTCCAATGGATGCTTATGTTTGTGAATGGCTTATCTTGTTTGTTTAGATATTATCACTACTACTCTTATTTATGTTATGGATTATGAGGTATTTACTTGTTTTGATGTTCATTTACAGTAGAGACTAGTATGTATAAGTATAGTGCAAAAACTGCACATTTTCTGTGATGCTACTGATCTGCAGTTGTCGGATCTCTCAATTTGTTCTAGACGGATCCCTCCTTTTAGGGATCCGTGGGATCCGGGGTGACAAAAATGCAATACAGATCTCCACACATCAAACCAGCCCACTAGACCATTTCATACTAGCTAAACATAATGCCTTAGGACCACTTAAGTCTTTCTCGAACTCAGTAAGTTTCACACTCACTCATAGCTCATTTAGGATCACACTCAAGGTGCTTTTTTTATTTATCATTTCACCAAAACTCATCATCCTGCTGCTCCTATACTCACACATCATTTCTCACATGTCAACACATTTAATTTTATAATTCTCTCAATTTTAGCAAATTGATTCTACTCATTCCTACCTCAAAATGGGTCAAAAACTAGTTTCTCAATTCTTATAATTTTTAAGGAATCTTCAAATTTTATCCCAAATTGCCATCTTATTTCTAGGGTCATTTAACACCACTTGACACTCTCAAATCTCCTAGTGTCATCCTTGATCACCCATTGGTGATCATAAAATCCTATTTTCTTCCATAAAAGGCAATCATTAGCTACCATCACTCATTACCCTTGACCATTTAAGTCACGTTTCATTTAAGACACTTAAGAAGATTGAGATACTCAAGATGTATAAGTATTAGACCTTACAAACATCATTTCTCTCTTTTCTTGGTTGCTGGGAGTTGGATCCCTAGGATTAGCCTAGACGGATCCCTCATTAGAGGGAACCGTGGGATCCGAGTGACAGATTCAACTAAAATCTAGCTAAAACAATCATTTCAAGCTCTCCTTGCTAACTTGAACACTCCATCTTGTCTTAATTAACCTCCTTGATTAGTGCAACTCTAAAGTTGACTCTTGTGCATGTAAATCATCACATTTCAAAGGATCTTAGTGGCTTAAGTCTTAAATGCACTTGCCAAATCCTTCTCTTTATAAATCATTTTATTAGGACTCCTTAGTCACCATCTACAACTTAAAACTCAGCAACTAGAAGCTTTTATCTCACTTCAACCCTTCCATTGTTCTGTTATGAACTTCAACCCTTCCATTGTTAACAACTGCTTGATTCCTTGTGTTAGATGAGGTACGAATACGGTTGTTGGATTTGCTAGCAAATCTCCCAAAGGCTCGAGCAATTAACGAAAATCCTTGATTCAACGTATCGAAAGCTTCTACATCCTTATTTGGTGTCTCACTATAGAGTGTTGAATCGGAGTTGTTATTGTAAGGAACCAGTTGAGTTTCTTGTGATTGTTGTGGTGGATCATATGGTGTAATCTGGGCAGATTGTGGTGGATTAGTAAAGACAGTAGGCAGCAGTGGAAATTATGGATAACAAGCTTGAGTGAACAAAGCAAGAGTATTTGCATTGGGTAAAGGTGCAGTAACTTCATGGAGAGCTCTATCTTTGTCCACTTCCTTTTGATGGTGCTTTAAGTATTCATACAACAATCCGTACTTTGCCTTGTGAAGATCTTTAGATTGACGGATGAATGTAACATACTTTTCCCAATCAGGACCAAGACAACTTAGGAACTTTATACTGATTGCAATTTTTGGCATAATGATGTTGTGTCTGTCCCAGTAATTGATGATGTCTGTAAATCTATGATAGTGTAACTCTAATGATTCCCCTGGTTCATGAAGTTCTCATATGATAGGTAAAGTTTTGATTCCATATCTTTCTGATTGAGTTCTGTGCATTCCATTAGGAGATGAATGTGATCCCACATTGCTTTAGCAGTTTTCTAAGCATCAACACTACGAAGAATCGGATTGGGTAAACCCAAAAGGATATATTGCATTGCCATTTCATCAGCTTAAAAAAGAAGTAGTTGTTCAGCAGTGAGTTGATCCATAGTGAGAGTGGAGGTGAGATCATCTCTTGGTGGGTTGGCATTTGGATCTCCGGGTACTGTTGTAGTAGGCATTTGAAAAGGACCTTCGAGGATGACCTTCTTCAAGAACTTACCATGAGGTTTCTTAAGATTACAGAACCTAAAGAACCGTATTACCCATTGTTCATAGTTTCTAGGAGTGAGCATTGGAGGTCTATCAAGGGATCCAGCTTCATGAATGGATTGTTGGCTGCTTATAGCTTCACACATTTTTGCAAACCAAGTGGGTTCCTTTTGCGTTGTAGCATTCATGGCATACTTTGCTGGAAACTAATATTGGAAGTAGTTAGCATATTGATGTTGTAGACAAGGGTCTTGTTGAGGGATTTGTTGTGGTTGTGCATATTGATGAGGAAAATAATTTCCAACTTGTTGTGGTTGTTGTTGAATTGTTGTTGAGGATATTGTTGTTTTTTTTGTTGTTGTTGAGGATATTCATGAGGAAAGTAGTTGGAGTAGGGAGGCTGAGACATATTTGAAACTTGTGTTGATGATGGATCTTTGTAGTCGAATGAAACTTGTTGTTTTTGTTGAAGAAGTACTTAGGCGTAAACAATACCTTAGGCGTAAACTGTTGAGCTTAGGTGTAATCTCCCTTAAGCGTAAACTGAAAGCTTATGCGTAAACTCCTTCTTACACGTAAATCTTAAAGGTTAAACGTAAGCTTAGGCGTAAACTAAAGACTTAGTAGTAAGGATCCTTAGGCGTAAGAATGAACTTAGGCGTAAAGGCTTACTCGTAAGCTTTTAACTTAGGCGTAAGTTTATGTTTTAAACCAAAATCCTTCACACTTGTCCAAGTGTGAGAGATATCCACAAGTTGAAGTGTTTTTTAAGCTTATCCAAGCAAGAGAAACACTGAGTTACCAACAGCTTCGAAGATTTTGATGAAGATTACTTACGCGTAAAACTGCTTAGGCGTAAACTCTGACTTAGGCGTAAACGTTACGTGTAAAAATAGGGTTTCCTTAGGCTTAAAGAGAGGGTTTTCAAATTACGCGTAAGAAAATTCTTAAGCGTAAAACCAACAGAATTTACCAAAACGTATTTTTATGGACCAAAATATTTTGTACACTCGTTTTTAATGATGAAAAAGCTTCAAAAACACTAAAAGAACAAGAAGGTTTTGAACTTGATGAACCAAAATGATTTTTGAGCTTAAGCATAAAGTAGATGCACGAAACAAAAACGAGTTTAAAAACGTAATAAAACACGTAAAGCTTCAAACTTTTTGTCAAAAAAATGATTCTAAACACTATAGTAACCTTAAACACAAGAATCTTTAAAAGTTTAGTGCAAAAATCAAGGTTTTGAACCGAATGAAAAACTGTATCACGCGAAACTTACGTGTACATACAAAACTTCAAACACAAACTTGTTTCACCCAACTAGATGGCGTCTGATATCACTGTTAGGTCACTATAATATGAACACAAGTGTATAATGTATGATAGAACAAGAGATAAGAAGGGATGGTTGATTCAAAATAATGAAAGGATTATGCTTATTATGAAAGAGATCAACACCTCTCAAATGAGAGGTAACAATGTATTTATAGGCAAGGGAGCTAGGGCAACAAGTCTAGTCCGTTCATTTGGCCTTTTGGGCCCATGCATAGGCTTATGGGCTTTCTTCATAAGCCTAGCTCTAATTACAAACATAAAAGCCATAATTAAGCAACCTATTACAATGAAATGACTAACACTTGATAATACTAGTTACAAGTGATTCCAATACTTTCGTAGTTAACACATTAGCAATTCAAAAGAGTGGTGGCAGGTCTAAAAAATAGTTTGACTCATATTTTAGTAGTGGACCTGATAAATTTTAATTGCTATGTGTGACTAAGGCAGATATATAATAAACGTTCTAACACCAATCATTCCAACAATAATCCAACAACACAATTAAGATCTCAGCAGGGCCTCGGGCAACTCTAGACAGGCATAGTAGTAGCAAGGCCTAGAACACATGTTACCCTGGTCTAGGTCGGATACAGATGTCTATTCTTAGCTAGGCATCGCGTTATAGCAAATGAATGCTACCCTAGTATAAGTCAACATTTGTCACATGTCTAACCTTTCCTAGCTAACACATTAGCAATTCAAAAGAGTAGTGGCAGGTCCAAAAAATAGTTTGACTCACATTTACTTCAAATAAACACATAAGGTTTCAATCACCAAATCAAATATTTCAAACAACAATCATTCTCAAATAATGTTCACATATCCAATTATGGTTAGTTAAAAGCAACATGTATTCTCCCCCAAAATAGTTATGAAAACCTTTGAAAAGAGGGGCTTTGAAACTCACCTTAGCCATAGCAATGCACTATTCACAACTAACACGACTGGCATCTAAAGCTAATATCCATGGAATCCAGAAGAAGATACGAGGAGTACAATAGAATGGAAACGACACAACCTAATGCGTATATGATTATCTTAAAATACGGCTCATACGATAAAGAAGTCGATAGAAGATAATGTGTCGTAGTTTTCATGGATTTATTCATGTCATTACTTTCAAAAGTCCATTATTAATATCTCAAAAGTTTAGTGTTATCATTTCATGTGGTGGTAGGAAACATAGACACGACGTACAACTCACGCGAAAGAGGAGAAGACGTCGACATAGTCGAGACATACTGACTAGAACGCACGCCGAAAGGGAAAAGATATCGACCAAGTCAAGAAATACTGACAATACTCAAGCTAGTCTAAGAAGACTAGGAAATGACGATGACTATTTATGTAATATAAATAGGTTAACTTTCCGTAATTTCCCATAATCCCAAACGTATATGTTTATAATAAAAGATAAGTTCCCATTTATCGTTTGATAAATAAAGGTTTCACGATTGTTACTCATACTTAGACGAGTTTACAATAAAGTAGTCTTTATAAGATATAACTATGTAGTATTTTATAACGACGCGGGTTCGTTTATTCAACGTTCCCAAATCATTATGACTTTAATAAATTGTCTTCTCAAAACAACCTTTCCTAACAAGTTTATAGAAGTTAACGTGTATTTATAAAACACGAGTTACTACCTTAAATAATAAGGGTTTATAATTAAATAAAACCATATCCGTCAACAATATATGGCTAAATATCTTGTTATTAGTTATTATATGACGATTGAACATTTAGGCTCGTCGCGAATCAAATATATTAAACTCACGTCGAGTCTAATATATTGTATTCGGTTAGTCCAAAACGTTTAATATAGTCCAACTTATAACCAATATAACTCGTGTATCAAATGTTACTCTAAATTTATAATTCGTATTGAACCTTAACGTATACGTAATATCCGATATCAATTATTAATCATGTATTCATTCCTTAATGTTTATCACCCCATTTTATAAGTAACTTATTCATTGTTAACTTAAGTTCAATATCGTTTATCCGATAGTTTTATTCTGGTATCACCGTGTAATTAGTTCGTTACATAATCGAATCATTAAGTATATATATATATATATATATATATATATATATATATATATATATATATATATATATATATATATATATATATATATACTAGCTTCATAGCCCGCCCATCTGGGCGGGCTAGCTTCATTATATTATTTGACGAAGTTTAATTAGACGTAAATAAATATTAAATAACGACATATATTTTACACGCAAAAGTTGGAAACAAAAATAAAGTGTTCAATATATTATATGTAAAAAGAACAATGAAAAGTATGAGAAAATGTAAATTACATTATGCTTATTCATAGACGAAATAAATCTTCATCGTACACAACGTTTGTTTGACCACAACTTAAACTGAGACAGCCACCGCTTAAGTAAAACAATGTTAGTGGCTAAAAACATATATAATGCACTTTCATTTACTAAAAGATAATAAGAAAAAATTACACATGCACTTATTTATTCAATCAAAATACACTAAAGAGGTTTTGTGCTATGACATAGCCTTCACTTTCTTGAGGCATCCGGATTCTATATCAATGTTATGCTCATAAAAAATGTAGTCAATTATATTCAAATACATACCCTCATGGACCTGCAAAAGCACAAATCATGTATATATTGTACCCAGTGATACATTTTATTAGAACAATAGTCTAGCATGTTACAATACAGTAGCCTAAATGACATGTGTGTAACCATTTTAAGGGTAACAGGACCTGTTCATCTAAGATGTTAAAAACTGGTAAGTTAAAAAGTATTTATGCATGCAAAAAAATGACTTGTCTACAGAAATTGTTAAAGTTTATAGTTTTTGACGCACTTTCGGTTAGTATTAAGTTAAAAGTATTTATGCATGCAGAAAAATGACTTGTCTACAAAAATTGTTAAAGTTTATAGTTTCTGACGTACTTTCGATTAGTATTGGAAATCACTTCATTGTTTCTTGTAACGATAGCGGTATGCTCAACATCCAATGGTCCTGATGCAAGGAAGGGATTAGCATTTCAAATGACATTCCTCGAATATTATTGTAGTTAATGGTCACTTGTGATAAGAGTGTTTAAGAAAAATGCAGAGATAAATAGCCGATGGCTAAAGCAGCATATACGATTCGCAATTTAAACAAATGGCAATTAAAAAAACTACCCCGATGAGATATAAGCATTGCACATGCCAAAATAAAGTAAAATTAAGTCTATAATATCAACAAATAGAAAACAAAGTTGATCGTGTAAATTACTTCAACTTACTTGGAATCTCTCTTCTGGCCATTTTGGCTGGTCAACCTCGTGAGCAAGCTGCACGTCTAATTGTGATTCTGCATCCTCCTTTTTTCGTCTTTCGTCCTACCAAGTACATAAGTGACAATTAACTTTGGTCGGCAACACTGACTGGGTGGGTAAAGGATTTAATATTATAGACTTAAAGACATAAATTAGTTCGTAAATGTTGAGTAAAGAGAACACATTACGATAACAAAAATGTATTATTAACCACCTCAAGCATACAATAAGATAATATTGTGTAATTCAGAACAAAAAGAACATAGATTATTTGTTCAGAAATGTAAGTTATACTTCGTAGTAAGTATGCTAGAATTTTCACTTTTATAAGAAAACCGATGGAAAAATACAATATCGAAATACATAAGTAGAGAATTTGATAAATCATAAAATAATTCTACCCCAAATGGGACCTCCAACGTATTTGACTATTTCTCAAGAAAAATAATAGAACTAATATATCTAATAGTTATAAAGTTCTCGAACTTTGAATTCACTAAAAATGCAAAAAAAGTGGTACCTCCACAAGCCGGTTAATAAGAATACCACGCATTTCTTGTGTGATGTTCTGTTGCACCGTTTTCGAATAATCAATAGAAGGCCTCCACTTTAGATGAATATAAGGAGTTACAAAGAATAAGTGAACAAAGAAAATGTTGGAATTTTAATATTTTTATAATTAGTCGTCGTACTTTTATACAGACCTTGCATAGTTGCAGATGATAAAGCTATTTAACTAATTGACGTGCATACGCAAGTTGTAAAAGAATGTGGTATTTACTAATGAATGGAGGCCAAAAGCTTAATATAAACCTCTGTCACACGCAAATTATTATATAGTTCAGCAGCAGCATACACACTGGACATGCGAGGATCTTTGTGCTTAGAATCAATGTCAAAAACAGTTTCATCATTTGTGGGCTCCGCTTTGTTAAGAGTTAACTTTCCAAGCATCAATGCGGAAATACCACCTACTTTCAGAATTTTATATATACTTGGTTCGGTTTCTAAATCATTCACTATGTTTTGTTGCGAAGTTATTTCTCTTAATTCCAGTATGTTCTGTTTCGTAAAATCTTCTGTTGCTTTTGCCTTTCTCTTTTGAACCTGAGGTCCTACATAAACAGCTAGTTAAGACCGTATCTTTCTTTTCAGAAAGTCGCAGGCTTGTTTGGTTAGAATGTAATGTACTAACTCATCGAATAGAAAAGACTAACTGAAAAGTTGTAGTCTTATGACTTGCACATCAAACATTTTTGCCAATTTGTTATGACTTAATACCACTAAAATGTTTTAGCTGAAAATATCGGAATTAATATTCAAAAACACACTAATCAAAAAATCATTACAAAACACAATGCCAAACACCCCTTAATACCAAATGCTGAAATATTATCAAGAACAATGCTTAAATACTTATGTTATATCAGAAAGCTTAGTAAATTGTATCATTTCATCCATATATAGTCGCACGAAATAGCTAATTTAACCTATACCAGCCTAAAGCTTAAGTTTACATAACTAAAATTGTGGATCCAAATTATAACAGGTAATTAGCCGCATCGTCAACTCCGATCGTCAATTAGAACAACTAATTTCACTACCACACAATAAATCATCACTAATTCATAACCAAAGTTGAAATATCAATACTCAATTTAATCAATCAAAAGAATAAACCTCATCAAAAGAATACATATTTACCTTCAAAGTTCCTTGACAAAAATGTATGCATCACTGGCCTTTGACTGCTCCACAAATTTCGGATCTTATTCTCTGTGATGATTACTTTCAAAGTTCAAAGTTCCTGTGAATATGTAAATGTTTAGTTGGATGCCGTTGACCTTCATTATAACAAAGTCCATATGAGTACCATCTTTGTTGATTTAATAAAAGCACAAAACAATATTAATTAAATTGTTTTAAATATCAACACCAGAAAACAACATAATCCCCACAAATTTACAAAATTGTCGAGCAATATAATTTACTTTGCGAGATAGAGGAATAATCTACTTACCATGAGTTGGGTTCGAAAGTCAGCAGAAACCGTTAAAATCCATAACCCGTGTAACATCAACATTCGAATTCTCACGCTTGATGAATTGAACAAATTACCGAGTTGTAATCGTTTGAACATTGATATGAAATCATGGAATCACATTGACTTGTAGAAAATCATATAATCGCTTGATAACACGCTTTTCTCATTTTGAAAATCATAGGATAAAAAAAAAGATTAAACATGGTATAGATAAACTCAAATATGTTTCTGAATTAGGGGATGCGTTTTTATTTTTGGGGGAGTTTGTTTTGGAGAATGAATTGGGGGTGAGTTATTGTTTGACTGGTTTTTGACATTCATTTTGAATATTGTATTATAGAAAGCATACCAGTTTGGAAAGAAGAATTTGTACCATAAAATGTATTTTGCCTTAGTGGTTGAGGCGCTTGACTTTGAACCACCAAACCCAATTTCGAACCTTGCGATCTACAAAAAAAAATTAATTGTGTAAACGAATCTTGTGCCTAGTCATCATTTCCACCTCATCAAATGATGCGCTATGTCAACATTAAAATGCCTAGTCAGCATTAGTGACGTGTCATATGTAGTCCCATATATATGTATAGATAGATATATATTTATATCAAGTTAACTCCAACACCACAAATACTTATATCCTTATCACAATTTAATTCGACGTATTAATCATGATACTATTACAAAATGTTTCAAAATTACTTTTAACCCATGGAACCATTTACCATCAAATCCGTAACCAAAACTAACCCGTGACCATAATCAAACTCTGTTGGAATCACTCCTAACCAGTATTTCAAGTGTTAGTCATTTACAGTAAAACCTTTATAAATTAATAGTGTTGGGACCGGGATATTTTATTAATTTAGCAAGATATTATTATATCAATAAATTAATAATTTATTAATTTAAAGAGGTTTTACGTATGACCATTAAATTTTCAAGTCTAATATACTAGCTAGTTACAATGTATACTCATTAGAGACGAAATAAATTTGAAAAACAAGTTCCAATTAACATTTTATGAATTAACGTTCACATTTTATGAAAATAAAATTAACATTTTTTTTGCAATACGAGAAGAAAACGCACAAACTCTTTAGTGCAATAAAGAGATTTTAAGATAAACTCAATATAGATTTGAAGTTCAACAAAAAACAAGTGACTATGAATCTTAAGATTTTGAAGTGTATCTCCCACACACACACACACACATATATACATATATATGAAATTTTTAGTAATTATTAATTTATAGTTTCGTTGTGACTAATATATATACACTGGGATATCAAAAAATTATTATCTTATTATTTTATCGATTGGGGTCCAAATTTGTACTGGTCCCAAGTTGGGACTAGACAAATTATTAATTTTATCGAGGTTATTAATTTATCGAGTATTAGTTTATAGAGGTTTTACTGTATATGTAATAGGTTGTGTAATTATGGCTTTTATGTTTGTTATTAAGTGCTAGGCTCATGTAGAAAGCCCATAGGCCTATGCAAGGGCCCAAAAGGCCAAGGAAGGGACTAGATATGTTGCCCTAGCTCCCTTCCCCTATAAATACATTGTAACCTCTCCTTGGAGAGGTGTTGTTCACTTTACGTATTACGCATAAACCTTTCTCATTTCATATGTGTGTTTTGTGATTCAACCTTCCCTTCTTCATCTCATTTCTAACATCTACATACTTGTGTTCATTTATGGTTACCTAACAGTGGTATCATACGCCATCTAGTTGGGTGAAACTCGTTTGTTTTGAAGTTTGGTATCGTACGCGTAAAGTTCTCACGTTACTCATTTTTCATTTGCATAAAGCTTTGTTTTTTTTGTAAACTCAAGATTCTTATGGGTTAAGGTTTATTTAGGGAGAGTTAACGTGAGATCAAACTTAAAGTTGTAAAAATAAGATCAAGTTTAAAAAACCACTAAAACATTTATAAATAACAATTTTAGGAATAATACACATAAAAATAATATTTTAATACAAATTAACATTTTAGTAACTAATAACCAAATGATACATGAGTTTTGATTAGTGATACACCTGATACACATTACACTAATAAATATTCCAAAATCTGATACACATACAAAAACCTGTTACACATTACACTTCTAATAAAAGTGTATCACCTTGGTTTCGTAAATTTTAAAAAGAAATCTATCGAAACTTTAACAATTTTAGTTGTAGTTAATAAAAAACTCATTTTTGTTGTAAGGAGAGTGTCGCTTGTCAAATTTTAGTTGGATCTCATTTTAACAACTTTAAGTTTGATCTTATTTGATCTAGATTCAGGTTTATTTAGTGTTAAGGTTTCTAGTTTTTGCAAAAATTTTCAAAATTTACGTGTATTACATTGTTTTTAAACTTGTTTTTGGTTCGTGTACTAAGTTTACACGTAAGCTCAAATTTCACCTTGGATCATCAAGTTTAAAACTTTCTTGTTTTTTTGGTGATTTTGAAGTTGTTTCATCATTAAAAACAAGGTTATAAAACATTTTAGTGCATAAAAATAAGTTTTGGTGAATTCTATCAAAGTTACGCCTAAGGAAACCCTATTTCTACGCCTAAGCTTTTATGCCTAAGTCAGCAGTTACGCGTAAGGAATTTTCGTCATGATCTTCAATGCTGATGGTAACTCAGTGATTTTCTTGCTTGGATAAGCCTGAAAACACTTTGACTTGTGGATGTCTCTCACACTTGGACAAGTGTGAAGGATTTTTGGTTAAAAACCTAATCTTACGCCTAAGCCTAAAAGCTTACGAGTAAGCACTTTTCGCCTAAGTTCAATCTTACGCCTAAGGTTCTTTACTTCTAAGAGTTAGTTTACGCCTAAGCTTATGTTTAACATAAAGCTTACGTGTAAGAAGAATTTACGCTTAAGCCAACAGTTTACGCGTAAAAGGACTTTACGCTTAACTTCTGCAGTTTACGCCTAAGACTCTTGTTTACGCCTAAAGGACTTCTTCAACAAACAACAACAAGTTTCATTCGACTACAAAGATCCAACATCTACACAAATTTCATAGATGTCTTAACTACCAAACAACAACTACAACAATATCCTCAACAACAATTTCAACAACAACCACAACAAGTTGGAAATTACTTTCCTCCTCACATTGCACAACCACTTCCACCACAATAATTCCTTCAAAGAATACCCACAACAACATCAGTATGCTAACTACTTTCAATATCATTTTCCACAGAAGTATGTTATGAATGTTAAACGCAAAAGGTATCCACTTGGTTTGTAAAGGTGTGTGAAGTTATAAGTAGCCAACAATCCATTCATGAAGCTGGATCCCTTTATAGACCTCCAATGCTCACTCCAGGAAACTATGATCAATGGGTGATGCGGTTCTTTAGGTTCTGTGTTCCCAAGAAACCACATGGTAAGTTTTTGAAGAATGTCATCCTTGAAGGTCCTTTTCAAATGCCTACTACAACAGTACCTGGAGATACAAATGCTACTCCACCAAGAGATGATGTTACTTCCACTCTCAGAATGGATCAACTCATCGAACAAGTACTTCATTTTGAAGCTGATGAACTTGCAATGCAATATATCCTTTTGGGTTTACCCAATCCTATTCTTCGGAGTGTTGATGCTCAGAAAATTGCAAAAGCAATGTGAGATCACATCCATCTTCTAATAGAAGGCACAAAACTCAATCAGGAAGACATGGAATCAAAAATTTACTTAACGTATGAGAACTTCATGATTGAACCAGGGGGAATCATTAGAGTCATACTATCATCGTTTTACAGACATCATCAATGACTTGGACATACACAACATCATTATGCCAAGGATTGCAATCAACACAAAGTTCCTAAGCTGTCTTGGTCCTGATTGGGAAAAGTATGTTACATTCATCCGTCAAGCTAAAGATCTTCACAAAGCAAACTACAGGTTGTTGTATGACTACTTGAAGAATCAACACAAAGTTCCTAAGCTGTCTTGGTCCTGATTGGGAAAAGTATGTTACATTCAT
Source organism: Chrysanthemum makinoi (assembly GCA_910596185.1). Lineage (NCBI taxonomy): Eukaryota > Viridiplantae > Streptophyta > Magnoliopsida > Asterales > Asteraceae > Chrysanthemum > Chrysanthemum makinoi. The sequence continues at coordinate 14,052,111 of OU343219.1, forward strand.
CCGTCAAGCTAAAGATCTTCACAAAGCAAACTACAGGTTGTTGTATGACTACTTGAAGCACCAAACAAGCACATATTGAACAATAAATACATAAAATAAACAATATTAAACATTAAATCTAAATAAATGGAAATGACTATCATATAATATCTATAAACATGGCTAACACCTAAGGGTATTTAGCCCATAATGTACATAAAAGCACAATAAGATAATTCAAATGAAGAACAAATAGAAATCATGATGAAATTGATATCCAAATTGAATGATTAAACCTAATGTCATGATACGAGACCTTCTCTTCTTGATCTTCTAGCTATTGGGACTGATCTTGGGGCCTTGGAATGGTGAAATTCGGCTGTGGTTGAGAGTGATGAGTGAATGATATGAAAAACTCTCATATAGGGTTTGCATTTATAGTCTTCTATCAGGGATGGATTACGGCGTATCCATAGGGAATATGACATATTCTGGATATCTTAACTGCTGATGAAAAAAGCATATTCCAAGCATATTATGCATATCTTTTACATACAACGTATTGCCAGAGTTAAAATACCTTCAAATCTTCGATATACTTTGACTCGGGATACGATTTTCAATATGGCATATGGTCAGAGTTTCATACGCCGTATCCCTTTAATGGTTGCCTTGGGCTTTGAATGCAGAGCTTCCAAATAGGGCGTATTGCTAGTTTTAAATAAGTTTTATGCTTTAATATTCACCAATACTTAGTGAATTCTTCCAGATATAAATATGTTGTATGGCCAGAGTTTCATACGCAATATGCTCTTTTATAGCTTGCATACAGAATCATCAAATGCAACTCCAAATCATGTCTTTTTCTCTGTCTTTTGTATTATTCCTCCATAATACTAAATTTGGAAAACTAAAGCAATTAAGTATCAATTCAGATATAAACATGAAATATATGAGTAATAATCATGTGATAAATATTCAACAATTTAAGACTTATCAGTAACTAAAATTTTGATCTACAAATGGTTTTGGATTGAAGGTTTTGAAATATATTCTGAAATACTCCCCCTCAAAACTAACATGTTTTGTAATTTTTTTAACTTTGGAGTGAATTAAGGAGTAAAGTTTTGAAAATCCTGAGCAAAATTTTGAAAGGTTTTGAAAAAAACCTTTGAAAATTTTAGAATAAATTTTGCTCAAGATTAAGAAGTCTTCACTTCTTATCCATTAGGATTGTCGCATTAACGTACAATAGGGTCATTTATTTGAAAATCGGGTTATATACTGATATGTGTGCATAAGCCATTATGTTTAAGCCCGGGTTGTGTACTGAGTGTAAACAAGCCATAATGAAATCAGATTAGACAACAATCTTTGAAACCCATTTAAGCACGATGCCATCGGGTTTACCAAATTTTTTGAAAAACATTTTTAAGTTGTGTTAATCCGGTTTAAAGATGTTGAATTCAAACGAGGACTGAAAATCGGTGTTTCATTCTGAAATAACACTCATAGAATCAATGGAGACTTAAAACTCTTTTTCTTATGAATTTTTTTTGAGAAATCCGGTGTCTCTCTTGGAATTTTAAAATCTGAAGAAGAAGATTTCCATTTGTTGTTGAAACTCGGTGTTTCATTTTGAGAATTTGTTTTTGTAATGAATGAAAACCTTCCAGTATTTGGAATGTTCAAAGCAAAGTCATTCTTGTAGTGCAGAGAAAGCATTTCTAATCTTGAATATTTGAAAGGTTTTGAATGACTTTGTTTTGGTCTCCACACTTGCTTTACCAGTGTAAAATGAGAGTGTGGAGTTTGAAATGCTTGAGTCTTTTCTTTGAAGCACTTGCATTTGAAACCTTTTGAGGAGTAAATACTTCATAAAAATTAGGTCTCTTTGAAAACTTCCTTCCCTTTTACGAAGAATAAGCTGTAAAATGAGAAACCTTTTTCGAAAATGGTTTTGAAGATTCACCCGTGTAAACCTTCTTCGAAACACTTACTTTTGGTGTTGAAACATTTGAAACAAGTGCTTTTTCCTTTGATCAGTTAAGAGAATCAAACTTCACTTTTAAAGCATTGTATGAAGTTCTCAAATCATTGGATTCTTTTTTAAGAGAAAGATGATCTTGGAATGCCAATTTTAATTCTAAAAAGCAACTTGCTTAAAAAATTGATCTTTTTCGGCTTTAGAATCATCAATCTTACGAGCCAATTTTTGTTCAAACATAATATTTTCTTTTTCAAGTCTTTCAAAATAGCTTTCGAACTTGGTCGTTTGATTGAAAAATTCAGTTCTAGCATCCTTAATTCAAGCTCAAATACTTTTGATTGAAGTAGATGATTTTCATTTTCAAAAAGATTCATTTTCTCCCCCATTTCCTTTTAAAGATCTGAAGTATTAGAATCAAACAGAGGATTTTGAAAGGAAACTTTTGTGATTTGAGAACAAAAATTTTTCTTTTTCAAATCTTCAGTTTATTTTTGTTTCATGTTTGGGTTTGTGTCTGAACCCGTGAGCGTTCGATTGAATCGTACAAGTTTTTATAAATTTGTTTCAAGTGCTCATTTTCTCTTTGTAATGATGCCACATTGTGTTCTAATTCAATATTTTTTGTTTCAAGGTTTTCAAAATCAACTTGATTTTGGCATCATCACAGTTTTGTATAAAAATCTTTTCTTTTCCTTTAAGCTCGATTATTTTCCTTTTAAGACAAATGTTTTCAGTTTCCAAAGAAGAGTTTTGTTCAAAATCTTCATTTTCATACTAAAGGTTGAACGACACTGATTTGAACGACTTAAACTAATTTATGAAAAATTCTTTTTGAATATCCAAGATTAAGCACTTTTCATCAAACTCATATTCAAGAGACGTGACATACTTTAAATCATCTTTCATTTCAGTGTCAAGAATCTTTTCAAAAGCGGTAAGTTGAAGATCCATGTGTCTAGATAATGGCATAAGATCATTTTGCAACAATGTCTAGCATGCCGGAGGATAGAGTTTCGTTCATTAAAAGGATCATAGAGTTCCCCTGGACTTTTCTCTTCCATGTAATGAGTTTGTTTTAGAAAATTGTACATTGCATGTTTGACAAAAAAGAAATGTTTTCTTGGTAAACTTTGCCAACAACTAAGATCGTAAGACTCACTTGGATACGATAAAGCATGTGGTACAGTTTGTTCCAAATGTCTTTTCAAATTTGTGTGTTTTGTTTTCAATGGGGCTTTTGGAGCTTGCTTGAATTCAGTGACAACATATATAAAGCCTTGATACAAGAGTGGAGATTTTCTTTGTTTTACTTTTAAACGTTTTGCTCTTCAGATTTTTCAATTTCTTGTGAATTGATCAGAAGATCAGTCGATAAATCTTTTCCCAGTTTTTCAGCGTCCTACAACCTGGGTGTCAACTTTTACACTTTGTTTAAAGCATAAGGTTTTTCATTTACCAAATAATTTTCTAAACCATTTTCCAAATTGTTTCCCAAACAATCGTTTCTCTCAAAACCAAGTCCAGATTTTACATTATTAACATCCTCATCTTTAGGAAACATCATTTGAAAAGTTTGAGTAGTCTGATTCATTTTTCGAAGTTTGTTATTAAGAATATTTGCACGTTTAAAAAATTCTTAATTTTGTTTTCCAAGCTCTTTAGTTCGTGAACCAAATTTCTCTTTCAAATATTCCCTATCTTCTAGAACATTGGTAATCATTGTTTTTGGCGTTGAAATCTGTCTTCTCAAATCAATGTTTTATTTTTCAAGAACATAAAGTTTTTCATTATCAATCATGATATGTGGATCAAGATATATCTTTAACTTTTGCTCACGTGCATGAGACTGTTGAAAAACCACTTCAAACGCATATTGTTTATTTTGATTGTTTTCTAAAACGTTAAACGTTTTTTGTAGTTCTCAATCTCTACGATCAAAGAAGCATTTTCAAGCTAGGCTTTGCGATTGACCGTATTGCACTTTTCTACTTCAAGTTGTAAATTGTTAAGTAAGGAAGCAGTTAAAGCACGTTCTTGATCATGATTCACATTGTTATGCATAACCATACCTCCATTAAGATCCATATATGAAGTTTCGGGAGTGATATTACTATCATCCTGATTCACCATATATGTGTCATTACTATACTCTGGTTGTTCATGATTTTGTGTCTTATAAGCAAACACATTATCAAACGTATCAACATTATCAGTATCATCGATATATTGATGTACCTTAACCAATGTGTCTGAATTATCAGAAGGTATAACATCAACAACTGCATTATCTAAACCAACCTCACTATTGAGATTCCTGTTAGCATCTGAATCATTCCCTGGACTGCTGCTTTTATTCTCATAATGCATCATAAGCGTGAAAACCAAATTATCCTTTGATGTCCCTTCCTCATTTTTTGTTCCTGCTAGAGATTGAATTTCCCGTTTCTGCTTCACCATTTCTTGCAATTCTTTTTCTTTTAAGTCTCTTTCCTTTGTCTCCATATCTTTCCAATAAAGTGCTCTTGCATTCATTACCATTTCAAGGATATCAATTTGACTGATAATCCTATTTTGAAAAGTTCGAAGCTACATTCCACTAAATTTTCTATATTTTGTGCTTTCATCTTTATAGTTATATCCATGAGAAGGCGGGATCTTGGTGCTTAAGAACTTTTCAAACTTTGTCTTGAGCATTCTAAAATCAGCCATGGAGTTACTTTCAAGAAGTTTCCCGTTCTCCAATTGGTTTTCTAATTGAGCTAAGATGCGAAAAATTTCATCTCTGAAAGAACCGAATCCCGTTCCGAGCGGTACGTCCAGAAATGAATTAAATGCCACATCTAACCCTCGACAATCTCAATCAATGAGTGACTTAAGTGCGCTAAAATGTGACAAATGATTCTCTTTTGAGTGCATCGCGAGCTTTTCGTTTTGTACAACTTTAGGCACCTCACTCTCTTTTGAACTTGATTTCATTTAATTCCGGTGTGAAATGATACTAGATCTTTTGACGATAAAGAAGTGATTTTGTTTTCAAACTTTCATGATATCACTATAACTAGCACCGTAGTTATATCCAATAAACCCAAAAATTCAACCCAAAATTATAATAAATCTCGGATTTACCAAGCTTAATCAAAACTGTGGTCCAAAATTTTACCAATAAATTGAGCCCAAAATAACCAAATTTATAGCCTCAGCCAAATCTTTGAAACACTTGACCAAATTTCGGCCTAATATATATAATATCTCAAAATTTGAGATACCTCTTAGCCCAAACGAATTGCTATTAAAAAAGCTTGGCCTAAAACAACAAATAACCCAATATCAATTAACCTAACCCTAAAACACACTCCATATAATATTAATACCCTAAATTTTCTCACACTTAACACGCCTCTTCATCTTTGTGCAGTCGCTCAACCAAACTAACCACACACCACACATCTAAGATAACCCTCTCCTCTTTATCTTTTCTATTATTATCCCATGCCTACACTTTTCTCATTTGCAACAAATTAGCAACCACCAAAAAAAGTATATATCCTCGATCTTCAAACCGGACACAACTAAACCATAGTCACAGTCCTATCTTTTATCCACCTGAAACACATACAAAATCCCTTGGTTTCTCTCTGCTAATAATCAACCCTTAGCTTCTAAAGGTATGCCTCGTTTACACAAGCAAAGGGCATCAAGATCCTTTCCGAAGGGGTCTCGGGTAGGTTTATGTTTTTTATTTTCTTGTTTTGTTTGCCCTGAAAGATAGAAAAATGATAACAGATTTTTTATTGTTTTATCTTTAAATGTTTTGAAAATTAAAAAAGCCTTGCTTCACAACGATCTATGATGAAAAATTTCTTCTAGTTTTGGTTTAGCCAAAGAAAATCTGAGATCATGTTTTGTTATTCTTTTCCTTTTCGAGTCTAGGTACGGTAGATATTTGTGATGATTGGTTGAGAAGGAGTGTGGGATTTAGGATTATATCAAGTTGTGGTTTGATGTGGGGTAGTTATAAGTTTTTGAGCTTAGGATAGTTGTTGCGATTTAGATATGTTGTTAAACTTCTGTTTGGATGTTTTCATTTTGATTTTCTTTGGACAGTTAGTTATAAGTTTTTGATTTTTCAGATTCTTCTACCTCTCGTCTCTTTCTTTTCTTTTTATGTTTTTGAGTTGACTGATAATGGTTAACCTGAGGTCCAACCTCGTTGTTGATTGGTCCAACTAGCGAGGTAGGGAAGTTTCTTTCTACTTCACTGAAAGTGGGTTTTGAAGCGAAGTAGTACTTTTTCTAAATATCCTATTGAGCTGGTTTTCTCTACTTCGCTTAGAACACTTTTTGAACGAACAAAAAAAAAAAAAAACTCTTTAAATCCGATCAAAACATTTTTTGTTTTTGTTTTATCAATCAATTCTAACTGTGAAAATATCAAGATTTGAACTTCTTAAAATTTCAGCAAGGTAAGTATGTTTGTGAGTAGTATAGTTACCAAACATAGTGTTTAAAGATCAGAAACGACTAGAACTTAACTACAAAAACGTTTTGACACAGAACCTACTATGTTGTTTCAAATCGTGACATAAAACTTGTAAATTTTAAACACAAATTACACTCCTAAATCATTCCGTAAGCTTTGATACCACTCTTAGGACATTTTTTTGTATTAAGAGGTTTTAGAAAGATAAAGTGACAAATAACCAGCGAGGAGAGAAACCGTGAAAGTAAGGTGAGAGAATTTGACACACACATATGATTAAGGGATACTACTACTAGGGTCTACAAAACCCTCCCTAGTAGGGGTGAGCATATGACCCGAATGGACCGGACCGACCTGGACCGGACCGACCACATTCGGTCCGGTCCGCGGTCTCGGCTTTTGGGCTAATTTGGTCTTCGGTCCGGTCCGGTTTAAAACCGACGAATTTGGCCTTGTTGGACCGACTGACTGAAGGACCGACCGGACCGACTACATTCGGTCCGGTCTCGGTCTAAGATTTTTGCTAAAATCGGTCCGGTCGGTGGGTCCGGTTTTGAACTGCACACCTCTACTCCCTAGTAGAAGGAATGTTCTTTTTTCCTTTTCTTTCTTTTTTTGTCTTTTGTCTAAGAATTATTCATGGGGAGATTTAGGGGAATGGTTTTGTGAAACACGTTTGTAGTGTTTTCACTACCTACTTTTTTTATGGCATTTTGAAAGCGACTGCCATTCACAGTTTTAAAAACAAGCTTTCACAAAACAAAAACCGAACACTATCAGAAAAATCACCACCACCATCAAAGATCTAACAAAGAAACCACAGATCAAGTACCACATATCAAGCATTCACAAAACTAGCAGTTTCAACACGGGTTTTATAAAAGTTTCAAAACTAGCATTCACAAAACAAAAATAAGCTATTACGGGTTTATAAAAGTTAACGATGAATTCATCACCGTTTTATACTAACGAGGTATAATTTTACGCTATTACATATAAAAGTTTACGTTTATAAAAAAAATGACACATCGAGACGGCTCAAATTGTTATTTTTATTCATATGGCTGCAAATTTGAAGGTTGCAAAATGTTTGCCGTCCATTCGGTTATGCCATGCCAATCGACAATATTTTTTTTATTTTTTAAATCATCATCGCTATTTCGGTTTTTTAAAACAGAAATCCACTACTTATTTCATAATAAGCAGTTTCAAGAAACCGTTTCAAGAAACCATTTCAAAAAACCAAAATTTTTTTATCAACAACAACCAACCAAAAGCAGTTTTAAAGCTGCTGAAAACTGCTTCTCATAATAAGCAGTTTCAGTTTTTGAAACTTCTTTCAGTAAAGAAGTTTTTGAAACTGCTTTCAATAAGCAGTTTTTGAAACTGTTTTCAAGATTAAACCACAGATCTAAACCAACCAAACAGCCAAGAAACCTTGGATCTAAACAAACAACAGATCTATAAATCACAGATCTAACACCACCATCACAGATCTAACAAATCACATATCACAGATCTAACAAATCACATATCACCATCACAAATCTAACATATAAAAAAAAATGACACATCGAGACGGCTCAGATTGTTATTTTTAATCACATGGCTGCAAATTTGAAGGTTGCAAAATGTTTGCCGTCCATTTGGTTATGTCATGCCAATCGACAAGTTTTTTAAAAAAAATCATCATCACCATCTCGGGTTTTTAAAACAGAAATCAACTGCTTATTTCATAATAAGCAGTTTCAAAAAACCATTCCAAAAAGCCAAGTTTTTTTTATTAACAACAACCAACCAAACATATTTAAACCAACCAAACAGCCAAGAAATAGGGAGGGTGGGGATAACTCCTTCATTTTTGATGTTATATAGCAGCTTGAAAGCGACTGTCATTCACAGTTTCAAAAACAAGCATTCACAAAATAAAAACCAACACCATTAGAAAGATCACCACCACCATTAAAGATCTAACAAAGAAACCACATATCAAGCACCACATATCATAACTGCTTTTTCACAACGAGTATTTCACCAAATTTTTTAGTTAGATCTAAAAAGATCTAACAAGTCATATAAAAAAAATTATTTTTTTAGTTAGATCTAACAAGATCAACCAAAGATCTAACAAAGAAACCACATATCAACCAAAGATCATGCACCACAGATCAATCAAAGATCTAACAAAGAAACCACAGATCAACCAAAAATCAAGCACCACAGATCAACCAAAGATCTAACAGATCAACCACAGATCAAGCACCACAGATCAACCAAAGATCAAGCACGACAGATCAACCAAAGATCTAACAAAGAAACCACAGATCAACCAAAGATCAAGCACCACAGATCAACCAAGTTTTCAAAAGTTTTCACAACGAGTATTCACCAAATTTTTTAGTTAGATCTAAAAAGATCTAACAAGTCATATAAAAAAAGCCGTTTTTTAGTTGGATCTAAAAAGATCTAACAAAGAAACCACAGATCAACCAAGTTTTCAAAAGTTTTCACAACGAAAAATGATCCAACACCAGAAAAATGATCCAACACCAGAAAAATGATTAGATCTAAAAAGAAACACAGATCAAAAAAGATTTAAACCACACCACAGATCTAAAAAGAACCACCATCACCACATATCTAAAAAAGGGACAATATATTCCCACCCTCCCTAGATCTTTTATTCCCACAAAAAACACCCACAAAAAACAGATCTAAAATGAGAGAAACCATGTTTATCAGAAGCAAGAACCACCAAAAACAGATCTAAAAGGAGAGAGACACATAGTGATATGAGAGAGAGAGAGAGACAGAGTGATATGAGTCAGTCAGAGTAATATGAGAGAGAGAAACGCGTTTTTAATCTTTGCAAACTTAGTATAATGTAAAAGTAAATGTTTTTTAAAAGTTGTAAAAAATAATAAAAGTTGTAATTTATTTGTAAAAAATAATAAAAGTTGTTAAATTTTTTGTAAAAAACTAAAATATGTAATTTTGTTGTAATAACATAAAAGTTGTAATTTTTGTTGTAATAAGATAAAAGTTGTAATTCTTTTGTAAAAATAATAAAAGTTGTTATTTTTATGGTAAAAAATAAAAGTAAAAAAGTTGTAAAAAAAATATAAAAGTTGTAAATTTTTTGTAAAACTGTGAGTGGGAACCGGATATAAAATATCATTTGTAAAACGTTTATATTAATTACTTATTATGACTTTTTGCATATTTTTAGATGTTCGCTTCTGACAAGGAACTAACTGATTGGGTGCAAAATATAGCTCGGGGGATCGATTTTGTCATTGTTGAAACAAGAACCAAATCAGAAAAGGGATGGTTGTACGAAATCAATTATGGGTGTTCAAAGGGTAGGAAGTATGAGTATGAAGGTACTGAAGATGGTCCTTTTTGTGAAAATGACATGCGGCAATTCAAGAATGTTTTTAGCAAAGCGTCGTTGTTTGTCAAGAAAAATATGTTAAAGAAGGTGAGAGGGATATACCAACCTGAATCTGTTGACATACTTGAACCTGTTGTTCACAAAAGTACCCGTGGACGTCCGAGCGAAAAGGACAAAAAGTCCAAGGCTACAAAAGTCCTAGAATTGAATGAAGTACCAACCTTAGATCACCGAAGAAGCACAAATTCAAGATCTACAAAAATCCTGGACTTTAGCAAAGAACCTGCGAGACATAGTTCTTACATGGGTCCCAGAGTTGAACAAAGTATAAGACACATGTTATACGTTGGAGATGAAGTTAGCAATTATATGATGGACCAGATTCCAGAGTTCTTTCATCAATACATCATAAGTATTTATAATGTGCTAGGTGATGGAAATTGTGGGTTTCGGTGCGTTGCCCACGGTATTGGTCTCCACGAAGATATGTGGTGCGATATTCGACGTTGGTCACAGAACGAGTTAGACAACCGGAGTGGCTATTACATAAGTATGTGGTTGCAAGATGACTTTAACCAAATTCGGAGATCAACAGATTGGTTCGGTGATGGATTTGCACCGCAGGATAAATGGATGACTATGCCAAACATGGGGTTGGTTATTGCTTCACTGATTAACCGGCCTGTTGTATTCATATCCCAACAACAAAGTTATACGTGTTTTCCGCTCTTTTCCGGTCCAAATTTATCACAAGGAATTGACCCCCTTGTGATTTCCCGTGTGGGGGAAGACGCCTGTGCTCACTTCATTTACCTGACGCTAGACGGAAATTCACCACTTCCGGATACTCACCCACAATGGGGGACGTACAGACATGACAATGCAGCCGAATGGGCAACTTTATATTCTGATCGACTACTGATGTATACTGAGATTAGACAAAGACAAACATAGTAAATAAGTTACCGATTTATGTTGTAAATAATTATACCACAAAAATAGTGAATGATTACTGATTTATGTTGAAAATAACTGTTTGTATTATGACACCGACAAAACATAGTAAATGATTGAAAGTTTATTTAAATTAATAATAACATTACTGATTTATGTTGTAAATTATTATGCAAATTATTTGGCCAGGTAGAACAAAAAAATCCTTTCTTGTGTCGCTTTTGGAGAGGATTAATTATAGAAAGGACATCCTGTACAAAAGCTAATAATGGGCAACCGTATTATGCATGTCCTTATTCAGTAGTAAATAATTATACGTTTGCTTAATATTGTAAGTATGTAAATAATTTGTTTGTTAAGAATACATTTCTGTTAGGAATTGGAAATTCCATAAGGAAGTGTCGGTCACCCCAATTATAGTCTAGCATATGTTAGCCCGTAGACATATCGTTATTTACGTTATTTAGTAGTTAATTAGTTAGTTATTAGCGTAGATTAGTTTAGAGTAACACCGTGGAGGAAGGACAGGTCTTTACCCACTGTATGCCTGATCCAATAGAGGAGGGCGTATTCGTAATATAAATACCCCTTCCATCCTTGGAAGGGGTGGAACTTCTTAATCTAACATTGCATTTTCTTGTTTTATCTCTCTCTAGAATTCCCTCTCTACTCTCTTCATCTCTCTAAACATGGCACTCTTGTATCATCATAATCCTAGACCACCCGAATCATCAAACAACATATATGTATGATCCTACAAATAGTACCAGAGCCAGAGCCTAGGTTTTGTTGTTTTGATGAATCTTATGGGTTTTTATACGGTTTGTTGTATGCGGTTTGTGTGGTTCTCTTGGAAGCGGTTTGTTCGGTTTGATGTGGTATTGGTGATGTTTGAATGATCTTTGATGCGGTTTTGTTGAAGTTTTTGGTTGCTTGAATCTGTCTTTAAGTGTGTTAATCCTTTGGTTATCTTTGTGATGGTTAACACGTTGATTAATCTGTTTTTAAAGCAGTTTTGAAACTGTTTTTAAGCTTGTTCTTCGATGAGGTTTGTCAATATTCGTTAATGAGGTTTGTCGCGACTTGTCCAGATTCAATGTACCTTATGAGGTTTGTCAGTTTTGACTGCGACTTCTCCAGATTCAATGTACCTTATGAGGTTTGTCAGTGTTGACTGCGACTTGTCCAGATTCAATGTACCTTATGAGGTTTGTGTCAAAAGCAGTTTTTCAGATTTTGAGGTTTGTCATATATGCAGTTTGACTTTTGAGTCAATTGCTGTTTGTTGACTTTTTTAAGATATGCGGTTTGTCATAAAATTTTTGACTTTTATGCATTTTGTCACTAATCGAGACTGCGGTTTGTTAATTTAAAGTCAAAAAGTCAACTGCGTTTTGATGATGAAAAAGTCAAGTGCGTTTTGATTCATGACAGCTGTTTGAAAGATGCGTTTTGAAGTAAATGGCAGGATGCGGTTTGGTCAAATGAGCGGTTTGTTATTAAGATGTGCGGTTTGATAATGACTAGTGCAGATGCGGTTTGAATAAAATTGTAAAGTGTTCACTGATATGGAGATGGTAAAGAGGTCAACTGCTACATCAATAACACATCAACAACACTCAACTGCTACCTCAATAACATCAGCTCAAAACATCAACAATCATTAACAAATCTTGTCCTACAACTATTATACATCATTCCTAATCACAAAATTAAACCATCAACTGTTTAGAATCACCAACAGATAATACATCATCAACCATGAACATCATTCAACAGAAAATATCATCAAACTATCATACATCATTACTCTCTTAAACATCTACAAAGATCAACACATATCACATACATCTCAGATTCTAAGATAAACCAAGTCATCAAAGAATTATAGGATCTTAGCTCTTATCTCGGTTGTGTTAAGATTCATCAAGTCAACATAAAGGACAATCACTCGAAACCGCCCCATGCTCACCTCTAATTGTGATATTCTTTTAAGAGTTCTCACGTTCAAAATTTATGCTTATATATCTCTTCCAAATCCTTTACGTCTAAAGAAAAACTAAAGAATACATCATTTTATGATGAAGATGTTCCGACCACCACCACCACCACCACCACCATAATCTCCTCGCCGTTGCACGATTCGAAAAGTGGTTTCAACAATAATCGCTCTTGCTACTTTCATTGGGGTCTTATTTGAGGTGTCGGACGTGCGTTTATACTACGACGCTGATGGCATTCAAGTCCGCCAGGTCGACACAGAAAGTTTGTACGTGGAGTACGAATTTCTGAACGCAACGACTGTCAAAATGAGTGGCAATTCCACAATAACCCCAATTTTTCATATATACGGGGAAGTACACGCATCCCCGATTATTGTCACATACAACCTGACAGCGCTGGGGATACACGATCATCCCATAGAAACCTCTGCTTGGTCTCGATATACTATATCTGACACCGTAGATGGTAGCTCAGCTTCAGTTATGTTTGATTCGGTTGAAACCATAGTCCCTCAAAAAGACTTACGGTTCTTCAACCCAACAGTTGCTGAGCAAAATACCTCCTGGTTGCTATTGGACATCTACTACTCATGGAAGCTCCTCAATAAAAGGAAATTTATTTTTCCACCTGGGATATCGCATTCCTGGTATAAATGTCTATTGTGTTATGAAAACCATATAAATAACGCATCTCACCCAATGAGATGTATACAACCCTAAATAGTGCATCTGGAGCGGTTAAGGAATTGTTTATATCTAGAGTGTTTGTTTGGTTAGGTGGTTTGTGGTTGTTGAAACTGATGTAAATCGTTGGCTGATGGTTGTTTTTATTGAATTAATGAATGAATTGCTATGTTTTATGTTTTTTTTGTTGTTTATTTATTTTTAACAAGAAATTACTGGATGTTGAAGTTGATTATGAAGATATGGATAACAAGTGCTTAACGAAATGTCTAAAATTTAAACATAGTCACTAAATTTTCAAAAATAATCCCTTCTTTTTATATATATATTTTTTACAATTTTAACAATGTTTTTTTTTATGTAAATTTTTTATCTAGACGAAAAATTAATAGATGTTGAGCAATTCAAATCAATTGTGACTATTTATTGGTTAATTGAAAAGTTCGATTTTAAAATAGGGCTTTTTTATTGGTCCAATTTGGTTGATGCGAATGATCCATTATCATTTTTTTCTTTTACTTTATTGAATAAGAGATTTTTAGTTTTTTGTATTAATTTATACTTAACTACAAAGTAGGGCTGAGCAAATTCACCCGAAAACCGACCCGAACCGACAAACTGACCGAAACCGGACCAAACTGAACCGGCCTTTTTCGGTTCGGTTTCGGTTTTGTATATTTAGTTCGGTTTTTGTCCGTTTCAGTTCCGTTTCGGCTCAATTATGTTTTTGTCGGTTTTTCGGTTCGAAACCCGAAAACCGACCCGAACCGAGTTATTCAGTTCGGTTCGGTTTTAATATCTATTTCTCGGTTCGATTCTCAGTTTTAATTTTTCACTTTTTCGATTTTCGGGTCGGGTCAGTTTTTATTAGTTCGGGTCGTTTTGCCCCGATACTCACCCCTAAATTGATATATGATAAAATATTGACATTTAAAATTATTGAAATCATCCACATAAATGCGAGTAATCATTTTATGCATAGGAGTGATTCATTGATGACTTAGAGACTTGCAAAATAAAATTAATTCCATCTCTTAAAATCAAATTGATAACAAAATAAATAAATCTGATCCGTTTTGCTTCTTCCATATAGCAGGAAACATGATAAACTGAAACATTTTATATGTTAAGTGTTAATAATTATGAGAATAATAAACAAATATATTTATTGAAGAATATTTTGGTTTTTGATAGTTATGCAACTAGATACACAAAGAAAAACCTCGTGGCACACGCGAGACTATATCAACTCGTTATACAGAAAAGTGAGATTCAAAACTCCTGACTCCATCTGCCCAACTTCCGATAGTATCATGAAATGCTTGTGTTGCTCATGTATGCATGAAGTTCTCGATTAGCTCTGAAATAATAACATATCCAGCACCTCCAATTACTAGTGACAAGGTAAACCTACCTCCAGGTACAAGTTGGGGAAGATTCATGGACACTGAAGAAGTCGAGTATCTATCTGACCAAGTCATTGCAGCGGGAAGAATACCAAACAGCACCAGAACTACACGAACAGGAGATCAACATACACATGGACTTAACTTGTCAATTACTATCTGATAAAAACAAAACATAAAAGCTACAGGTGGCAAGAGCGGGTCGGTGAGGTAGAATAATGGGTAAAAATAGATTTAGGATGAAACGGGTCATTTTTCATACTCGCTGATAGTGGCCTGTTGGGTTGGATTGAAAATATAATAATTCTTCTGATATGTTTTGAATAGAAAATACATGTGCAGCCTATAATTTCAAAAAGAATGTACTACAATGACGATCTAGATCTTTCAATTCAACGGTTCAAGAGTTTATATAAGTTATAACCAAAAAAAAAAAAAAGAGCAGCCTTTACAGATTATTATGTTGTTAGACACACTTCCCTTTTAGCTGACTTAATTTATTTATTTTATCTGAACCCTGAGATAATGCAACAAAAATTGACCCATATAAAAGTAAATGACTGGAAATTGCACTTTTTATTTTTCTTGAACATCAATTTTTTCACACCCTATACCACGTATCTCACAATATATCTCACAAATGCCTCCATCGAGGCTTGAACCCACGACCTCTAGGTTAGTGGGCAACTCACATACCACTAGACCAAAGGCATTGGGTTCGAAATTGCACTTTTACTAAAACATTTAGAATTGCATATGTGCTAACACAAGAAATTGTTTCTTTGGAGCTCTAAGGAGATTTTAAGTAAATTCACCTATTTCCATTATCCATATACAAATACGTACATGACTGTCTTTGAATGCGCAAAATTCTTTTATTTATCTATGTTGAAAGTCATATCAGATTTTAGACATGGAGTCAAATATTCTACATCAACTGTTTGGCATGTCCTCTCACTTCTTAGAAACAAGAAGAATGCTTTTTAATTTAAAAATCGGAAGAGCAAGCATCCTCCATTATGACCTTACACCAGTCAAATATCAATTAAAATAGATTTTTAAGGGTACATGAATTGGATATATGATGAAACATTTATTATTTAACCAGTGTTTTATGTTTAAGAATTCAAACTGTGAAGTTCGAATGAAACAAGCAAAAGTGATGACCGTGGTACAGTTGAGACATGATGATCATAAAAAATCTCAAAGTATTCGAACTGATTCTTTTTCACACTTTTGGACGTTCAGCCAAATTCAAGCGAAAATTATATATAAATTTAAAGATCAATACAAATTAATTAAATTCATATTAAACCATTTATTTACTAAACAAAGTGTTGAATACAAGATTCTTTTAGACTCATTTGTTTATTCGAATGGTTCATTTGAAGTTAATGAAAGTTGGATTTGATACAAAAACATCAAAAAGACATACCTCCATAAGTTCCAGCAAAATCCAATGCTTTGAAAAATATGTCAGGGTCTAGCAATGATAGAATTAGTGGTGGAAACAGCGTGAGCAGGTAAGGCAGAGGTCTGTTTCTATCAGATGGTAGTTTCAGCACTGCAAAAACATTAATAAAGACATAAATATATGCATGCCTAAGGCTGGGACCTGGGACATGATTTATCTAAATGAAGGGAAAAGGTTTTATCAACTAAATTGAATTAGGGTGGCAATTCCACCGATATACATATAAAATGCTCACTCTGGGTTAGATTTTATCTCTAAAGAGTCAAATGGGAATAACTTATAAGGACATGGTTGACCAGGTCACACGGGCTGCAAGTTGGTCAAAGTGTATTTGATGCATACAACCTCCTAAATCCCTTTATCCAAAAGCAAGATTCTTCCAGTTACATATTTTAATTAATTGCGTCATTATCTGTTAAAAAAAAACTAAAAACCATTGGGTGCAGGTTTATCCTGTTAGGATTTATTTATTGCAAAAAATATACCCATTTTGACATGTTACCCAAACCACCCATTGTACCACCTCTAATATTACATAGGGAAATCCTCTTTTTCGAAAGGTGATTAAAAATACATACTCTTTATTTTTCTTATACAGGAGAAAGACATAAAGCATGCCACACAAGAGAACTCCTCAATTATAACGCGGTTATGCATAATGTAATTAGATGGTTTTTGATATGCTACTCTCTCATGGCATACCATAAAAAATTGGCTATATTTGACCAATTTATAGCTCTTCAATAGGAAACAGAAAAAGCAAAGGTTTGTGTCACTTAGGATACTCGATAAAAATACTGAAGAAAGATGCAAGAGCAAACTCACAGTCAGCGAGGAAGTCAGAGAGACCCAAAACAAATCCAATATAAGAAGTTGCAATAGCAAGAAGTGAGAATGCTCCAACAATAGGCTGCACAATATCATTATAATCAAGAAATAACAGGTGCAATTATCAGTTTGAAATTTCCAATCTTTTATTGCCAAACATTCCACATAAGTGACCTATAAGTAAATTTAGGATTTGTCAGATACCAACCCCAACAACTCCATTAGTAGCTAGCAATTCCTGCAGTGGGTCAGCAATCTTATCTGTGCCTGTTTCAGGAGTACTGATCGTCCCAAGAATTACAGCATTCCATATAAGAAAGAGACCAAGGGGAATGGCAGTGCCTAGAACAACTGAAGTCCTGCATGCAATTATTCATCTAGTTATAGTTAGCAGCAAATACTAGAAATGACACATAGTTTGAAGCTCATTTCAGCTTAAGGTTTCTTAAATCAAGTCATTTTTCTAGGCTTTATGCACTTAGAGAAGGGGGTACGGTGGGCTGTTAGCCTCGTGCCATTCTACCAGCTCAAACCAAGCAACGGCTCACGGTACTGGATGTGGTGCCAAACCTTCTTGGCTGGTAGCCAACAGCCAGCGCCAATGATTTTTTTTTTTTTTTTTTTTTTATTATTATTATTTTTTTTTTTGTGTTGTATTTGTGTATTTAGTGGGGTATGTGTGGACCCAACGGCACCACATTTTCTTGTGCCAACGGTAACGGCACAAAATGTGTTGCCAAAGGATTTCTGGTGCCATTGAAGGTTTTGCTGACATGGCAGCTCTTTTTGCCAACGGCACCACTCCAACGGCACCACCGTAAGCAATATTATTGAGATGGTGTTAATAGCTTGGTAGATATCACTTATGAGTATCATGCTAGCACCATACAAACAGATAACCATAATGTATTTTCACCTTATTTTTTTCAGGTCGCCTTCAAGATTTGTACAGAGAACAGGCACTACATTCTGAAACGAACAACAATGCAAATAGATAAATGCGTGATGGAAACAAAATTGGTGTTTATAATAACGTACGGAAGCCAGAACTATTACCTGGTAAACAAAAGAAAGGGCTATTATAGGTATACTTGCGGGAATAGCTTGCAAGTTAGCTTTTAGAAGAGCATCCCAATGCAAATCCCCAGCAGCAACTGCCTAATATGGTATCAAGCTCGCTACCATCACGGTGAAGAAAATAAATCTATAAAAAAAAAGAGCATAACACCAATTTCCATGGATTTAATAAAGTCTGATATTTTTTTCGATAACTTTTATATACATCACTGACGAGCATGGTTTGTATGTTTCTATTGTAAAGTCTGTAAATAAACGGGATGCCTTCTGTATGGTCTTTGATACATTTTTGCTTATAACTAGCAGCAGTTGCCAAAGAAGCAACAAAAAAGCTTTAGAACCACATCAAAATTATGTGAAAATAGTGATTATTATATAGTGGAATCTTCGTTAGCCCACTGTCACAATTACCCTTGATTTTAACAGCAATTAGTTCATAAATAAAGAAACTTACCACGAGAGCTGCAAAGGAAATTAATATGCCAGATACTAGAACTCCATTGACGGCACCAATAAGCTGTTGGCTACATCAAATTATAAACTTTTCAGACACCACTACAATTTGCGAAAATTGCACCAAATTGAAGTGTTCTGTGAAAATGACTGTTTAAGTGCTGATATTAGTAAAGAGAATAATTAAGGTGAGCTTTCGCATTCTTTTCTAACACCAGGTTACATATGAATTTTTCTAAAATCTCTTTTGGAATAAGGTCTTATTTCACCAATGCCTTTGCATTCTCTCCTTTTAAGCCAAAGCATCCGAACAGTCTCGTCTGATGATTTACATCATTACTCTTAACAAATAATCAAGAGCAATAACCAAGTGCAAAATGATTTTGTGTACATTTTAACAGCTAAACTAAGCTTCTTTGTTTTTTTTTTAATATTATTAAAAAAATGATTTGCTGTAGACGAATTTTACATAGATGGTGAACGAGAACAAATAAAGATAACGAGATAACCACCTTCCAAAGTAGCAAATGCTGCCCAAGAGAATTGAAAACAGGGATGCACATTCCCATCTGCAATCATAAGAATACTTGTCAAGACGAAACAACTAAAGGAACCTAATTCCATATGATTTACCTTAGATAATGTCACTATCTACAAGGCTCAAATGGAAAATCATGTTGCTAATTTGTGTGTCATCATAGAGATGTAAAATGAGACAATCAATTAGAGTATCACATCTCTGCCCGATACGCATCAAGTACAGAAATAGGATTATTTTGCCTAGTTTCCTTATTAGTATATTTTTTATATAAAAGAACCAAGTGTTTACAAAGTAGTTTAGCTATGTGTTCACAAGAGACCCAAGAAATATAGACCAAACGAAGAAAACACTGTAATCAATGCTTCAACTTTGGGAGTTAAAGTTAGCTCATCCTTAGTCGATACACTAAAACTTCGCACCAGATGTTTACAAAGAAGTGATTAACTTAACTTTAAAGTCATGAGAAGAGAGTTCTGGATTAAGAATTGTTCAAAATGGTGAAAAACCATTTTGAGGTTTGCTTGCAAACACAAATTTTAGGTAAAATCCTTGAAAAGGTATGTGGAAGTCTTCTTTAAGAAAGAGAATGTTGATCGAAAACTGAGAGAAATGTATGAGAAATTCAGAAGAACTTGGAAAATGTCATAGTCATCAGCAAATGGGTGGCTAATATAATTATCTTCATGATATCATTGTTGAACACTTCACTGGAAACAATGACTCTCTCCAAATTCTCCAGTTCCTACTCGCACCTTGTATCCCTAACTTCCCCATGAGACATTCTAAAGCTTCACGAGGCTCTCGGATACCTTTTCAATGATTTTCTTCAAGATAGCTAGTATGTTAAGTGTTGCAAGCAACCCTTCAAAAAGTTTTTCACCTTTTTGAGAAATTGTTGGTTGCTCGTAACTCTTTTCTCAAAATTCAAACGAATGTTGACCACATGTTTATTGATTTCTAAAAGATATCTAAAGGTAAATGCAGATGATCTAACTTCAACTCCTTCAGTCAAACCATTGATTATGGTGTTTCCTCAATCAAATCTAGATTTCATGGGTCCCAAGTTAAGAGATACATGACTTTATTGCAAATAAAAGTTTGTTTTATATACAAAAGTTGACTAAATAAGATAACTAACCACAGTATCCCTAATACTCACGTACATGCTGGTGTTCAAGTTACTTGTTGACAGAGGCGGACCCAGGACTTTAAGTCATGGTGCAGAATTTTTTTTTAAGAGTATAAAGGAAATAAAAATAAACAAAACATCTATTTCTTTTAACATATTAGTTGACTAGCTAATCAAGACATGTATTTAAGTGACACAAAGTTTCGGGACCACGTTCATTTCGAA
Source organism: Chrysanthemum makinoi (assembly GCA_910596185.1). Lineage (NCBI taxonomy): Eukaryota > Viridiplantae > Streptophyta > Magnoliopsida > Asterales > Asteraceae > Chrysanthemum > Chrysanthemum makinoi. Next base: position 14,072,728 of record OU343219.1, read on the forward strand.
GAAACCGGGAGTTTTAACGAAAATTTACACTAGGTGGCAAACATCCATTGGGTTCCCGTGAACCCCCCTAGGTTCACCCCTGCTTGTTGACCATTATTATACTGTACTATGATATACTTAATGGATGGAATGTGTGGTCTCTTATTAGATGCTTGCAATGAAACTTAAATCATACACTGGAATGCCAAGGATATTAGTCAAGATGTCTGATGACCGAGCCACATAAGCAACAAGGAGGGCGTAATGTATAAAAATATATGACCAGCTGCAATAAGAGAAAGGGATAGTTACAATAGTAATACTAATTACAAAATTAGCATTGACTTTGTATGTATATCTGATATATCACCAAAACATTGATTTTTGTACGTATGTTCCATTGATCCAAAAATTAGGTGACAGTACATTCCATTTGCATGCAAGTTGATAAAGATAAATAAGGCACCCGACATCTTAAAGACGCAGATTTTCAGCTGAGATATTTTATCATTGAAACTCCAGAACACAAGCAATTAAGAAAACGGGACATTTGATCATCTTACCAAGTAATCTGAACTCCAATAGTCCCAAGAGTTCTTGTAGCCATTGATACCTGAAAAAAAAAAACACGCAAATGTAAATAGTTATGAGCCTGTATGATCTATCCGTTCTGTCACCAAGAGACAATTGGCCCAAAAGAATATTAGCTAACATAATCTTGAGATACAAGATTCAAGCCTAATAAGCAGTAGATGTGTGTGGATTCTACCTAGCCAAAGTATTTGTTCCTTTTCTAATATGTTACATCGAGCCATTAAAACTATTTAGTATGGATACCTAATCAGTCTCTATGTGAAACAGCCATTATCAGGAAAACAACAGGGTGCTAGCAAATGATAGGATCTCTATAAGTACTACAATACTCAATAACAAATTGGAATAAATATTATATATCTCAATGTGTCAATGTGAGCATAATTTCTCATTGGCAGGTAATATAAGGTGAAAAGTTGAACCGCTATCTAAAAATTGATTTAATTACACATTGGCTAAGTTGATGTAAGAAACTGAGAGACCAAACCAACCTTGCGTCTTCCAATATTCTCATAGACATGCAACCGCTATATTCATGGCAGACAGATTACATATATAATAAGCATCCAATACAAGCTTGTGGTTTATATCTACAGCGAAGTGAACTAGAAGTCTAAAACTAACTTCTAACAAAAAAGATGTTGAAATTACCAATGAGACCCCACCAGAGCCTAGTTCGCACATTGTCTTTACATTTACTTCAGCTATTAGCAAGCCAGTCACAACCTGTAGCAGAATACTTTTGTAATGTTGTATAATAAGGAAAAAATAAGGTGCATATACTGATTAGTAACAGCACACAATAAAATATATAAAGAAAGACTAGCGAAATGTGCTATAGCACTGGTGCTTTAGTGTAATTTAAAGGCATAAACACGCATTCGTTAGGTGGCAAAGGTGCAAAAGGCATGTGCAAATTTGTAAGGAATTTAAAAATAAGATTGGAGACCAGAAGTTTAAACAGTTCAACAAAAGCAGGTTATGCACTATCCAAGACTAATCAAAACCATTTTACAGGATTGCTAATCATAGAATTTTAACTAGCAATCGTACTGTACGTCTAAATAACAAGGCAAAAGAGCAAAGAAATATATCTATTGAGCACTTGCAAAAGGAAAGTACCATATAAATCCAACAAAGAATGCATGTTATTGCAGCAGCAACAAACCCAGCTTCCTGAGTAACTGCAGGGATAGCAAGAATTCCTGCACCTACCTATTCAAACAATTTTAGTTTCTCAATCACAGACAAAAGATATGCACGAATCAGGGTGAAGAAAAGAAGTTTGCAATTCTGCATAAGCGCTGATTTTAACAAACAGTGGGAAACTTTAGTAGTAAAGAAACACAAATGAGTTGCTGGATAGCTTAACCAAACAGTGAAAGGTCCCGTAGGCAAATGACTTGTTTAGTTCATTTGAACATATCCCATACAACTTTTATCAATATAGTATTACCTTTGTGTGTTTAACATGAATCATAAATCGTTCCAGCAAGAAACGTGATATTTAATAGAGGTGGAAAAACGGGGGGGCCAGGCAGGCACGGGCAACGGGTCAAACGGGAACTAGCCCAACGGGCATGGGCCAAATGGGCTCATGTTATACGAATCGTTTTAGAAAAGACAAAAAAAAAATCCTCAAATGTAATACCTCACTTATATTTTTGTAACTAAATATAGTATGTCAATAAGTTTTTCATTAAAAACAATTTAACATTCTCCAATTGAGAGAAAAATATGTGCCCATTAATGCCCATTTCAAAAAAGGAGGAGCTAAATGTGCCCAAATCTTTTAAAAGTTAGCCCATTTTTTTGATTTTGGGCACAAATTGCCACCTCTAATATTTAAGTCAAGACACAGCTCATTTTGTTAACTTTAAATTCCGTTATGCTAATTTGAACATGGGCCTTGAATATCTAGTGTTAGTGATGACTAGGTTTGCCTAATTAAGGTTTACAGTTACATTCACTTCAACTAACTAAGGTTTACAGTTACGAAGCTTTGGCATAATATATTAGTGATCATCTATTTAACTAGCTTTGTATAACAAGTAATAATAAAAGTAGGAATAGAGGGGATGATGATTACAGTGGTGCCGGCAACGAGAAGAATGGAACTAGTGACACTTCCTGGAATTAATAATCCATCCGTCAGTAACTCCTCCATTTTAAATGAGTATTCTTCAGATTGCAAATTACTTTATCAAATATTCAAACACAAAAACCTGTTCCTAAGCGGAATGACTAATTTGGTAACACACTACGATTCTGACTAATAATCTAGAGGGTGTTTGGAATTGCTTAGCAGTCACTTGAGGTAATAGTGTTTGTATTTAAATTTAAAAGCATAATACCAGGTTCTCTTTTGAGAGTAGCTCGATTAACGTTGGAGAAGAGCCTTTGATCGAATTCAAATTTAGTTGTAGTTTGCTGCTTGGAGGAACATTTTAATTTAAAGTAGTGTGGTGGTTTAGCTGTTAATGAATTATGTGAAAATGGAAATCCTAATGAAAATGGTTTCTGGTAATGACTACTTGTTGCTGTTGAAGATAATAATGACGGGAAGAAACAACGAGTGGTGGTACTGGTCATCATCTCTTCTCTTCTCTTCTCTGCTAAAGGAACCTCTTCTGGGTACGCCTTTTCTTTTTTGGCTAAATTATTCTTTTTAAATGTTGTTTATTCATTTCTGTGTGACTTTTTACCTCTTATTTTAAGTTTTCGGTAAAACCTTTCATTTCTCGAGTTTTGAGTGAAGAGAAATGAAAAAGGAAAAGAATAGGAACTCGAGTGAAAAGGGAAATAAAAAGGAATAAGAAAGGGAAGAAAAACGAAAGGAAAATGAAAAGTGTTAGTTGTTATGTTGTTGAGATAGAGGAAATGAAAAGAAAAGTAATTATAATCATCTTCTTAAGCACGAGGAAAATGAAATTAACTTGGTCAAATTATATATATGTTTTTTAGTTGTTAATGTCAAATCTTTTTAAAAGTGTATATTAGACTATTAGTCTTTACACAACATACGGTTCCCTTTCCTTTCTCTTTCCTCCCAAAAAGTGAGAGGAAGATTTACTTAAGAGCAAAGCCAATGGTAACGTAATAACGCCGTTGGGGGGCTAAATAACGCCCGTTATTGGCGTTAACCATTGGAGGCATGGCTTTAACGCCCGTTAGTACCCTGCGCGTTGTTGGGCTAACGCCCGTTATTGGCATTAAAAAAAGAAAAGAAAAAAAAGTTTCAAATTCAGCCCCTCAACGGCTAGTAGCCGTTAGATTTTAAAAAAAAGTTACATAAAACCCCCTAACGGCTAGTTTTTACAAAAAAAAAAAAAAAAAAAAAAAAATCAAAACCATTTTTTACCACTATAAATACCCAACTAAAACTCCATTTTTTTCACACTTCCATAATTCAAATTCACAATTTATATACTTCCTCTCACACTTTCATAATTCAAGAATCAAGTTCGTTCACAATGGATCCAAATGAATTTGGTGATATTCCTCTGTCTTGGTCAGACGTTGATGACGAAGAGGACTTCCAATTTATGGCGTCCGCGTACGAGTATCACATTCAGTTGGAACAAGAAGAAGGTATTGAATCTCAACATCCTACTCGTGCTCGTAGCCATATATATCGTGAACGTGAGCTTGCGGAAGAACGTCTCGCATAGCGATTATTTCGTAGAAGGTTGTAAGTATTCAAACCGAATTTTCGTAGAAGATTTCAGTATGGCCGGAAACTATTCCCGCAAATAGTTGAAGGTATTGAATCTTATACTTCGATAATATTCCGGATCATTTTACTTTCTTTAGGCAAACACCCATTATCTTGGTCGAGATGAGGTTTAAGTGTTCTAATGAAGTGTCGTCGCCATCGCCAATTGGCGTCGGACACCTCACGATGCATTTGATGAATACTTGCAATTGAGTGCGAGTACTTCAAAAGTATGTCTTGATAATTTTAACAAATGCATTATTGATTTGTTTATGCCGGAGTATTTAAGAAAACCAACATGGGCCGACATTCAAAAACTTTATAAACAACATGAAGAAAAACATGGTTTTCCGGGAATGCTTGGTAGCATTGACTGTATGCACTGGGAATGGAAAAATTGTCCCGTGGCTTGGCAAGGGCATTTTGCACTGGGAATGGAAAAATTATTTGTTGTAATTTTTTTTTCGATGTATTTTTTTAATTTCGTATTGTAATATATTTTCAAATTTAATGTTATGTTTAGTTTAATAAATGAAGTGTTTGTTTTAGTTTAGGGGTTGAAATTGAAAATATGAAATGTTATTGATGTTATTGGGATGTTATTGTTGTGGGTGTTTTTTTGGGGATGTTAAGGTGAAATGTTAAAGCTGATGTGGCGCTGACGTGGACGGTGTTATGAAATAACCCAAGTTATTGTTGGGAATGCTCTAACAAAACTTCATCCCTATTTCGTTTTCACTTCTCTTTCCTCCCTTAAAGCTCAAGAACACAAAAAACTTTTCATTTCCTTTCCCTTCTTCTTCCATTTCAACTCACGAACTGAGCATACGTGATCAAGGACGGATCCATGTAGTAGTAAGTATGGGATTAGGTGCGATGGCAAGCCGAAAAAGTTGAGATTTTTAGTGTAATTTTTTTAATTTTGATCTTTTTCCTAAAGTGCCCCTACCCAAAACTCAAATTGCCACCACGTGCATACTAAAACCCAACATTCAACAAACTTATAAATCTTTCATTTCTAAATAAAAATACTCGATTTATCATTACGATTTTAGTTTATTTCGCATTATGTTGCTATTGTAAAAAAAATAATAAAAAAAAAAATTAAAAAAAAGGAGGTTGCCCCCCACATCCTGTTTTCTGCTAGTGTATGTGATTAGGGTGTCATAAATTCCAACTTGACCTGGACTCGAATCCGAATAAGGATAATCAGGTCGGGTTACTCGGGTTTAAAATCTAACTTGGGTTAATCGAGTCAACCCAATTCAGCCGAATACGAAATAGGGTCGGGTATGAGGTTCAAAAATACTTTTCCTATTCGGGTTCGGGTCAACCCGGCTGACCCGAGTTGGATTTTTTTCCCTAATCTTTATTCAATTGAAAGCCCAAGTAAAATGGAGGTATTACAAGTTCCTCCTTTAATGAACATTTTGAGACATTGCACTGTATCTTCATTTGGACTATTAGTAGAGCTACATGAATGTGTGTCAAAGTGGGCTGGCAAGTAAAGCCAAACAAGCAATAAAAAAGTTGGCAGGCATTATATTTTCATATAAACATATCTTATGTGGTACGGATATGATTGGATTGAAAGGAACCAGTTAAACCAACATGAACTATAGTCATCCATAAGCTTTTAAGAATTTGCAACTCTAGTAATTTTCAATGAGTTGACCAAAAGAATCATTGCATTCTACTTCCTCGACTTCAGTTGCAAACTTGGCCTAATGAAATGGGTAGATGCTAATAAAGATATTTGGTTGTCAAAACAAGTTACAGAACCAACTCACGACAAATGGCCAAGTCTATAAGGGGGCGTTTGGTTTATAACGGGAATCACTATTTGTATGGTAATGGGAATGGGTTTTGAAATCCACCACCTATGGTAGATATAGAAAATGCTTAGTTTCAAGGGTTTGATTTCCATTTTAATTACAAAACCGACTAACTAAACAACTACAATGGGAATGAAAGTCATTCCCTTATAACCATACCCTCAATCCAAACACTCCCTAAGTTTGTAACAAATAAATACAACAAAAAAGTTGTGTCATTTATACATGTGTTGTTTAAGAAATTAAATTATGTTATTTTTTAAATGACACATACCTGAATCCGACTTGGCCTGACCCGACTTGACGCGAACCCGACTAACCCGAGTTCAAATAGGGTCGAGTTCGGATATGTTATATTTAGCCTTGACCCAACTTGGACCGATCCATTTGACTTGAACCCGACCAACCCGACCCGATTAACACCACTATATGTGATTTTAGATCAGCATTGTGGGTTTATAAATTTGTGGGTTTACACACCACTAATTTAGGATCTTCACACTATTGCACACCACAAATTATTAATCAATCATTAGGTTTTTACTTTTTCATTCCTAATAAGGCTTTTTGGTTTCATACACTACCTTTCTAGGAATCAAACACCGCTGCACCACTTTGAGTTTTACCATATCGATTAGTGTGACTTTTTCTTTTTATATTTCCTAAATAAATTACATATCGATTAGTGTGACTTTTTCTTTTTATATTTCCTACATAAATTACACCAGTAAACACTAAAATTTTTAAATTCCTCTCTTTTTTTTACCCAAATTTGAAACATCTACATATATCATTTCATCATTTTATTTTATTTTCTCAATCTTTTATGATTATTTCTCACTCACTAACACCAACCACAGCCATCAGCCACAACCTTTCCAATTACAAGTTTCTAATATAGCTTCTAATCTAACTTTTAAACCCAATTTAAGTCCCAAATGGATCAGATCTAGCTTTGTGAGTGTGTGTTTGTATGGGTTTAGATCTACGTTTGACAAAAGGTTGTGCTTTGACCGGAGTGGCGGTTGTGGTGGTTTGTCATGAGGTGGCGGCGAGGTGGTTTGTCTGGAGCTGACGACGGATGTGGTGGTATGACCACCACAGGTAGCGACGATTTGACCGAAGGTAAGGGTGGTGGTATTGATAATGGTGTCTTAGAATTTGTGTTGGTTTTGAACTTTTGATAAAGAATAAAGTTGGGAAGAAAAAGAGATTGTATGTGTGTGGGGATCCACTATAAAAAGTAACCTGTTAATTTCAAAAGTTTATGTTTTTTTTTCTTCCAATTTTCAAGATTATCTCATTATTAAAAAATAAAAAATTATTAAATGATGTGTCAAGTGGTGTTTATACCATGTGTCTTATGGTTGGCACACCACCTGAAACCTTTTTACTTTTTCAATGACCTTAAGGAAAAAGCTGACCTAGGGCTGAATGTGTTATCAAGTCAATCTTACTTAATTTTTTTAATTTTGAACTCGCTTTGTTTCTGGCCAATAGGGTTGTATGTAGTATGCTGGCCAATATGAGTTGTTATTTGTTTTACAATAAATACAAAAAATGACAAGTCAAACATATTAATTATGTGATTTGATTTATACCTAACCTTTTTTACTATTTCATATATATAAATCAGAATACTCACAACTCGTATACTCACCACTCACAACTCAGTATATAAATCAATATATTCACAACTCATATATTCACCACTCCAACCAATCACAATCAAATAACTTATTACAAACACCGTAAAATTTAATAAATTCATCGAGTTTAAAAATGTTGTGGAGTTAACTTTGGGAAGAAAAAAAGATTCGCAAGGTCGAGAAAGCCGGAAAAACTCCAATGCGGGTTCTTATGTCCCTTTTGCATCGTTATGTATGTTGTCAATACAAATATCGTCCAACAAACGTTATTTATATTTTTACGATCTTTACTATATTTTGTTAACGACAATTATAAACTTTATTTTAGCAAAGCATAAATCTAGTTAAGTCCTTTGTATAAATAGTTACAAGTCTTTCTTAACACAACATCATCTAATTAGCTACAACATTCAAACTACAAGTTTACTTTGTAGAATATTTATCAAAATGAAAATGTATTTTTACATCATTCCATGATTGCATATTCTTTAGGATCTTTGAAAGATATGGTAAATATTTTGGTTAGATTTTCACTCTAAGGATCTTTAGAAATATATGATGAATATCTTGGTTAGATTGTTACTCAAAGAATCATGGAAAGAGATGGTAAATATTTTGGTTAGATTTGGTAAAGATTTTGAAGATATTCTGTCAGGTAGGAATGGCATGGGGCAGGTTTGGGGCGGGGCAGCTATCCCCCATCCCTAAACCTGATTACAAAAATCATCCCCAAACCCGCCCCAATCGCCATTGGGGATCTTATCGGGGCGCCCCATTGGGGCGAGATGCTCCCCCAAATCTGCCCCATTCCCCATTGGGGTTTTATCGGGTTTTCTTTTTTGAGCGCGATCCTCCATCATACTCATGCCTTTCCTCGTTTATTCTAATTTTTACGCTATTAACAATATGATTTTGTGGAATAACTTAAAGAATTGAGAACCCAATAATAATATATTAGGCATTGGAATAAATCATAACTTTTTAAAAATATTATGACACAAAACAAGATTTTATGATCACACTTTGAAATATTACAAAGATAAAAATCAACAAAAATTAGAAACTTATATTTAGTACATAAATACTAGCATAATATTTAAGGTATATAGATATATGTATATGTATATGTATATGTTTCGGGGCGGGGCGGGGCGGTGATAGTGTGCCCCGTCCCCGCCCTAAACCCGATAAGAATCCCCGTTAAGGCCCCAAAACCCTTGAAACCCAATAACCATGCCCCCCCCTCCCCTCCCAATAAGTTCGGTTTCGGGTTTCCCATCGGGTTCGGGTTTTTTGCCATCCCTCACGTCCGTGCCCATGGAACCAAATGAGTACAAGGACGGATCCCTGTTTTTGGATCCGTCCCATATGTGGCTTGCTGAAGGCTTTTGCCTATAAATAGCAAACCACACCATGTTGATTTTTCACAACTTGTTAGCATAAAAATAACATACATTCTCTCATTCATTATTCATTCTCTGTAACCCATTCATATTTCATTTTAGTGAGCTTCTTTTGCAGCAAGAAGATCAACACAATTTCAAAAGACTTACAAGCTTCAACAGTGTGTTGCAAAGTCTTGTTAGTTCATCATAGTGTGAATTATAGTTATTTCATACATCATCGTTTGTACCAAACCATCATAAACCTCTGATAGTGATCGGTTAGTATTTTAGTCTTTAAAATACATAGTGTGACGGGAGTGGTTGTACCCTTGTAAAAGAACTCGACATCTTGCTTTGTGTCGAAAATAGTGTGTAAGCAAAGTGTAAAGATTTTCTCCGCCGGTTAAAGGAGCTTGTTGATTAGTGAAGATAAACTCTCGAGTTGGAGATTCGGGGAGTGGAGTAGGGCAAGGAAAAAGAGTGCTTGTAGACCGAACCACTATAAACAATCGTGTTGTGGTTTGATCGTTTCTCTCTTTACTTACATATTACTTATTGTCATTTATTTACATTAACCCACAAGCAAATAGATTTTAAAAACGGTAAAAACTATTCAACCCCCTTCTAGTTTTCCACATATACCAGACTGATACACACCAATTACAAACGAGTTGCAAGGTTTATTTTTTGTCCATCCTACATCTTATGAGATATGGCATGCATTCTCACATGTATTGATTATAGGTGCCACATACAAGACGAATGTATTCAAATGCCTTGGGTTCAAATAGTTGTGGTAACTTTAACTAGCAAGACATTTTGCACAACGTTTGTTTATATTAGTGAAGAAAAGATGGACAAGTATAGATGGGCCTTGGAATAGCTAAAGTGAACACTAAATGAGTTCATGAACCTACGTGTTATAATCACAGATAGAGAGCTGACACTCATGAATGCGTGTGAAAAAGTTTTTCCGCACGCCAATCATTTACTCTGTAGATGGCACATTGGTCGAAATATTTTTAAGAACTGCAGGAAAACTATTAGATCATACCTTCATTGAGAACTTTTTGAATCGATGTGGAAGTTACTAGAATATTCTCCAACGTGGATGTCATATACAGAAAACGACCAGGAACTTCGAACATTTTTGTCAAAATACCCTCATAAGTTTTTCAAATTAAAAAAATTTATAGTCTGAGAATTTATCCATACCTCCTATTCGGTACTTATTTTTCTTTCCTTTCAGGTGTTTTAAGATACGTACATGATAATTGGTTGGAAAATATAAAAAACATTTTGTGTCTGCCTCGATTGACCAATCTTTAAACTTTGGAAATCGCACATCCAACAGAGTTGAGAGCCAACATGCCAAGTTGAAGAAGTACATGCAATCTAAACATCATACTTTGGATAAATTTGTTCGTTGTATTGATAAGATCGTAAAGTCACAAATTACGAGAATAAGAGAAAGTTTTGGAAATGTGAAATTTCTCGTTATCATCACCAGAATATATCATGATCCAATTTACTACATGGTTTCGTCTCAAATGAAGCTCTCGATTTAATGGTTAAAGAGGTTAATCGGTCGAATGGTTTTCAACTAGATTCCTCAACTTGTAGTTGTCAACTACATAACAGTTGTTGGTTATCGTGTACTTGCAGACTTTCATTGTACATGACTTTAGGTCAGTATATACAGTTACTCCTAATCGATTTATATATTTTTCAACATTTGAGAGAAAAAAATATATACAGGTGAGTGTATTCCTTTGGATTCGATAGATATATCCTGGAGAATGCTAGATCTTTCACCGGCAACATCTTTGCAAAGTGACAATATTTGTTGTGATACTGAATTAATCATATTAAAGAACACTTCAAAAAGTAGTTTGATGTTGGAAAAAGAAGTGTCTTAAGAAATGTTGGGCTCAGTAAATACCCAAACCCCTTAAACTAGGATTTGAATAGAAAATATCCTAAGTATTTAATGTGTTAAACACAATCAGTCATCTGAACATAGTCTCTCAAGAGCTATCTTCGAGACACTTAGTATGAGGCGAAGAAGGAGCCTCTCCACTCTGCAAAGCGGAACTTAAAGGGTGAAGACTAAGTCAAGAAGAAGATAGTGGATTCAATGAGTGATGACAATAACTCACTTTGAATCCTTCGACTCCTCTCAACAAGTTAAACAGAAGTCAAACGAAGAAAGAGACTGAAGACTTTAAAGATCAAGAATGAAATGGATTAGGCGGAAAGTTTTACAGATAAAACTAAGTCCCTCAAGTGTTTATCCAATCTATACACAGTCTCAATCTATCAAGATCATATCTTCCCATTTATAGTAAGCGGTGATTCTCTGTTAAGGAAAGAAGCTTCACGCCTACTATAGAAAGGTGAATTGATAACAGAATATATCAATATTCGTGTTTGTTGTGATCCATGTTTTTGTCTTCTAGGATAAAGTTAATAATCATACTTGTATAAATAGCATAAGAGAATGAGTGAAAAGTTTAAGCTTGTGAATTGTAAAAACACACATACACATAAGCCAACTTTTCACTCCTCCAAATACAACTTTATCCTTGAGCTAGCTCTGTGGGTTCTAAGAGTTGTGCTCGGACTTAGCCTGAGCTTAGAGAGGAGTCACCCAAACTTTGTCATTTCAATCCCAAGTACTATTCCAAGTACTGGGTAACGTATTCTTTTGATTTATTTCTAATAAGAAAATGATGTTGAAAATTACTTTGTGTGTTTTACTTATGTTAATTTACCATTATTCATGTTAATTGCTTTAAGTACTTAATTATTCCTTTTAACGATAGTGAATAGTGGAACAACAAGTGGTATCAGAGCAGCCGATTATAAAACCTTTTAAGCTCTAAAACGCTTTTAAATCGGGATTCCTATGGGTGAAATTGATGTACCCCAACTAGTCGATAAAAAGGGTGGAGCTTATTCATTTGTTGCCCCTAGACTTGAAGTTGGCAAATTCAACAAATGGAAAAAGCGTATGCTTTGCTATTTGATCGGGATGGAACCTTATTATTTCAAGTGTATTAATGAGGGCCCATTTGTCCCAAAGATCTTGAAGGTTTGCCCAAACCAAGCTCGGACTCAGATGAAGGAGAGTGGTCAACCAGGACCAAAGACTCAAAAGTATCATCATATCATGTCTTCATGATGATATTATGGAGTCAATTATAAGTCGTAACACGGCTAAACAAACCAGGATGACGGTACATAGCCACGAAGGTCCATCGATACCAAGGAAAAGCCTGGATAATGGACACTCAAACTTGAGTATAATACCTTTAGGGCTAAGGACTCTGAAACTCTCTCTCAAACTTACACCCGTTACAAAACTCTTTTAAATGAACTGGCTAATGATGGTGTTAAGTTATCCAAACATGAGATAAATGTTGGTTTTGTTAATTGTCTCCCTGAGAAATGGTTAAACTTCTCTCTGGGACTTAGAAATGCAAATCACATCCAAACTCTTGAGCTTCCTGAAATTTATGGGAAATTTGTCTATGAGGAAAACCTCATCAACAGACGATACCCTGACTTAAAGAAGTCTCAAGAAGTCAAGAAGTCCCTAACCATCACCTCACCTATATCAACTGCCTTCTTTTCTAACAATGTGGTTCAAGATTTTCAAGAAAATTCGATGATGAGCCGATGAGAGATCAAGTGAGGAGTACCTAAATGACACGACGCTGAATTTCTGTGAAAGGGCACTCCTTGCAAACTCTCAAGATTTATTAAAAGAAACAAAAGTTTTCAACTGCTAAAGCTAACGAGGACATCTTGAATGCTTTAAGTGTCACAAAAGGTCATTTTGCAAAGGATTTTCAAAAACAATTTCAACCTTCTTACGGCACCATCGAGGTCAAATCAGTCCTCAAGTTTTAGCAAATTTCAACCAAAAATCTATCAGTCTCATCAAAACCTTCAATAAATCGACGAACAAAACAATAGATTTTGAAGCCAAGTATAGGAAGATCAAAGCTAAGCTTGCATTACTTGAGGCCAGTCCCTCAGAATCAAAAAGTGTTCAATAAATGCGGGGTAAAACAAAGGTCTTTTTGAAACATTCGGGATGAAGAGCCGCCTCATCGATGATGAATGGTGCATGTCCACAGCGATGGCCCTCTCGAGAAGAAGACAAGCTAGTGTTGGAAAGAATCATGCCCGAAATGGAGAATGGGTCAACATCACAATGAAGAAGGTAAATATTCTACTTTATATGGATGATGATTCGATTGGCGTCCTATATGAACTATATCAATGTAGATCTTAAGTTTGTAGAGGAGCAAAGACTAAATCTTTTTCTAAGTACAACAAGTTAAGTTTTGAATTGAATAAGTGTAGGGATGAGTTACTTGTGTTAAAACAAAACAAGCTTGAGGCTATCACCTTACTGATTCAAAACCACCTGAATTAGTCAAAAGAAATCAGGCTCTTCAAGATGAACTTAAGAAAGAAAAAAGATATCATTGATAATAGCGGACCACCAAGAATCCAAGAGTCTTTGATGTCAGGTGCCCCAGTTAGCAAAAGAGAGTCATAGGTGAACATCATCTTCTTGACTCTCTCAACAAAGACCGAGTCCTAAACCATTTGTGGTCGGTGTCATGATTACCAATATGTTGTCATTCCCAAGACCGGTGATTGGATTGAAAGACTTAATCCCGATAGTAAGCTTCCCTAACTTTGACTCTGGAAGAATTCTAGAACACGAAAGTCAAGCTCTAAAGAGCATGCTTGGACTCCCGGATGTGCCCAAGTACTTTAACACATCTCTGAGTCACGAAGATGAATCTCAAGCACCACTTTCACCTTTGAAACCTCTTGAGGTCTTGATCCTAGCTCTGAGCTTACTCCATTACATTACAATCCACACTCTCCTAAAGAAAGGTCTGGACTTGGTAGAACCATTTTGAAAAGACCATCAAAACCAACTTAACAAGAATCCACCCCCCAGCGGAAAATTCCACATCCTCGGTCCCCTTGAACTTTGGTGATGGTCGACAATTTGAACTTGTGAGAAAGCTAAGCGACAAAATGGAATCTATTGAAAAGGTTCTTGAACCAATCAAGGAGACAAAGTCAGCCTTCCTCTAGTTCCTCAAAGTCAAAACCACCACAAAAACAAGCGGAAGTGTGATCTATGCCACTATACCAGTCATACCACTGACAATTGTTATAGAATTCTTTTGCATGATCGTAAAAGGATGATCACTAATCGACCACTTGCAATATGTGAGCTCTCTTACTCAAGAAAACTACACAAAAGTTGGTCATCAGTATGCTTCTTCATCCAAAGCTCAAAATTTGAGAGCAAAGCCTTTTCCTCCTTGCCCACTTTGTGGCTTTAATGATCATACTGATGATTGTCTTATGAACACATCTTTGTGATATTTGCGGTAACACTGCTCATAAGACATCGGCATGACAATGTCATCCATACAAGGAGAAGTTCAAAACAACAAAATCCACCCGACTCATCCTCGGTCTCTAAATGTAAAACACTGTGGTAGCTCTCCACCATGACCATGAATCGATTGCTCAATTTAAAAGACCATGAGACCCAAGCCCATTAGTAAGTGGGTTTACGAAGAAAACTAATTCAGTTTACTACTTGTGCAGAGGCATGCCGGGGAACCTATCCGCATCTAGGCGGTGGATGTTCAAGAAGCATGACCGTGTGAAGGAATATCGCACAAGTATGTAAAGGAACCGGGGCCAAAGGTAGTATTTGGTGATAATTCATCATGTCCCATCGAAGGTTATGGTTGTAAACGCAATGGAATAGTTTTCTCTAGGATTGCTTATGTCAATGGTCTCAAATACAATCTCATCGATGTGGAGTCGGTATGTGATGTTAAGTACATTGTACAATTCAATGACAAACAAGGTACCATTTTCAATGCCAACAAGGAAGTTGTGTTGATTGCTCCTAGGAGGGACGATGTTTATGTCTTAGACATGTCAACTCTCTCTAAAGATGGAACCTGTCTATTTGCCAAACCCTTTGAAACTATCAACGTGGCACAAGAGACTCTCACACTTAAACTTCAAAAACATCAACAATTTGGCAAAACAAAACAAGGTCCTTGGCTTACCATCATTGGTTTTTGAAAAAGATAAACCATGCTCGGCTGTGAAAAGGCAAACATAAAAGAGCATCTTTCAAAACCAAGCAAAACTTCTCTATCAAAAGCTGCCTTCACCTCTTGCATATGGATCTCTTTGGACCGGTCAGTCCTAGATCAATCCAGCATGAGAAGTATACACTTGTCATTGTTGATGAGTTTTCAAGATACAATTGGGTGTACTTTCTTTCCAAAAGAGTCAGGCGTGATACTATAATGTCATTTATGAGGAACATTGAAACCGAATGACATTCTGATTAAACAAATCAGAATCCCGACAATGGTGCTGAATTTAGAAATCTTGAGCTTGAGAGTTTACATGATGAGAAGGGAATCTCACAAAATTTTCATCTCCTTATACCCTGAACAAAATGGGGTATGAAAGGAAGAACGAGAACTCTCATTGAGGCTGCAAGAACCATGTTAAACTCGGCTCTTTCAAAGCATTTACAGCATTTGAAAGCATGATTAAAGCGACACTGTTACACTCAAAACAGGTCAATCATTGTCAAAAGACATAATAAAACCCCATATGAGTTCTTCAAAGGTAGACTTCACACAGCTACTTCCATGTGTTTGGATGTCTGTGTTTATTCATAACCACAGGGGATCATCTAGGCAAGTTCGATGCTAAAGGCGATGATGGATACTTTCTAGGTTACTCACGATCTCCAAAGCCAGGGTATTTAACACAAGGAGACAACAAGTTGAGGAAACCTATCATGTCACCTTTTATGAAAGTATAGAAGCATCAGATTCACCAACACTTCAGTGGAAGAAATAGGAATTGATAACTCATTAAGATATCCTCCTGATGAGTACAACACGAAACCAATTCCTCATACCAAGGCGATCTTGACATCTCATATCATGTCTTGCCTCACAACCTGTCACAACCAACTATCAGTGAATTCATTGATAATCGGATCGGTCGTCCCTCTGGGGATAGGTAACAACGATCCATATGATCAGGGATCCTATAACTCAAGAACCTCTACCGAACAAATCACCTCGACGGATGATCTAAATGATCTGTGGCTCTCACACTGAACTCCGGTGACATCTTCAAGCTCGAGATCCCAGACCACAAAGTAAGTGGACAAGAACTTAGGACATTGAGCTTGTAAACATCATTGGTGACCCGAGGAATGCTCACTAGAAGCATGGTACGCTAACTTAGCTGCTGACCTCGACCCAATGAATGTCTATATGCCGATTACCTATCGAAATAGAATCCAAAAGTGTCGAGGCTCTAAAATACCCTGGTCGGGTTCGGGCTATGCAAGAAGAACTGCAGCAGTTTGATAAAAACAAGGTCATGACCTTGATCAAATGTCCTCAGGATGTAGTAGTCATAGGAATGAAGTGGGTTTTCAAAAACAAAACTAATGAAAACACATCATTAAAAACAAAGCGGACTTGTAGCCAAAGGTTACAGTCAACAAGAAGGCATTGACTATGATGAAACATTTGCTCATTTTGCAAGAATGGAAGCCATCAGGATCTTTCTTGCATATGCAACATACATGAACTTCGGGGTCTACCAAATGGATGTTAAAAGTGCATTCTTAAATGGTGATCTCAAGGAAGATGTATATGTTCAACAACCTCCTGGCTTTGAGAGTAGTGAATTCACGACTATGATATCGCAAGCTTGACAAAGCTCTTTATGGACTTAAACAAGCTCGGGGCATGGTATGAAACTCTCGGCCTTCACGATACAAAACAAGTTTGTCGAGGAGGAAAGATAGACAACACACTGTTTGTCTATAGAACTCAACAGGATGTGATTCTAGTCCAAGTGTATGTTGATGACATCATCTTTGGCACAACAAACTACAAACTTTGCAAGCAGTTTGAAAAACTGATGACTAAGAAGTTTGAAATGAGCATGATGGGGAAACTCACATACTTTCTTGGACTACAAATCGAAGCAGCCGACAAAGGAATATCCATCGACCAAGAGAAATACACGAAATCTCTTGAAAAAATATGAGATATCGGCATGCCTCGACAGAAAACTCCAATGGTCCCACCTAAT
The DNA here is from genome assembly GCA_910596185.1 of Chrysanthemum makinoi. Taxonomy (NCBI): domain Eukaryota; kingdom Viridiplantae; phylum Streptophyta; class Magnoliopsida; order Asterales; family Asteraceae; genus Chrysanthemum; species Chrysanthemum makinoi. The sequence continues at coordinate 14,090,084 of OU343219.1, forward strand.
AACCTTGGACCTGATCTCACTGGCAAATCAATCAATCAAACTCATTTGGAGGGATTGTCGGCTCCTGATGTATCTAAGCGCTTCTAGACCAGATATCCATTCTCGGTCATGTCTAATAGCAAGATATCGGTCAATCCTAAAGAATCCCATCTCACTGCAGCTAAAAGAATACTCAGGTACGAAGGAACCCCAAGCCTTGGACTCTATTATCCAAGATGCTCGGGTTTGATCTCAGGGTTACTTTGATTCGATTATCTTTGGTGCAACATGGATAGAAAAGTACCTCGGGGTCATCCCAATTTCTTGGAGGAAAACTGGTTTGTTGGAGTGCTAAAAAGCAACAATCTGTGGCTATGTCCTCATTTGAAGCTGAATATGTAGGCTGCGGCGGGATCTTTGTGCCAATGTATTATGGATGAAAAGTCAACTCAGTGACTACAACATCCATTACAAAATAGTGCCCATCTTACGTGATAATACGATGCTATTGCAATCTCCAACAACCCTGTCCTCCACCAAAGAACCAAATACATTGATATCAGATATCACTTCATCGAGGATCACATAATGAAGGGAGACATTGAACTTCATTTCATCCCTCTGAATATCAACCGGTGATATCTTCACAAAACCCTTGGATGAACCCCCTTGAGGCGAAAGCGAGTTGGGAATGCTTGACATTGAAAGTCGGGCATCGAAAACCAATCTCGATAAGTTACGTGAATTGGTCCGTCTCCCACTGAACATCAAAACAAACCTCTCCTTTGCATGATTAAGACTCACTCGGGGTCCGACAATGAAATCATTGAATGAGTAACTAAATGCTCCAAGTATTAGTTACTTAAATGTCCTAGGTTGGTAATCCCACCAATTTAATATAGGAATACATGTCTTTCGAGTATTATCATTTACCTCACCCCACTTGGCATTAAAAGCCTTCTCTCACATAAAATATCCTATGGATATTTTATTACTACTAAAGTACACTTTTACATGCATTGCGTTGCGGTGTTTTCCTTGAAGGCGGATTTTACTAGCGTGAAGTGGTGGGTGGCATTAAATGTGGAATATCAAACGATTTCAAAAATGGTCTTGACATATCCAAATTTATACAAAACCACCACCTCACACTACTCTATAAATACCCTCTTCAAAAACCAAAAACACACACAAATCATTTTCTGCAACTAAACTCTGTCAAAATCCTTTCTCAAATACAGAAAAATTTGTGTGTTCCCAAAATCTTTAAAACCTCTTTTGGAAAACCATCCTTGTAAACATTTACAAAAGTTTTCATCACAAACTTGAGAGATCCAAATACTTTGATTGTTCTAGTCAAAACATTTTTTAAAAAACCCTAAAATCTTCTTTAATGGCTAGAACACAATCTCCGGTTTGCTTCTCGATGGTAGGATCTTACTAACGTTGAATTTAAAACAAATAATGTCATAGGAAATTTTGAATACCACGAAAATGTCCCAACCTATAAAGACATTATAAATTTTTTATTCAAGCGCCCTCAAACGGCCTTTGTAAAATGTCCCGATCGCATACCCAAACTACCTCGGGGAATTTTGGGCTCAGCTATTGCCTTTGACCCGACACCTTCCGATGAGAATAACCTTAGACCACTGGAGTATCTCATCAAGTTAGTCTTAATGGGGGCAACAATACACCTTGGATTACAAAACTTTTGCACTTCAACGGGGTTAGAATATAACAAAGGTACTTATGGCCCATCACAGACCCTCCCGGTAAGGATGGGTTAAAACAAATTGTTTTAGATCAACTTTTTGGACAAGACCCGGTCACTAAAAAGCTCATTCCCGTGGCGGAGGATCCTTTTCACTTTTGTGATTTAGGTCCTCGGCGGGAACCACTCATCCACTGAACAAGTTAACTCTATTTAGTTGATGATGGCATATTGCTTGATGAATGGGGTCAGCCATTTATGGGGAGATCATTTACGGTGATCCGTACTTAGCTACTGAGCAAAAATAGGGCGAAATGCGTTTAGTATCCTAGGTTTGTCTCTTGTGCTGCAATCGTTCTTGGGTTCAAATTATACTCGGGATGAAAAATTTGGAAATTTACACGGCATCACGAGGCCCATCAAATTTTCAAAAGAACCCGTCCCTTGTCACTCCCATTGAATTGACGGCCATGATTCTTGTAAACAATCAAAGTGGATCGGTGTCTCAAACCACTCCAAAAGAGAAAGGGAAGTCTCGGACTGGGACTAAGACTAAACCAAAGTCTCAGGGGCCTGAGGCTTGGGGCACAACCTAAGAGGCACAAAATCCCGAGACTAACAGGGCACCCACTTGACGACCGGAACAACAACCACCCCGTGACAAGCGAAGGACAGCGATACATCACGGTCGGTGCCCTTAGTCACCTACTACTCCCAAGATCCAAAGGGAAACAAACAACCCAGGGTGGGGGCGCCTTCCACCACGCTGATGATGACATTAACAAATCCAAGTCTTTGTATGAGGGCACCTTGATCGATCCCAAAGACTTCGGAAACAAACAACCCAGCGATAGGGATACAACAATCGACTCGCCAAAGGCAGCGGGAAACACCACACGGTGTCTCGGGGGTCAGCTGGGGACAAAGACTTCGGAGGAAAAAACAACCCCCGTCACGGAACCCAAAACCAATCCCGACTCCGGAGAAGGCAGGGAAACTCCCGCACGATTGTGCGAGGGTCAACGAGGACAAAGACTTCGAGAGGATATACCACCGGCGATATGGAACCCATCACCAACCCCTTGCTCACAATTGCGATGTCGCGGTATTCTATTCTCGGGATGACCGCTGGCGAAGATGAGATTTTATCATTTGGAGAAGAAATGGGCCGAGGTTCAATTTGAACAAGAGCCTCGGCTGATCCAAAGAAGCATCTTGCATCCCCATTCCAACATGATGATCATGCTTACGAATCTTCAAGCTCGATGAATTCAAAGAGTTTGACAATGTTCTTCCCCTGGCGAGTTGGCTCGATGGATCACCGGGGCTTCAAGGAAGCTATACTGGAGGTTACTAAAACATTCAGGAACAACATCGAGGCTGCGCAGTTAGGTTATCTTTGTCTAAAGGAGAGGGCTTCGATGAAAATGTTCATGAGCACAGGGACTTGATGTATGACCAAATTCACCGATTGGATGAAAACATGGCCAACTTCTTAAGGCATCTTAGGATCTTGGCACAAAGATCGATGAAATCAAGGAGTTTGTCGAGAGAAGATCCACTATTACTCTCAAGTGCTAAAGGCTCTGAGGCATACTTGCAACAATCCTCCACGCTACTTCTGTTAGATCTGCTCAAGTCTGCAAATGTTCGGGTATTCCATCATCGATCCATCTCTTCAAGCTACATTGGACTCATTGAATACGCAGGTGGCTACATTGGCTCCGGCATCCTCATCTCGGCCGGAATCTTGGGCCCGAGAATGGCTACTCTTGAAATTTCACGCTAATTTGGAAGCAAAAGTCAGGTATTCAAAGCGACACCGGACATGGCGGCAATGATCACGAGATTTATCAAGCCTTCAAGGGTCAAGCTCTCCGTCCCCTCAAACCAACACCAACTCTTGCCCTCAGCGGCGCTACGGCACGGAGTTGAGGGAGAATATTGCTGGAGAAGAAACTCCTCTTCATACTAAAGGCCAACATCATCGGTCTGTAGCTCAGAACATCAACATCACCACCGATCGCGGCAACTCCCATCTCATCCATCCCACCAACATCATCATCAACAACCCTGGCGGTTATCACAACAACACGACCCTTGGTTGCATCATCTTCTTGAGGGGCCGAGGACAAAGGCAAAGGCATAATGCATTTGAGCACAGAAGATTCCTATAAAATCGGCGACGAATACACTGCTCACACCTCTAAGCAATGTGAGTAAACATCTTGCTAAAGAAAGAAGATTGAAACTAGGCGAGGAAGAGAAAAACCAGAAGCACTAAGCAAAGGTAGTATTTGAAGAAGGCGAGAATATGGGATTAGATGCAAGCAAGCTCCCAAAGGGTCAGGTGGACAAAAGTTCAAGGATGCTCAGAACGCTCAAATGGGCAATGAAAGCAATATGAAGAAAAGAGCTGAAGCTCTCGGAAAAGCGAGAATTGAGGAATACAATTGGACAATGAGCAGGCCGAAGGCTTCTGAAAAATCAGCGATGTCAAGATTATTCCCAACACCAAACCATTGGCTATGAATGTTTACAGAGGGGATGACAAAACACTTTGAGGTTCATGATCCTTAAAATTGTGACTTTGGGATCATCAACTTGATGAACTTGGTCCAATCATTGGAAAGAAGCAAAATAAGGTGGTCAAGGGAGGCGATGAAGATGCTCGACAAAAGATATGAAAGGCTGAGGGATGCACTGCTGAATTCGGCTTTGCCTTGACGCACCTCAAGGATCTCAACCACAAACTTCCACTAGCAAAAGGAAAAGTTGAGTTCGGCTGAAATCAAAGTGCGGCTTAGAATGCAACAGAGCTGCTGAGGGTGTCAAATTTGTGAAGCTGTTTGGTGATTGAAGAGCACGAAGAGGGCTATTCCACATTGATGTCTATGGAAACCCAACATTTCAAAGATGGAGTGATATTTATCAGGTGGTGTGGTACAATGATCGGCTATATTCCAGTGGCCTCTCGGATCAATCCCGGCAAACATCGAGGTTATCAAGACCTAAATGAAAAGATAAGAGACCATCGGCGGGAAACACTCATCACCAAGAAAGTGAAACTTCGAAGCCTGGGTATCCATCTGGACTGACATCATTTTATCTTTTTGTACTAGTGATAGGAAATATGTAATCTGATCAATAAAAGATGTATGTTTTTGTCAAATTACTCAAATGTTCTTTATTGTATTCACTAGTACATTCGGTGTAGAAGAAGCCTTTTTGCTCACCACGATCAAACACTTAGGCTATTTTATATCCAAATAGGGGAGCTGTTGGGCTCAGTAAATACCCAAACCCCTTAAACTAGGATTTGAATAGAAAATATCCTAAGTATTTAATCAGTTAAACACAATCAGTCTTGGCGCATAGTCTCTCGGTGAGCTATCTTCGAGACACTTAGTATGAGAAGAAGGATCCTCTCCACTCGCAAGGAACTTAAAGGGGTGAAGACTAAGTCAAGAAGAAGATAGTGGATTGATGAGTGATGACAATAACTCTTTGAATCCCTTGACTCCTCAAGCTGTTAAACCTTGAAGACAAACGAAGAAGAGGCTGAGAAGACTTTAAAGACTGAAGAATGAGCTGGATTAGGCGGGAAAGTTTTACCCGGATAAAACTAAGTCCCTCAAGTGTTTATCCAGTCTATACGATCTCAATCTATCAAGATCATATCTTCCCATTTATAGTAAGCGGCGATTCTCTATCAAGGAAAGAAGCTTCACCGCCTACTATAGAAAGGTGAGCGGTAACCGAATATATCAATATTCGTGTTTCTTCGTGATCCATGTTTTTGTCTTCTAGGATAAAGTTAATAATCATACTTGTATAAATAGCATAAGAGAATGAGTGAAAAGTTTAAGCTTGTGAATTGTAAAAACACACATACACATAAGCCAACTTTTCACTCCTCCAAATACAACTTTATCCTTGAGCTAGCTCATTGGGTTCTAAGAGTTGTGCTCGGACTTTGAGCTTTGAGAGAGTCACCCAACTTTGTCATTTCAATCCCAAGTACTATTCACAAGTACTTGGGTAGCGTATTCTTTGATTTATTTCTAATAAGAATATGATGTTGAAAATTACTTTGTGTGTTTTACTTATGTTAATTTCAGTCATTATTCACTGTTAATTGCTTTAAGTACTTAATTATTCCTTTTTAACGATAGTGAATAGGGAACAACAAGAAAGTTGGCTGACATATTCACTCCAAGTAAAACGACCATTGAACCGCCCATGGTTAAGAAAAACACCCGCGGATGACCAAGTTTGAAGAAACAACAACAACAGAAAAAGCATGTTCCTCTTATGAGTAAAGATCCACGAACATATAGTCAGTCAGAGAGGTTGTTTGGGATTGATTTGAATATCGAATCGGCCAGACATAGTTCTTACACGAACAACAAAAAACAAACAACAAGAAAAAAGCATAGTTCATTTTCATGCAAGTTTTTCAAGATAGATACAAATATGCAACTTAGAATACAGAGTTCATTTTCAAACTCTTAAAGAGGCCGAAAACATAACTTAATCCCAGATCTAAATGCACTACACTCTTACACTTACTCTAATCGACTACATAATCAACAATAATAGTTTAATAAATCTACCGTTGCGTCATGAGCAACCTGAAGTATCTAAACAATAATCACTCGACATTCATCAACTACCTCTACAATAGAAAAACTAGATAATAACAACATAGATATGTTGAACCTTCATTAAATTACTAAAGCATATTAACTAAACCTTAAATAATGAAAAAAAAAAAAAAACCTACTCCAAAATAGGGGAAGAAAATTGGGGTTAACAAACTTACAAAATTTTACTGGGCTAAACAAAGAACCCACTTCTTCTCCACAAATTAAACACAGTTAAAATCAAACTACAATCTCATTATAAATTAAAAAGAAATACTCCATACATCATCAATTAATAAAAAACTTCAAAACATTACCGTGTAACAGAAAGAACTGTATGATTCAATAAGCCTCAACCCACAACCACAACTTACTATATCAATAATCAATCAACCAAACATAAAGAACAAATAAAATTTTCATAAAAAACCATACTCAAAACTCATAACACTATCGTCACCCAACAAAATATTCCAAAAACACATACCTGCAAGGCCGAAATTGATTTTGATTCTGATCCAGTGATCGCAAACCCACTAGCAACCAAGGTCCGAGGACAGTGAGAAGAAGATAAACATGAAAATGCAGTGAGATACTATCTTAAAGAAAAAGAAAAAAAGATTAGGCAACTCGCAAGCAGCATATATCAAAAACAGCACATGTCAGTAAACATACATGAATTAAAACAATTACAAAAACATGCAAACAAACAAACAATGCTTTTGTTAATACAAATATCGTCATTAAACGTTATTTATGTTTTTGATCTTTACCTAAGTTTTTTAACGACAAAAGTAAATTTAAGTTTTATAAAGCTTAAAGCTTGTCAAGTTTAATAGATATTAAAACAAGCTTTTTCAAATAATATCTTCATCACTCAAGCATTTACACTGTGATTAATCATACCTTGATATGACTCTAAACCATAATGTATGATAGTAGTTTTTAGAATGTTTTAGTTTCTTAAAAACTAAACATTACATATGTATTTACATATTTCTAAAAATAGAAAAACAAATACATGACATCATGTGATGCATTATTGAAATCCTTAGAATATTTCACTAGATACTTTGTGTAGATTTAGGCTCTACATATCTTACACAATCTTGCATAGATATGGTTGACTTTGGCAAGATTTTGAGATCTAGCTGGCACCAATTATTAACACGGGCGGAACCCTTTCAAGGGTTCCGTGGTCTGTGGTGCTTGCTGAGTGTTTTGGCTATAAATAGCAAAGCTAAACCAAGTAGTTTTTCATCCCTTTCCATCATACTCTCATACATTCCTTCTCTCTAACCTTTCTAACTCAGTTTCATATCATATTAGTGATCTCTTTTGTAGCAAAGAAGATCAAGTCACATTCAAGCTTCAACGAGAAGTTGGAAGTCTTGTTTGTTTGTTGTTGTATGATCTTGTGTTGATTCATACATCATTGTTGTACCAAACCATCATAATCTTGTGAGTGTGAGTGGTTAATATTTTAGTCCTTAAAATACATTATGTGTGGGAGTGGTTATACCCTTGAAAAAAACTTGACATTTAGCTTAGTGTCGGAAATAGTGTGTAAGCGAAGTGTAAAGGTTTCTCCGCCGGTGAAAGGAGTTTGTTGACTAGTGAAGTTAAACTCTCGAGTGTGAGACTCGGGGAGTGGAGTAGGGCAAGGAAAAAGAGTCCTTGTAGACCGAACCACTATAAACAACTTGTTGTGGTTTGATTGTTTCTTTCCTTATCTACTCTTTATATATTGTTTATATATTTCACTAACATATCTAAGATCAACATCAATTGATCTTTCAATAAGTTTCAAAACAAAGTTTTTAATCGGTAAACTATTCAACCCCCTTCTAGTTTTCCACAATTGGTATCAGAGCCTCGTTGCTCAAGAATTTCTAAAATATATTGTATTTTATAAATGTAACATATTGGATTTCACAAACACACAAACAATCACAAATAAGGGCGTACAATATAAGGTTTTAGAGAGAGAAAGTGGAAGATGGGAGCCTTTCTAGAGAGAGAAAGTAAACAAAAGAAAGAATGTTAGATTGAGTAAAAGGTCCAACCCTCTACCTTGGGAGGTAGAGGGTATTTATAGTTTTACATAATGCCGGCGGTCGTGGATCAGGCATACAGTGGGTAAAGACCCGTCCTTCCTCCATGGTATTACACTAAACTAAACTAATAACTAAATAACTAACTAAATAACGTAAATAACGACACGTCTACGAGCTAACACATGCTAGACCATAATTGGGGTGACCGGCACTTTAACATGGAATTTACAATTCCTAACAATCTCCCCCTAAGGGAGGTCACCCCATGAAATACATTTTGCATCCTAGCATTCTATCTTTGTATTTAGTTCTGAGCTCGTAGACTTCAATTCTTCAAGTTTCGCAAACTTTGTGCTTTAGTAGCGATTCTTCAAAGTCCGCATAGTTTTGTACTTTTAGTGGAGGCCTTTAACTGATCCACATCTTTGATGATCTTCGCGCTTTCTTCGAGATTACCAACCCATGATAAATCTCTGGATCACCCTTTTTAGTGTTGCCTTCATGTGAAGTTGTGACTTTCGTACCGACATGCTCACACTTTTGAATCATGACATCTTTTCATCAGAGTAGCGGAAGCTTTCTTGGTTCATGATATTTCTGCGGCGTAGCGAAACATAGTATAAAATATCGAGCGGAGTTGTGGATATGCACAAGTCATGATTTCTTCAATTAAGTGTAGATCTTTGTGAGCATGCGGCTTTGGATTGACTCCTCAATTCTGATCAGCTGCAACCGTCCAAATGTACCGCAAACAACGGTTAACAATAAAACACGAAAGTGTCTTTGATCACTTTCGTTGAATTGAGGTACACGGCCCACGGTTCCCTGTTGATCGGTACAAGTGCACGTGATCGGTATAATTCGAAGAATCTCCTTGACAGGGTTTAGCGGTACGTTCTAGCTGTTCTCAAAGGAACGTCTCAAAGAAGAAAACGGAATTGAGTGAACCGGCGAATTGAGATTCACGATTGATGAAAAATTGATTTGAAAACAATCGCGTATTGCTTAGAAGAAAGAGTTTTGCAATACGACGAAGGTTTTATAAGAAAGATCAATTTTCAATAATAAATACATTTTGTATTTGAAAAGAGTACACATTCGATGTGCTAGAGAAAAGAAGAGATTAGCACATAGAGCGGTTTTTCCAAAGTATTTTTCAATCAGAGATACTTTTGTGTTTGAAAATATGAATACACATTCGACGTGCTAGAGAAAAGAAGGTTTGCACATCGAATGGTTTTTCCAAAAGTATTCGTCAATTCCAATCCTGGACCAAGGTTGATTCATGATTGAATCGCCCCATCGTTTCTATCCAGTTGTCACAAGCTTGATCTTATGAAAGATCTCACATGTCACCCACCAAGAGCTTGTTTGATGTTGGCTCTAGAAGGATTTCCATCTTCATCGTGAATACTTTTACATATCACTCGGATGTTCTGGCAATACCACAAGGATAATGCGTAGGACTCATAAGATATATTCTCACTTTCCACATTGTGTGAAATAGTGAGTCTTCATTGATTGTGTCCTTAATGAGATTTATTGATGATCTCGTGGCTCTAGACTCAATTGTGCACTTTGATTTCCTATGTCGGAGACTAGGCAGAGGGTCTCCTTCTTCAATATCAACAATCTCTAGGAGATAGTCGATAGATTATGTAGGTTCCCCGTGAGAATGAAACAAGTCCTTTTAAGAGGAGCTTGAGTAGCTTGGGAAGTTTAGTGCAGTGTGTCACTGGGTCCATGACGTCTTGTCTTCAATACCAGTGTTACCTTAGTAACAACCAATAGCATATGTATTGAACCCGGTTTCTGCCCTAAGGTTGAATTATTAGAGGGCTATTTCATTTCACCCTTTTCACATTCATTTATTTTCATTCTTCAACCCCTTCATTGCTTACCGAGACTTCATAACTAGAACCTTGTTGGGTTTATTCTAGTTCTAGCTCTATCTCGATCACTCTTCCCATATCTCACTTTTCTCCTTTTTCATCATACCTAAGGACTCTACACTATCTAGTGGATTGTCCCTTGGGTAGATCCCTCCTCTGGCGAGCGGGATCTAGGAACGAATACCTAACCTAACCATCCTTATAACTCCATGCATAAAGTAAATTGGTCGGTCTTTTGGTATTGTTCATTCCTTTATGAAACCAATTGAAAAATCATTTGGAAAGTCAATCAAGGTACTTGTGATATAAAATCAAAGCATTTTGTACCTTAATTGTTTTTGACCTTTTAGAAATTCTCCCCCTCAACATGTGCATATGATTTTGAAATTGTTTAGCACATGGAGGCAAGAGTTCTTAGAAATGATTTCTTGATCACAATTTCCTTAGAAAAAGCCTTTTGATTTTTTTGGTAAATTCTCTACCTCAATATGTGCGTTGGATATTTGAAAATCATTTTGCACATAGAGGAAAGAGTTCTTTTGAAGCACATCCACGATCACAAAAGCCATTAAGAAACCATTAGAAAATCAATCAAGGTACATTATGTTGAAACATAGAAATCTTTGTACCTTGAAAGTTTATTTTCTTTTTAAAATGCTCCCCCTCAATATGTGCTTCGAGATTCGAAAGCGTTTAGCACATATGGGAGAGCAGTATGCACAATTGAATCAAAATGATCATCTTTAATCAAGTTTCATTATTAAATCACAAATTCTCCCTCGATAAAAAATATCAAACCCTTTGAGATTTTGGATCCCAAGTGATTTAATAAGGTTTAGAAAACATGGGAGAAAATGTGGCCTTGTTTAAATACTCTTCTGGTTTTGGTTAAATGCTCCTCCACAATCATGTGCATTATGTATTTCAAAATCGTTTGACACATGAAGGAAGGAGTGCTTTGAAACAATCACCCTTTAAAACCGATTTGAGATTTAAATCACTATCTCTCCCCAGATCAAAATTTCAAACCAATTGAGATTTTGGATCCCGATTGATTTAAATCATTTAGAAAATTTTGGGGAAAGACGTGGCACAATTTAATTTTGAAAATGGTGATAAGGATCAATTTAAGACATTAAAGATTGTTAGTGTCAGGTATGATAGTTTTTAAGAGATCTTTAAGTAAAATAAAACAATTTCACAATCAAACAAGAACAGAAAAAATTTCATTTTGTAAGATCTTTAAGTTTTAAAGAAAAACATACCATGACATAACATTAAATCTTTAGATCACCACTTTGTTTATGTACAAACCCGACTTTTATGAAGAAATATCGTTTGAAAATATTTTATTTTAAATCACTCTCCCCCTCAATCGATGACCGTAGTCGATGATTGAGTGACTTAAGTTTTGATAAAATGAAGTCCGGTGATTTCCAAGATTAAGTTCAATTTATTTTCAAAACCAATATTTTTCCATTTTTCAAAACAATATTTTCAAAATTGTTTAAAAATGGTGTCATTCACTACTATCCTGCACAAAGATACGTTAGGTGGTTCAGAAGCTTCATTTGTTCTTGTAGGTTTGAAGAAAACCGTCTGGCGATGCAGTGAGACCTCTGAAGTTGCATTTGTCATGCCAACTCTTCATAGAGGTTCAATTAAGCTCCGTTTCTTCATTTGATGATGAAGAAAACCATCTGCTGATGCAGTGATACCTCTTACGTCGCATTTTTTCATGCCAACTTTCCATAGAAGTCAAATTAAGCTCCGTTTCTTCATTTGTCAACCCAAGATATAGTTACCCTTTCCTTTCGGCATCCAATCATCTTTAAATGTGGGATCCGGATTGGTAACATTATTATATACCAATATACCTGCATACGTTAGTGAACACACATATAGATATATGGTGGTCGACAACACCCAAATAGCAATCGACTAATAAAAGTCAATTCAACATATCAATCAAATCATACAAAGGCCTGGGAATTTTGTGTTTATCAAACTCTAATCATCTAATCCTAACAATCATATCCTAAATTCCTAGTCCTTCGACATAGGCAAATATCATTTTTAGTTAAGCACGTAGGATAATTAAGAAAGCCCGATAGAAGATATAGATTTGAAAACATTCTCCCCCTCAATCAATGACTCATTTTCTGAAAAGTTTAAAAGCACTGAAGTCATTGATTGAGTTTGCAAATTTTATAAAAACTCTGATTCTGATTGATTTTTTCAAGCAACTCATTTCCACCATTTAGAAATAACAACAAATATTTTTCTGAAAAATTTATAGAAGGAAAAATATTTTTGTAGGAACAGCAGTCCTTCGACATACTTTACGGTGTAATGGTAAGGTGGCAACATGGTTTGTAGAATAATTCATGAAGTGATTCATGAAGTATTTTGATTATAATGGTCTGTGAGATAATCGGAAATGGTTTGTATGGCAACTCATTTATTTAGTTTATAGGAGGGTAACAAGGTAGGCACTATTATTCTTAAGAGGTGGGTGGAGCTTCTAGGTACCAAATTTTCAAGGTAGGGCGTAAAATTTCAAGTTTCTGTGGGATTATATGTCATTTACCATGCCTTTCTAGATTTTGGCAAAGGTTTATTGTTCTTTTTATTGTCTATTCCCACTAGGGGATCTTTCTCATAGGTGTTTTGGAAGGTTGCTCCTAGAATGGCTTGGTTCGTCCACGGAATGTAAGGTTTGGGTTAGGAGTGACTATAACATAACCCGATTGTGATATGGAAATATTCTATATAGTGAAATAATAATGTTACGCCAGTGAGTGGCTTATGATTAAGGAATGCCAGTAAGTGGCTTGTGATATAGGAATGCCAATGAGTGGTTTTTGGTTAAGGAATGCCAATGAGTGGTTTGTGATTAAGGAATTCCAGTGAGTGGCTTTAGTGCAACGCCAATGTGTGGCTTATTACATGTTTATTACAATATTAACATTAATCAGATTTCACTGGACATAACGCTATTATAACTATCCTAAGTATTGCAAAATTCACCTCTGAGTCGGACATAGGTGATCAGGCTATGTCCCACTGTCCCTGGTTAAATATAGGTGATCAATCTATATTCAATCGAGGTTCAATGAATTTTGAAATACTTAGCTTAGTTACGCTAGTAATATGTCCCAATACTTTTAAAGGTTGTCTTGAAGGATTAGAACAATTGTTCTCTTTATGTGAGGGAAAAGGTGTAGTGTTGTGATACATAAGTATACGTATAGGGAAGATAGTTATAACCTATAATGAAATTAGGTGGCAGGTGATAAAACATGTATCTTATCAAGTATGATCTCGGCATGATCATAAGTGAGGCATCAACTTGGCAGGCAGGCACGTGTCGGTCATAGGGTTAAGGTTTTGTAAAAGTGGTTATAGTCTAGGTTTTAAAAATACCCAGTTCTCTATAACCTAGGCTCTGATGCCAATCTGTAACACCCTCAAAATGGCTTAGCGGAAGCATACAAGTATTGGGGTGCTACTAAATTGATACCACAACATAATCATAGAACAACGGATTTTCATAAATAAACTTTTATTCATTTCTTAAAACAATGTTTACATTTTTGATTTGGTGCGGAAAATGGCCCATTATAAAAAGGTGGTCCCAATACATAAATCAGAGTCGTCTATGACCATGCCATGCCTTTGCCTTGCGCCTCCAAAGAAAAGCTATCATCTCAAAACACGAAGATACATGCTAAAGGGTCACTTAAGCTAGCTTACTTTGGTGAGTTCATAGGTTTATTTAAAAGGGATTTCGATACAATATTTCAAATTCGGTTTTTGATGATCATTACGTCTTGCATAATGTCATGAAATTTATGATTTCAATTCATAAAAGGGTTTCATAAAAGGATTTCATTTGTAGACCATAAAAAGAGTATATGTACATTACAATGAATATAATGCCATATTTTATAAATTTATTACGCTAGCACTAAGCTCATGCAACCGAAGCTACGACGGTTTCTGCATGCACAAGGAAGTCATACAAATAAGGAGCCCATGGCGAGTGTTTATCCCAATACACTCGGTCCCGACATGCTATATGTTTAGCCTTGACCCAAGCGGGGTCAACCAAACAGGAGTCACCCCAATAGATCTATTTATAACATTCGCGCTTCGCGGAATTGTGGTTCATGAAAAGGGCAATTTGGGATCTAAAGTCTTAGGCTAAGCTGCGCAATATTCTAGGTCAAACATTTTGGTATGGTCCATAAAACATCTATGTATGATGAAAACTTTAACCATGTAAAAACATAGTATGCATGGAATGCACAATTTCGGTAATTTAATCATTTAAGTAAAATGAGCATGTATCTTCCCCCAAAACAAGTATAAAACAGATTAAAAGTAGGGGCTATGAAACTCACCTTGGCAATGTGCAATATGAAGTCTAAAGGGAATTAAATCAAGGAGTGATAGTGCACGGCTCCGACACGCAACCTAATTAATACGACAATTTAGTCTTTATGTTTAAGACTCGATAAAGTTTAATTAACTTTATAAATTTTTTAGTGTTTATGTTGTTGTTGCTTATGTGGCATCATTTATCTTAGAACAATTTACAAGGAATTGAGTGGATTTCGGCTTAGGAAGGATGACATGGAAAGAAATCTCGAAGAAGGAATTTCGACTTTGGTTTAATAACGACCAACTGATAATACTTGAAAGGTACACACAGAAGAGATATCAAGGATGAACAAGACTTCGGTTTGTTGATAACCGGATGACGATGTACGAAAATAATTACATATGATTTTAGACATTAATGGACTATGTAATCATTATTTTAAGGGTATATACTTAACGTACATACTTGTACAAATATCTCTATGCATCTCTTTTAGTGGATGACATAAAAGTATTTCAGAAATTTAAGTAATAGCCTTACTTAATACCTTTGCATTTAGAAAAATTTGATGGTGCAAGTTATGAATAGATCTCATCGTTGATGGTTATTATATAAAAATATAATAAGTTATATTGGTTATTATAAAATATAACAAGTTAATTATATTTCGACGAAAGTTTGATATGACCTATGTATACAAATAAACTGATAAGTTTACATATATATATATATATATATATATATATATATATATATATATATATATATATATATATATATATATTTATATATATATATATTGGCAAAATGGGGTATGACTCGACTAGATGTCAAAATTTTATATAGGAAGGTAAATCGTTTTACTTTGTTCAAATAAGTTTTTATAATCGAAAGAGGTTTTATTTAATCTAAATAATTAATTTACAAAATGTAAATTAACGATTTCCAAAGTTATGTTACAATTTACATACTCATTAGTTCGATTTAAACCTATAGTTCAAAAGGTGTAAAAATATCAAGTTCTACCAATGTATCTCAAAAAGTTGTACATTTCCCCGACTAATAAATATAAGTTTTCAAGTAATTTGTATTGTTTATAAATCGTAAAATTAGTTTATTGAAAAGTAGGTATAACCCGTGGGTAATCCTTCTATTTAATTGGTTCGTCAAAAGTTGATGTAATTGATGTCAATTGAGTTTTATATCCGGTTTTTATCAAGTGAATATATGTATATATTTATGTATTTATGTCTTGTATAGTTCAGAAATCGAGATAAATATAAGTACTTGTTTTTATACTTTCTTTTCCAATTGATAACTTGTGTTATTCATTAATACTGACGTGAGTAGCATGACGATTTGCTTATAGAAATGGTCGCGTTGTGTGAGTCGACGAACAAGTTGTGATGAAGCGAGAAGTGCTCGAGTCTACTACGTGCACTATATTAACAGATTGAAACTGAATGGCTATTCCCATTACTGGGCCTCGCAGCCCAAACTGCTAACCCATCTTGAATAAACCAATTAGAGCCTAACATGAGATATGGGCTTTGGTCCGTTATGACCAAACAACACACACCCTCAGCCCAAATATATGAGTAAATGTATATGACACTAGGCAAGTTTTGAAACCTGGAATGTTTACACGAGGAAATGATGAACTGAAGACTCGATATCGAGCCCGAGAATGGAGTGAGTGTATATCGAGACTCAAATTGAAGATTGTAAACTAGACATGTACATCAACGATAGTGATCACAACAACCTAGGCTAGTAACAACGTCCATGTATACTCGGGAAAAGACGTAAAGGTAGCGACCAAGTTCAACTCATGTATTGATAGTACCACTTGACTCGAAAGGGAAAGTTTGTTACCAGTCACACCCTTACGGGTTTTGTGACGATATAATGCAATTATAACAATGAAAATAGGTACCTCGACGTGGGTTTCTCTCAACCGAACCCAAGTCTCAACTAGGGTGTATGGTTTGACCCGAAGTAGACCAATCACGAGCATAAGCTACTAGCTTATTATAACAGCTCAACGGTCTTACTAACACAAGAATGGAACAGAAATATGTCGCGATCTTAAACACATGATCAACCGAAACTTAACCGCATTTCAACGAGTCACATTGGCTTTTGGTTTCAAATCCACAACCATAACAAGAGAAATAAACTACAACGAAATAGAAAATTCGAGATGAGTTTGAGTTTAAGTGAACCTGACCCGACACGCTGAGTCGACTCACCCGAGTTATCTCAACTCGGCTGAGTTGAGTTGACCCAACTCGGTCAAACGAACACCATTTAGGTCTGTCGTACCACATGAATAAGATCACAACATGTTTTAATTCATTTTTTTATCCACTTCATATCCGAGAATCAAAAACGGGATACGGGATTACTAAGACTGAGCCGAGAGTATCACTAGCTAATTTATAAGGTTTTCAAGTTTCAAATCTTGTTTTTACCACACTTAAGCACAACAACAACATAAACTAAAATCCCACATCCATCTTATACACATTTTGTTTATTCGGAAAAGCAAATGAAATTATATATTTTAATCATTAATCACAAAAGAAAAATACAATTTCTTACAATTTTTGTTGACGATTCGAATGGAAGCAGGACCGAACCAAAGATAAAAAGGGGGCTCGAGCTTTCTTCGACAAAACTTGATTACAAACCAATTGATTCTTGAAATGTACAATTGATTCCTCAATTTACAAAACCCCTAATTCAATTTGTAAGAACCCTAAATTATGAAACCCTAATTTTGTAATTGTGTATGAAAAAAAGTGAAGAAAACCTGTAAATATTTGACTCTATCTATATATGAACAAATAGGAAAACTGGAAATCTTCTTTCTTGGTTCATCGCATGCGTGACTTCCCTTCTTGGCTGTTGTCACTCCCCTAGTCGTGTCTTAGGGTGGCTACGATGTTAGCCATGTTACTCTTGATAGAATGGTAGAGATGGGATTCAGACTTGACTATCAAAAGGGATACAGCTTCTGATTTTAGGTAGGAGTAGCGTGGAGAAGGATAGGAAAAGAGAGAGGTGAAAATGACGGGTCAGTTTTAGAGGTAGGGTTAATAAGTATATTATTTTGTTTTTATTAGTATACAGTGTATTATCTGTACCTCGTGTTTTGTCGAATACTCAAGTAAATGTACCTTCCTGGTACCCGCAAAATGTAAAAATTATATTTTTGGAAACGCTCTTGAAAGCTAAAATTATAGAATCATTATTATCTAGGATTCAAATTTTAAGCTGTTTGGTTGTCACTAAATCGGTGTCGGTATGCGTGCGGTGCTGTGATTTTCTAAATTAACGAGATGACCTCTCGTTTTTAGATCTAAATATTGACATCTATCAGAAAATAGCCGATTTGAATTTTCTGACGTAATAAATATTATTATAATAATTCGGAAATTTACGGGTTGTTATACCTTCTTTGAAGAGCTGGTTGCTATCGGAAATAATAGCAAGCCATAGTTTAAGCTCGGGTCACAGTCTAAAATAACTGCAAGCCATATTTTGAGACATGTTTAGAAAGAAATATTTACACCTCCTGCTCGAACTTCATCTAAAGTCCCGTGCCATTATTGAATGACATTTCTAAGACCGTAGATGTTATCGATACAAGAAGACATGTCTTGAAAAAACATATTTTTGGTATTTTTCAATTTTCTGATTTTTATGGGCTTTTGTTGATTTTATATTTTTTTATTTTGTTTTTGTTGGTTTTATATATTTTTGTATTTTGCTTATTGAAAATTATTTACAAAGATAGATAAATAGTTTAAGAAGATGATGATACGAGTACCGAGATAAGGAAATCGTTCAGCACTTTGTAGAAGATAGAAGTCATCATCACTTAAACTTTCACCACCAAAGCATTTGAGGCTCTTGAATCGTCGCAAGAACTTGAACCTTCAAAAAGTGAATCTTTGGTAGCTTCCCCCCAAACCGACAATCCACGTAAAAATACCATTTCCCTCAAGAAGAAGAAGTGAAGCAAACAGTCTAATTGTATGAAGCTCAAGAACCCAAAGAAGACGATAACACCGAAGTAACAAGTTAACACGGATAATTTCTGTGGTTATCAAACCCAAAATAAATGATTAAGCCCGATCACATTAACTTGTTGTGTGTCCTCGATGTACACATAACTCTTCGAGTTTGAGCAGTTGTCAATTTAGGAGAACAATATATCAACACCTTCATTACACCAGATGCATTCCAGTTATCTAACATATAACCAATCAGCCCATAACGTACACATGTACCCAACAAGAGAAGAGACAACGACATCACAATAACTGGTTGAATCACTGATCTTCTCTGCGGATGTCAACTCCGGAATAACTGATTAAGCTCGATCATGTGAATATGTTGTGCGACCTAGATGTACACATATCTCTCCCTTGATGGTTGCGATCTCATCGGAATCATCATTACATTGTATACATGAAGCACTAACCGGAAGCACTTTATCATAAATCATATAGAAGATGTCGATAAGCAATATAATCTCACGCTCCACATATTCTTCTCATATTTCTTCCTACTGAAAGCTGAGATAACACATACCAAAAGTATCCAAAGTCCACTTCCCCCAAATGGTTGGAATAATATATCCTTCCCCCAAATAGTCGGAATAATACACCAGAAGCTATAAGTAAACACTGAGTATCTCTACGGTTATGACATTTGTCTTTCCCGGGATTACTTCAATAGAGAAGAAGTATTAGGTTCATCATGTGTACTCGTTGTGTATTTAGATGTATGTCTCCTTCCCCCTTGCTGGTTTTGATACCTCAGAATCAGCAACACATTATACATACCGAATATTCTTGAAATAGAGAAGAACAAGAATTAGCTCAAATGAATCCTGTGAGAATCAACTGTTACAGAAACTCTCCTTGACTACCTTAACCAACCCAGATGTAGACAATTTGAAGTAACCACAGATGAAGCAAACCCGATATACCAAACTTGAAGCTGAAGTAGAATTCCCCGCATTTGTATCTTAATCTTGCACTAATGTTGGAAGAACGGTGTCGAGAATTTATGCTCCAAGCAAATATCTAAGTACTCAATACTCAACCAAAGTATGAGACATTAACACCTCTTGCGATTATCCACAACGACATTTGCGTGTGTCACTGAGTAAAACTACGTAACTCCTTAAAGTGATAGTTAACCAGGTATTCAACCATCCATACCGACTGCTGGTAACTAGATAAACCAAGTCTTCTACATAAATCTTAAGCACGAGCAAGTTATCATTGAGAGTCATGCATCCAACCAACCCCGAATTCAAGATAAGATAAGAACACTCCTTTGTGAAAGTCAACTTCAATATCAAATAACTGATAAACGATTAACTCCGAAGTAATCACTTTGTGTCAAATTCCCAACACATGAATAAACATACAATAAGATGTACATTGATCCACTGAATGAACCGGAGCAAATGATTCCTCAACATCGATTCCTTCTTCCTAAAGGTATTCATGTAGAGACTGATATGGAAGATTCACCAATAATGTCTTCGAGCGGATGAGGTAGTCATTTTCCTTAATGTTCATGTGGTTGATTTATAGCGTGCACAATGAGAGGAACAATAATCTGTAAAGATTTGGCAAAGGAATACCAAAGAGCGGATCATTATTCAATAGTGCATCTACAATATCATGATAGTCATTATCAACGCCTTGTGAAATAACTGGAGGTAATGTTTCTTGAGGATTCTGAGAAGTACTTCTTAGATGGTGAACCAGTTGAGTCAGTAGGACCCGGAGCATGAGCTTCAGAAACTAGATGATCAACATTCGTTGGAGGTTGGAAGTACTCATCAAACATATCATGAAACAATGAATCCCAGTTATCCTTAGTAAGTGAAGCATTAGGTGTTGAAGGAGAGTCATATGACCAAGCATCCATCAACATGTAGTATATGCACTCTTCTCCCCCCTCAAAAATTGCATCCGAAGTTGCCATTTTTGATTTGAACAAGTGAATAAGAATATACACCAATGAACGTAGATCCACTTGAGGGTTGAAAGAGCGTGGAAAAACATGAAGCTTGTTTATGAAGACTGTCGATGAGAATGGTCATACACATGAAGATTTCTATTCTTTTGAAGATAAAGCGCACTGAAGCGTACACCTTTCTTTTCTTTAAGGAACGGGGCCTGAAGTGTTATCTGCAGACGCCATAATGATGAAGTACGAAGCCTGAACTGATGTGAACAGACGTCATCGCAAATAGAATATCAAGGTTGAATTACTTGAACCCGTGAGTTATGAGATATCAATCCATTTGTTATCCATACTTTAAGCCAGTCCATATAGTGAAGGATCGAAATATCGCAACGAGTAAGGACAACTGCACTAACATTACAAGCTTGATTTCATATATATTGGTTAGTGACATTAGTATCCAAACCCTTTGGGGTTTCATGGTCAACCTTGATTTTGCCATCGGTAAACAGCTTTCCGGTAGGAATCCACCTAAGTCCAACATCCTTAAACATTCTACCAGACGGTATCCACTTATGGCAAGGTTTAGGATTGTTAGGCTTCTTATGCATAGTGTAAAGCTTATCCTTATTCCTTGTTTCTAAAGATTTAGCAGTTGGTATCCATCTAGGCGAAGTTTTCGGATTGTTTTGCTTCATATACACAGTAGATGACCTAGTGAAAATCCTAGACTTAACAGGTTGAACCTTTGGATGAGCATTTACTTTCTTTAGGGATTTAGAAAAACAGTTATCATGATGTGCCTTAAAGATGCATTTCAGACAAATTGAGCAAACAGCTTGTCTGGATTCAGAAACTGATCTAGAGTTCTTAGAGTGATTTGCTATGGGAATAGCTTTATTCGAAATGCAACTACTCTTAGATCCAAGCCAATCCCTAGTGTTTAGTTGAGTGTTCCTAGGTAATGGTTTAAAACTACTAGCAGTCCCTTGAAATCTCGTAGAATTCATCACCCTAGGTCTAGCACCTAAAACTTCATCTGTTCTAATATGTGCCATTTTCCTAGCTTTTTCTAGATCATAGTTCTTGAACAAATCATTCATATCATGAGAACTCTTAGGCAAATGAAGTGAAGTGACTGGTTTTGACAAAACTTGTTTCGCATCAACTTGGGAGGCAAACCGTGTTTTTGAAAAATTTGTTCGTTTAGACTTAAATGCAGTCGGTTGTCTAACAACTGGTTTCCCCAAGATTGATGGTTTTGCAAACTTAGTGTTCACACTATTCCCTGTTGTTTTTCTGAGCTCATTCTTTAAGGCAACTATTGTGAAACTCTTATCCTGAAGTTGAGCTTTGAGTTCATCAATTTTTTCTATCAAAGAGTTTGTTTGTACCAATGGCTTTGTTCTAGCTTCTTTGACCGAGTCACTTAGTTATATGTGATGCTTTCTCAAAGACTCATTTTCCTTTAGTAATTTGGCCACACAAATTGCTAATTCATCATTTCTCATTTGAATATCATCAATAGCATTATCATTAGAATTACTTGTAACCAAATTGCTTTTCACATGCATATCAGAAATATGTTTCTTTAAATTGCTGATAGTCGAGTTTTTGGCTTGAAGTTGAGCTTTTAAATCGTTTATTTCAAAAAAATCATGAAATTCAGGAAATTCCAGATTTTTACATGGTTTCTTAGTTTGAAGAGTTTCCTCCTTTCTTTGTATTGCAATTTCAAGAGAAATGCAATGTTTTTCAAGTTTTGAGAATTTGTTTGAAAGTTCATCAAAAACCTTTTTATCAACCATATCATTTGTTTTAAATTTATTAGACTCAGCCTCAACCAAGGAACATTTATCAGAAATCATGTCAGTATTAAGATCAGTTTGTTTAGGTACATTAGCAAATGCACTATGTAGATCAGTTAAGGGTACCTCATCACATGAAACCTGTTCATTTGTCGGTCTGATATTTGCATCCACATCATGTGTAACAAGAGTCACTGAACTACTGGCTGTTTCAAGCTTATCTGTTTCTGAGCCTCTGTATTCAGTGTCAACTGATCCATCATCTGTTCCCTTTCCGATCTCAGCATTATAATCTAATGATTGAACTCGACATTCTTTCACCTTTCTGATCATCGCATCTACTTCTTGTGTGACAAGAGTTACTTAGTAGTTGGTTACATCATTCTTTGTTGTCTCTAATATTCTGCATTCAACAACACCCGACCTTTCTACTGATACATTACCGGACCCATCACAACTATCTCTCAATTGCACCTGACACTCATTCACGTTTTCATCTTTTTGTGCAGCTTCCTCAATGTACTTTTCCATATTATCCATGAGTTGGATAAATGTCTCAATGAATGCGTTAATTTCCATTCCAGTGTGTTTTTTGAAAGAAATTCCAGTCAAGTCTTGATCGTAATCTGCTGAATATTTCCCACTGATGAATGACTGAAATTGTTTGTAGATTACTTGAAGAGTGCTGGAACCATCCTTTTGAACCTTTTCATTGGTAAGTTGCTGCTTTAAATGTTCTAAGTTCAACAGCAAGGTTCTAGTTAAGGTAGATAAGTCCTGACGGAAGAGGGCACTACATGTTCGATCCATAGTTGTGGATAAAAGCTGTATGAAGTGAGAGTGAAGTAGCTGATAGGGCACAATGCTGCATTCCAATTGCATGGCATTCTGTGGCATTAGCAGGTGGAATTCTTTCTCATTGTACTCAGAACATGAATATCTCACATCGTCATTGAGTAATTCAATCATCTTTAATCGTTCAGTGTAGCATACATTATCATTGTTGTCTACAGCATCATACAATTTAAGTACTTCCGAAATCACTGGGTCAGTAGTGTAAGACATGATGTTGTAGTATACACGGGATTTTACAAATCTATGATTTAAACCGAGAAATAGATTCTTTCGCGGGATTTTACAAAATCAAGAAGAAACCGTTAAGCAATGACCAATAGAACGTATTAAGATGACCGATGGATCAACACAATGATAGAAAATTATGTGTTAGGGCTTATGATTGTTTGTAGAATTAGCATTCTCCTTGTTCTCACGGTCGTTTTGATGGGTAGAACGCTGAAAACGGAGTTAAGGTTCAAAAGATATGGCCGTTTGAAGTTTTGATGTAAAAAGTCAACTTTGGTCAAACCACAAGTTGCTAGACAGACAAGTTGCTTGACTGACAAATTGCTAGACTGACAAGTTGCTAAACTGACAAGTTGCTAGACAGACAAGTTGCTAGACTGACAAGTTGCTAGACTGATATGTGACAAGTCTCTACCAAGAATAAGTGACAAGTCTCTAGATAGATAAGTGACAAGTCTCTAGACAGACAAGTGACAAGTCTTTACAAAAAATAATTGACAAGTCTCTACCAAAAATAGGTGACAAGTCTCTAGACAGATAAGTGACAAGTCTCTAGGCAGATAAGTGACAAGTCTCTAGACAGACAAGTGACAAGTCTTTACCAAAAATAAGTTACAAGTCTCTACCAAAAATAAGTGACAAGTCTCTAGACAGATAAGTGACAAGTCTCTAGACAGATAAGTGCCAAGTCTCTACCAAAAATAAGTGACAAGTCTCTAGACAGATACATTGAATCTGGACAAACGTTAGATAAGTCTCTACGAAGAACATGACCACAAGTCTCTACGAAGAACATGACCACAAGTCTCTACGAAGAACATAACCACAAGTCTCTACGAATAACATAACCACAAGTCTCTACAAAGAACATAACCACAAGTCTCTACGAAGAACATGACCACAAGTTGCTAGGTAGAAATATTCAAAAGCACCACTTTTCAATCCAAAAATGGCCCAACCACACTGATTCAAGCCTTCCAAATCAAAACCTAAGCACTTATGATGATTCTAAACACAAAAGTACAATCAAAATTCAAACTTTAACACTAGAAATGATCCAAATGATGAAAATAAAACTAAACTTTTTCAAACCCAAAAACCATATAAAACCACTAGAAATCCAAGAACATGTAAGAGAGATGATCAAACCATGGCTCTTGATACCATTTGTAACATATTGGATTTCAGAAACACACAAACAATCACAAATAAGGGGCGTACAATATGAGGTTTTAGAGAGAGAAAGTGGAAGATAGGAGCCTTTCTATAGAGAAAGTAAACAAAAGAAAGAAGGTTAGATTGAGTGAAAGGTCCAACCCTATACCTTGGGAGGTAGAGGGTATTTATAGTTTTACATAATCGCCCTCGGACGGGTTGTGGATCAGGCATACAGTGGGTAAAGACCCGTCCTTCCTCCACGGTGTTACACTAAACTAAACTAATAACTAAATAACTAACTAAATAACGTAAATAATGACACGTCTATGAGCTAACATATGCTAGACCATAATTGGGGTGACCGACACTTTAACATGGAATTTCCAATTCCTAACAGTAAACTTGAAACGATCCATGGATTCTGAAAACTTTAAAGAAGGGCAATCTATGCAAAGACCACCACTCTTTGAAAACAATGGATTTATCTATTAGAAAAACCGTTTTGAAACATATGTAAAATCAAAAGATATAAATCTTTGGTTTGTTATTGTTAAAGGGGATTTTAGTTCTACAACAAAAGATATTTCTGTTGATGAACAAAAGAAATTAATTGCTAAAAATAATGAAGCTAAAATGATGCTTTATAATGCTTTGCCTAGAAAAGAATATGAAAGAATTTTTATGTGTGAAACCACCAAAGATATTTGGGAATCCTTGATTGTTACACATCAAGGAAATTCACAAGTCAATTATAACAAAATTGATCTTCTTGTTCAACAATATGAACAATTTGTTATCCCTGAAGATGAAACCATTGATTGTGGCTTTGCTCGTTTTAATACTATTATTACATCACGTAAAGCACTTGATGAATCTTTTCGTAGTAAGAACTTTGTCAGGAAATTTCTTAGAGCACTCCATCCGAAGTGGAGAGCTAAAGTGACGGCCATTGAAGAATCAAAAGATCTCTAAAAAATGTCACTAGACGAGCTAATCGGAAACCTCAAAGTACAAGAAATGGTGATGGAGAAAGATTCAGAAATCATCAAAGGAAAAAGAGAGAAAATCAAATCCGTTGCTCTAAAAGCAAGAACGAAATCAAGTGGTGATGACGAATCTTGCTTTGATAGTGAAGATGAAGAGTATGCCATGGCCGTTAGAGATTTCAAAAAGTTCTTTAAAGGAAGTGGAAAGTTTGTAAGACAACCTCGAGAAGAAAAGAAGCCATTCCGAAAAGATCGAGATGACAAAAAGGGTAAAGGTGAAAGAAAGTGCTTTAGATGCGGTGATGCAAGTCATCTAATATGAGATTTTTCCAAGCCACCTAAAAGCAAAACTCAACGAGCTTTTCTAAGTGGTGCTTGGAGTGATAGTGAAGATGATGAAGAGTCAAGCAAGGAGGAAATCGCTCTAATGGCACATGAGTCAAACGAGGTACATTCCGACTAATCTTATTCCTCTATTGATGATGACATTTTACAAAAACAATACAATCAATTGTGTGAGCTAAGTCTAAAAATCATAACTAGAAATAAATTTTTAAAGACTAAAAAGGAATTTTTAGAAAATGAAGTCTATGAGTTAAAAGAAAAGGCAAAACGATTAGAAAAGGGGAAAGCAAATGACGATGGTTGCAAATCATGTCAAGAGCTTAATCTTGAAATAGAAAAACTAAAGCTGACACAAGATGTTCTAATCGAACATAATTCTAAATTTAAAAGATTTAACAAAAACATCGCTTGTGCCGATGAAATAGTTAGAATTCAAAAAACACCAGGAAACATGAATGGGCTAGGTTTTAATGAGGTATTAATTCCAAAGAGTCAAAACAAAACGGCCGAAATAGACAAACAAACTGTCAAAATTGCTACAGTGCAGCACGGACCAGACGGACCCAAAATAAGGGCTCCGTCCTTTGTAAAAAATGGAGTCATGGGGACTGCAGCAGGACAGAATGCTTGTGATACGGACCGTAGCGAATTTGTCAAAGTAACAAAGAAAACTAAGTATAGTGTTAAACTAAAACCTGCTGTTACATCAGGAGTAGGACTTGCTAAAAATGAATTTAGATCAAAAACTACTCAACAACGACATAAAACACCTTTTGCCAAACGCCCCTTTCCTAAGAGAAACCACAACATACAACCCAACTATCAACATAACGGTTGGAATCAAAACTTCCCAAGACCATATCAAACTCCATATTACATGTCATGGAACTCTTACCCATTATTTCCATACATGAATCAAATAAATGGTATGTTTAACCCAAACAGACCCATGAGATATTGGGGACCAAACGCTTGAGTTATTTGCTTCTTAGGTATGCTTGAAAGTTGGATTGGAACCTGATGAGTGGATAAAAGATAGTGGATGCTTACGACACATAACGGGCAAAAAAAGTCTCTTCTCAACATACCAAGAGTATGACGGAGGTAATGTCACTTTTGGTAGCAATCTCAAAAGCAAAATCATTGGCAAAGGTACGATCGCTCTAACTATTGAAAATGTTGCTCATGTCGATAGGTTAGGATTTAATCTACTTAGTATTAGCCAATTATGTGATAAAAAGTATAAAGTACTATTTGAAGAAAATGGTAGTAAAATACTAAAAGATGGTATCACCATAGCTAAAGGAGTTAGGAAAAATAACATATACGTAATGAAAATAGATAGAACATCTAATGACAAACTTTGCTTAACAACATTAGATGATAGCTCAACTCTTTGGCATAGACGCTTAGGTCACGCAAATATGAGACTTATACAAAACCTATCTTCAAAAGAGCTAGTTAGGAATTTACCAAAACTTAAATATGACCAACATTTTTGCAACGCTTGCAAAATTGGTAAACAAACCCATAGTAGTCATAAGGCTAAAAACATGGTGTCCACATCTAAGTGTCTAGAACTTTTGCATATGGACTTGTTTGGTCCATCCGCTATAAGAAGCTATGGAGGCAACTTATACACTTTGGTCATAGTAGATGATTACTTTAGGTTTACTTGGACGTTGTTTTTGAAAACCAAAAATGAAGCTTTTGATAAATTTGAAATTCTTAGCAAGAAAATTCAAAATCAACTAGGCGTTAAAATCGTGTCGATCCGAACGGATCATGGTCGTGAATTTGACAATGAAACACAATTTGGAAACTTTTGTGATACAAATGGTATAACACATAACTTTTCGGCTCCTCGAACACCTCAATCAAATGGAGTTGTAGAACATAAAAATAGAACCATTCAAGAAATGAGTAGAACAATGCTTAATGAACAAAACATTCCTCAAAAGTTTTGGTGTAACGCCGTTGACACTTCTACATACATTTTAAATAGAGTCCTAATACGTCCTTTCTTAAACAAAACACCATATGAGCTTTATAAAGGTAAAAAGCCAACTTTAGGATATTTTAGAGTATTTGGATGTAAATGTTTTATTCTTAATACTAAATATTATCTCACCAAGTTTGACCCAAAGTCTTATGAAGGTGTATTTCTTGGTTATTTTCAAACTAGTAAAGCTTACATTGTCTTAAACAAAGAAACAATGAGAGTCGAGGAATCGTTGAACATAACATTCGACGAAAGTCCACCTCCCTCTAAGACATCACCTTTGGTAGATGATGACTTAGTTGAAAGTCAACTTGTAGAAAGTCAAGAAATAATTGAAAATGACAAGGAAGATGAACCATTAAATAATGAGATTATAAACATCAAAGAATCCAAAAGTCGTCCTTTAGAAAAGGTCACAGGACAACTAAATCAAAGAACCTTAAGATCACAAGCCCGAAATCAAAGTAATCATTTTTGTTTTATGTCTACCATCGAACCGAAAAACATAAATGAAGCAATAAAAGATGAATCTTGGGTAATTGCTATGTAAGAAGAGTTAAACCAATTCGTTAGAAATGATGTTTGAAAGTTAGTTCCAAAACCTAAAGATCAAACTATAATTGGAACGAAATGGGTTTTTCAAAATAAAATGGATGAAAATGGTGTAGTGTCTAGAAACAAAGCTAGGCTTGTGGCAGAAGGCTATAATCAACAAGAGGGGATTGATTATGATGAAACTTATGCACCGGTAGCTAGGCTCGAGTCCATTAGAATCTTACTTGCATATGCATGTGCTTATGACTTTAAATTATTTCCAATGGATGTTAAGAGTGCGTTTCTTAATGGGTTTATTAATGAAGAAGTATATGTTACTCAACCTCCCGATTTTACCGACTTTGAGAAACCACATCATGTCTTCAAACTCAAGAAAGCATTATACGGTCTTAAGCAAGCACCAAAATCTTGGTACGATAGACTTAAACTTTTCTTGTTGAAAACAAATACACCATGGGATTAGTAGATAATACTCTTTTTACCAAGAAAAAGGAATCACATATTATCATTGTTCAAATATATGTTGATGAAATTATATTCGGATCAACTTGTCAAGAACTATGTGATGATTTCTCTAAAATCATGCACGATGAGTTTGAGATGAGTATGATGGGTGAATTAAACTTCTTTCTAGGACTTCAAATTAAACAACTAGAAGATGGCATATTCTTTAACCAATCTAAATATATAAAAGATATGCTTAAGAAATTTGGTCTTGAAGACTCAAAACCAACTAAGACACCCATGTCCTCGAACACTAAACTCACCAAGGATGAGGAAGGTGAATCGGTAGATAACACTAAATATAGAGGAATGATCGGTAGCTTACTCTATCTCACGGCTAGTAGACCCGAAATTATGTTTAGTGTTTGTCTATGTGCTCGCTTTCAAGAAAATCCAAAGGTATCACACTTAGAAGCCTTGAAAAGGATATTTAGATACATTAAGGGAACGAAATGTTTAGGATTATGGTATCTGTTAGGTCACTAGTTTTACAACACAAGCATCAAGAGAAGAAATAGAGAAGGAAGAATGGTTGAACAACGCACACACAAACACTACGCGTAAGATTATTAAACCGGTTATGCGTGAGGTAGTGAAAGAGAAATGAATTGAACAACCAACCCTCAAGTGAGGGTTATAACAAGGTATTTATAGGAGGGAAGCTAGGGCAACACTCCTAGTTCCCATCCTTTTCCTTATTGGACTAGGCCTAGGCTTATGGGCCTTCTACATAAGCCTAAGGCTAATTACTAACATAAAGGCCATATTAAGCTAACTATTACATATGAGTCACTAACACTTGAGTTAGGTTTAGGAGTGATTCCAACAATCTCCCCCTAAGTGTTGGTGATGAATGAATATGAACGGTGAAGGCGTTGATGTAATAGTAGCTTTGACGTCTTCTGACATTCTTTTTTCTTGTGAGAAGAATTGCCTTGATTTGAACAATCTCTCCAGTGTAGAGAAATTATTTTCTTTAAACAGTTCTGCTTTGACGTCATCTTTATCTTTGTTCTTTGATCATTGTTATTTTGTGATGAAAGTGATAGTATGTTGTTGTTGTCTACATCAAGTCTGCCTCAGGTCAGCTTCGTTGCTCCAGTGTCTCTACGTCATTCTTCAACATGCTCACACGCTCTTTAACGTTGGATTTCGATCTTGATGAAGTTCTTTAAGTCTTTAACTTTGTAGATTCTTTGGTTTGACGAAGAATCATTCTGACTTTTGTGTTGCTTTTATATAGAACATCCATTAGTGATGATGTTGGCATGAGCATGTGAAGAATCTGCACGATCATTCCGCTCCAGAGCTTCCATAAGAAGTAAACATAAGAAAGGTTAGTAATAAGCGGATTCCGGCACTTACAAGTTTGAACTTCGAGAGTGTTAACAGCATAGTGTGAAAACACGTTTCTAATTCTCACAAAGGCGTTCTGAACTGGAGTCCACAAGTGAGATAAGCGATGTACCAAAGTACACCTACGGTTCAGATGATTGAGGTACACGAAGCATCACCTCTGACTGTAGACCATTTGAGACACACTAAGCGTAATCCACGAGGAGTTACCGAAGTGACCTGCTGTCAGGGCTATTTGATGTTGACCATGGCAGGAATTTCCATTCAATCACTGAGGATCACAGTTGTGAACCTCTCATAAATGTTCTCGACATATTGCTAAGATCTATGAAGGACTCGATAATACCGCGATGTTCTTATTATTGAACATCAAGTGATGAAATGTCAAGTGTACGTAAGAGATCTTTTGATGAATCTCGTGGCTCTAGACTCAATAGTGCGTTTTGGTTTTCTTGGGCGGAGACTAGGGAGAGGGTCTCCTTCTTCAATACCAGCAATCTCTAAGAGCAAGCCAATAGATTACGTAGGGTTCCCTGTGAGAATGAAACAAGATTACATTGAGAGAAACTTGAGTGGCTAAGAAGGTTTAGTGCATGCGTCCTTTGGGTCCATGGCGACTTTTAATCTTCAATACCGGTGTCATCTAGTGACAACCAGTAGAATATGAATTGAACCCGGTGTTTGCCCTAAGTTGAATAATTTAGAGGGCTATTTCTTTTCACCCTTTTCTTTGCATTTCTTTTTAATTCTTCAACTCCTTCTTTCTCCGATTCTCGTTTTCTCCCTTTTATAATCATACCTAAGGACTTCTAATTCTAACTATTTGTAGTGTCCTTGGGTAGATCCCTCCGGCTCTGGCGGATCATAGGATGGTTATTCCTAACCTTAATCACCTTATAACTCCATTGCCATAAAACCATTTTCAAGAAAATCTCTCGTAGTGTTTGTGAATGAAAAACATTTTGAACCACTTTGAGAGTTTTATCTTTTAGCATAAATACCCCCCCTCCACACGTGCTTAAGTGTTAAGACATAAATCTGCACGGTGAGAGAAGAGCGCGCACTTTTGAATTGATTGACTCAAGATAGACAGTCCCCCGTGAGACACGGTTACGTTGAATAGTTAAAGAGTTACATTGTCAGCTTTTAGGTGACAACTAGCTCTAATAACTATCTTGAAGATGTGGACAAACCTCGAAAGGTTGTCAAACCCGTCAAAGATAATGTCTATCAGGAGTTTCTCGAATGGTACATTCTACTCGGACAAGTCCTTTGCGAGACACGTTTACATCACTAGCGAACTAGCTTGAAATTATTACCCATCCCGGACAAGTCTTTTCGAGTTACTAACAGTTAAGATCTCGTCAATTCCTTGGTTAATTCTGTATTCCAAAGATTCATTTGCAGTTACACAACATATTTCTTATCACATAACTTTTCTCCCCTTCAAAAATGGCATATAAGTGTTATTTTTGAAGAAATGTTGAGAATAAATATGACCATTTTGAGTTTTGTAGGAAGATAACCACTGAGAACAATTTGTGAACAAAGATTTTAAGTCAAATACTCCCCCTCAACAAGTGATATAAACGGTTGAGGTTTTGAAAATCATAAGGGGAAGTACTTGTTCTTTTGAGCAAAACCTTGAAAAGAGAAAGGTTTGATAGGTTTTACTCAAAAGTAAGAAGCTTTCGCTCCTTTTATAGGATTTTGGCACTGAAGCGTACCACAGGGTCCTTTCTTGACAAGTGCGGGTTGTACACTGTAATGTGTGCACAAGCCATTGACATATTTAATCACACATCCAAAATATTATGAAATAGAAGCAATTCAAGGGGTACCAGGAAGTCCATCAATGTTTCGAATGCAGGCGTTGATAGCCGACAAGAGCAATCCTGGGACGACCGCCTACAAAGCTTTCCAGCGTTCTGAACTGATCCCTTTGATACAACCTTTCATCAATCATGGTGACGATTCTCTTCACATCCCGTCTTTCCTTAGAATTCCATCTCTTTTTAGACCCAATTCCTTCATGAATATCCTTCAACCTATAAGCTAATCCGTCCCTAACCTTCTTCAATGTGTGATCCCCAAACTTGTGAAGATCGGTACACGCCATCAAGCGATTCGTAGTGTTTCACTAAGGTAAACCACTCGAATGGTTGGTTGATGAGTGTGTATTGTGAAAGCGGTTAATGTCGGGAAGATCTAGGCTGAGGTGGAGTGAAGTTGACACGGGTCCGATATGATTCAACGCAAGTTGGAGATCCTCTACACGTTCTCGATGACTATGCGTCGATGAAGATAAGCAAGGACTTGATGAATTCACGTTGTACTTTGGTTGAAAATTGTCTCATGCGACCCTGTACTTTGGCAAGGTACATGTCTTCAATGTCGTTGATAGATAAATTCTCATAGTCCACTTCAGAGAATGCATAATCCCTTTCGTCTTGCCTTTTGACCACAATATTCTTGAGGAAAGTGTAGTCCCATTTAGGCGAAAGATCAACATGTTTGATGGCAACGATACTCTTAATCTTGAACACTTCATGTTGAGACTTCGAACACTGCAGCTTCGTAGTAGATTCTTGGCGTTCGGCCAATGGTAAATCCCATACAGTGCATCACGGTCATACTCTTCCACATTGTTGAAGAACATGTGTGGTTAGCTCTTTCCTCGATGGCTATCGGTTAGAGTATATGGTGCCGGGAATAGAAGTGTCGATGATGTAGCGTATTTCCTTGAACCATCGCCACCGTGAAGAAGAAATTCCAAGTCTTTGTTGAAGAAATATCTGAATGGAATCCTAGGCTGATCTGGTTGGCCAATTGGTGGTAGAGGTTTGGACGGTCGGTGTAATATGGAGGATTGTCCCGTTTGGTGAAGTCGATGTTTGCTTCCGGGTTGAGCCAATCCATATTGTTAGACATGGCTCGTGCTATATTATCAAGGTGATACTCGACTTCAATAGCACTTTTCGAGCTGTCTTTTAGCAGTTGAAATGCTTCATTCTTGATTCGCTTCAACTTGGATTTCGTCATCTTTTTCACACGGAATTTTTCTTGCAGTAGTTTAGCATGCTCCAATGTACTACATTCTGTAACCTCTTGACCTTCAGATGGGTAGGGAGTGGAATCAACAAGCTTCGAGAACCATTCAAATTCATTATCATCCTCGTCCAGCCATGATAAGGCGTCGGTCATAGGCGCCTTTTCTTCTTTTTCTTTGGCCGGTTGAAGATTACGGTTTCTTAGCTGTGTCAGGAGAGATGGGTTGTTGTTATGGCTCAGGGATTTCCTCATCGTCACCACCCATATACTCAAAGTGATCACCGGTTTTAAGTGCAGGGGTAGTGTCTCGGAATCTTGAGGTTTTTCAGTTGAAGAGCGAGGAAGGGATCGTTGTTGAGCTGGAGTCCTTTGGGGTGGAGGCTGCATTGAATACTGAATGGAGGATGATTCACCGGACTTCTTCGTGCGTTTGGGCTCGTTATCCTTATCCTGATCTTTGTCTTCATCGTCTCGTGAGCGTTTAGGCCTTCGGCTTCTTCTCGAATCTTGACTGAGTTGGTATTCAGCAATGCTTCAAACAATTTAGCCGTGGGAGGCAAACGTTGCAGAGCGTTTTCGACATTTGAGCTACTAGCGGTTCACCAATTCATCATCACGAGAGATTGTGGATTCAAGCTGGATTGATGCTCAAATTCATTAGAGTTGATTTCATGGCTTGCTTGGCTAGATGTAAGAGATTGAGGATAAAGTTGTGCGGTATACATCTCCTTTGTCGGTTTAGGAGCGACCTCCATGAGGAACTTGTGAGAGTATCCTTTGATCATCTCGTCCATTTTCCCTTGAAGATCATCTTTCATGAGCTTATGGACATACTCCCTTTCAACTTTCATCTCGTCTTGCTCATCATGAAGATCTTGTATCTGGTCAACAAGAAAATCTAACTTCTTCTTTGTAATATTTTTCTCTCTGACTTGTTTGATAGCTTTAACGATTCGTGACTTTGCATGAGACATCCAAGATGGAGTTGGCTTCTTCACTGATTTGGATGATGATTTGGTTGGTCTTTTTGATGGTGGTGGTGAAGAATGAGAAGAAGAATCTGATGATGAAGAGACATGAGGAGACTCGGGGTCCGAGGAGGTTTCGAGGTTTTCTCCTTGGGGCGTGTTGGACTGTCTAGAAGAAGCTTATCATAATCAGCGTCATCATCTTTTCTAGACTTAGTAGTATCATCAGTCTTTGTTTCATCACCGAAGTCTTTTCGGTCTTTTCCTTTTCGGTTCTTCAAAGTCATACTCAAGAGTGTCCTCCACACGTGTTTGTTGTTGTACCAAAGTGGTGGCACCAGATCCCTTATCGGGTCGATTAACCGCATCGGGATTTGGTGTAGGTTGAACTCCACCACTTGACCCTTCGGGGCCACCCATTTGATCTTTAGCAAATTCTTTTGCAACGTGTTGGAGTCTAAGGAATTTGAACTTCTTCCTGTATGATGTATCCGGTTGCTCTTCATCTGAGCTTTCTTCATAAGGCACAAATACTGGAGTCTTCCCTTTTCCTTGGTCAGCTGGAGGACTAGGAGGTTTAGATACCGTTGTAGTGTCATCTTTAGCTGTTTCAGAGTAGAAAGTCTCTTCATCGATGTAGTACCCTCGAGTCTTCGTCATTAGCTTTCTTTGCGGTTCAGACTTAGGTACGGGAATAGGAACAACTTCCTTGGCGGGAACTGTCCTCTTACGTGGAGGATTCCTCGGGAACTTCCTCGACTCTCGGTGCTTGCTGCACTTCCTGCACTTCCTCTTACGGTTTTCCTTAAAGGCGTACCAGAATATTTTCATCAAGAAATCAACTTTGTTCTCTTCCACAGCAACCAAATATCTTTTATAAGAGTAGAGCTTTTTGAGTTCATCTGAGAGAAGATGATCCGGCAACACATCACCTTGTTTCTTAGTCGTTGACTCCTTAAATCGATTTGTTAGAGTGGGTTCGATCAAGATGTCATGATTGTCGGGGTCATTGAT
The DNA here is from genome assembly GCA_910596185.1 of Chrysanthemum makinoi. Taxonomy (NCBI): domain Eukaryota; kingdom Viridiplantae; phylum Streptophyta; class Magnoliopsida; order Asterales; family Asteraceae; genus Chrysanthemum; species Chrysanthemum makinoi. The sequence continues at coordinate 14,125,586 of OU343219.1, forward strand.
TCTTTGGGGATGTCGGGGTTGTACCAAGTGCTCTCTGGATCAACAGTTTAGTATATCTGATGTAGGGAATCTTTGAGCCAAGCTTTTTGAGGAATGTCATCATGTCATCCCAAATCAGAGCTTCAACTTCGATGTGCTTCATGTTGATTAGAGCCCAAAAGATTTGCAGTTCCATGAGCTTGGGATGCTCATAGCCGCTGTCACGACCAGAAATGGATTTTGTGATGACGATATAAAGGGTTCTCCAAGGCTGAGGAATGTTCTTTAGATCCACATAAGAATGTTTGATGATTACTCACGAAGCTTCGTCATACCCAATATCAATCAAGAATTGCGAGAACCGTCTCTTGGTAGGTGCAGCAGAGAATTGATTGGTATGATGTCATAATGAGGAGAACAGCCCGTAAGTCTGCAGGAGTGATGGTGAGTTGCTTGTGATTGAGCGTCACCGTCACAGCAGTTTGACCTTTGACCATGCATTGTATTCCGAATTGCTGTATGTAGATTTCGGACGATGGCGGAGTTGGTGAGCATGTTCGATAGGGATGATTCTTGAGAATATCCACTTTGCAATGAGACAAGAAGATTCCGAGCAGGTGAGAGTCTCAAAGTCAACTCTGAGATTGTTCTTTCCAATCTTCATTGGATAGCCATGTGGGAAGATATCGAAAATGGTGAGAACATTTGGTGCATCCACATTCATTTGAGCGACCATGTCGTGATCGAAATAACATTAGCCAAAAGAACCAACATATCGAAAGACATAATGTTAGTCAATAGAAGGTTTTATTGTCTAATTATTGAATGTGCAATGTCAATGATAGTTATGAGTCCAAAGTCACTTGTTTTTTCAATAGTCCAATGGCGTCGCGATAAGTTTCGTGAGTTAGTTAACTTTAAGTTTTAAAGTTTATGTTATCACTTATTTAACACAACATATTGAACGTTTAAGCTTATTAGTGACATTATTGGTTTTGTGGCGTTATGATTTATTTATTTACAAGTTTGCACGTGTAACAATTCATAATGAAGGTTTGATCAAGGCTTATGCGTAGAAATGGTAGCTTATGCGTAAAGCAGAGAAATATACGTGTAGATGCAAGCTTATGCGTAGGATCCTTGCTTACGCTAAGAAATATTACGCGTAGGAAAAGGGGACCTTATGCGTAAAGCTTACGCGTAGGCGTATATAAAACCTTACGCGTAAGGCTTACTCGTAAGAGTAGACCTTATGAGTAGAGGTCCTTTGTTTACGCATATCCTTCACGGGATACGCGTAGTCCCTTTGTAGAACCTTACGCGTAAGATTTCTCTTACGCATAACATGCTACGTGTAAGGTGATCCTTATGCGTAGATGGTTAACGACCTTGATTCTGAAATAACATCACCATAACATCAATATTAACATTAACATTCATTCTACAACAGATCATGGCATGAAACTCTTCAAACAGTTTATGCGTAAAAAGTCTTACGCGTAAACCAAAACCATAATAGTTCAAAGATTACGCGTAAGATTTTTAGCCATAGGATTTGCACCAAAGTTTTTCCGGTAAGTCTAGGAAGCCTATAGAGTTGTTTTAGCCAAGTTTTAACATCAAACAAATCATGAATCAAAAATACCCAAACCATATGAACATAAACCCTAAATTTCAATGCTTTCATTGTTTATGTTTTGCAAGTTCAGGTTTTAATATGATCAATTCAACTTTAAAACAACCTATTACAACAATCTTTATTACCAAAAACGTTCTCATTTGAAAATACCCAAAACGACTCATGAACCCTAGTTTTGAAAAACAATCAATTCGTGTTTCTAGGTGGATTTTGAGAAAAAACATAGTATCATAGATGTTATTGAAACGTTTTGACATACATATTTTAACCACAAACACACACCAATGATTGTGTGTTCATACGCTATCGTATAACACATAATCACTCATATCTCACGTTTTAGCCGTTGGATTTGCATAAAAATCAAAACCCTTGCTTGTAATTACGTTTAGATTACGAAAACACTTACAATTTGATGATCAAAAACACGGAATTGAAGCTTGAATATTAGGCGTAGGATGATTTTGGTATGAGTAATAAATGTGAAGTGAAAGTTAGGTGGAGGTGTTTTTATTAAAATAACTTTAAGCTTTTGGCAGTTTTAGTCCTTCCACCTTTTCCATTTTCATCCAAAGCCTTTTAACATCCATTTTGGTTACCAAACGAAGAATTCATGGAAATAACTTTGACGACACTCCCCCTCGACTTTAGAAATAATGAAAGGTTATGAATTTTAGTCTGAGGAGTGTCATTTGAACCAGAAAATTTACCACCATTGATAAAAGAAACAATCGGTAAAAGGTAACATGCAAGTACACGGTTATTTTGAAGCAGTTAAGAATTTATTTTCTCCCCCTCAACACTTGATCGGAAAATATTGAATTTTGAAAGATTAGAGTGTTGACGGAAGAAATGTACTTGTCATGTTAAAAAAAATATAGATAGAAGAATGTTTTTGTTGTTTTATCTGATTTTATATTTTTGTATTTTGTTTTTGAAAAATATTTACAAAAGATGTTTTGGTGTTTGAGTGGTTTTAAGAATGTTTTAAGAGTTCATCCAGTTCCTCTTGAGTCAAACACCGCATACCAATCCGGTGGACCAACTCATTAAACCTAGCGGGAGCTAATGCTTTGGTGAGAAGATCCAATTGGTATTCGTACCCACAAAATATAATTCAACGGTACCACTGTTCCACGTGGTCCTTGATGAAGTGATATCGAAGATCGATGTGCTTTAATTTTGAGTGTTGAACTGAGTTGCACGAGATCGCAATAGCACTCCGATTGTCGCGTACATCGGGATTCGTCAAATCGTAACCATAGTCTTTGAGTTGTGTTCTCATCCAAATGACTTGAGCACAACACGCCGACATGGCTACATATTCTGCTTCGGTTGATGACAGTGATGTACAATCCTGCTTCTTCGATTGCCATGACACCAGTTTATCACCAAGAAATTGTAAAGCTCCTGAAGTACTTTTCGTGAGTCTAAGCATCCTGCGTGGTGGCGTCACGAAAAAGCTATTAGTTCAAAACCGAATCCTTGGATACGGATCCCCAAATTAATGGTTCCCTTGATGTATTGGAGGATTCTTTTAGCCTATGAGAGGTGGGTTTCAGGTTGGTCGCGATCGATACGGGAGCAAAGATAAAAGGCAAAGACAATATCAGGTCTGCTGGTTGTTAGATACATGAGAGACCCAATAATACTACGGTATTTGGTAGGGTCAACCAATTTCCCATGCAAATCAGCGTCCGGCTTCTTGGTATGCCATTGGAGTGGCATAGGTGTCACATGTATTCATTCCAAATTTGTTTAACAATTCAAGGGCATATTTGGACTGACTCAAGAAAATACCACGGGGTGATTGATGAACTTGTAATCCTAGAAAGAACGTAAGTTCACCCATCATGGACATTTCAAAAATTTTCTTCATTAGTTTTGCAAAAGCGATTGAGTACTTTTTATGTGTAGACCCAAAAATGATGTCATCCACGTAAATTTGAACAATTAAGATATGTGCCCCGTGATATTGTATGAAAAGAGTAGGGTCAACCGAACCTTTGGTGAAATTATTGGCAATGAGGAAAGATGATAGTTTATCGTACCATGCCCGAGGAGCTTGTTTGAGACAATCTGAGCTTTGTTCGGTTTGTAGACATGGTTTGGGAAGCGGGATCAACGAATCCTTACGGTTGGTCGACATAAACCGTTTCTTTTAGTTGTCCATTTAGAAACGCAGTTTTGACATCCATCTGGAAGACCGTCATATTCATATGAGCGCGACGCGAGAAATATCCGAACAACCTCAAGGCGAGCAACCGGAGCAAAAGATTCTTCAAAGTCAATACCCTCTTCCTGACGATAACCCTTAGCCACTAGGCGTGACTTATTTCGATTCACGTTTCCTTCAAAGACATCAATTTGTTTTCCAAATCCATTTGAGACCAATGACGTAGACCCTGTTGGTCTTTCAACCAGTTCCCATACTTCAAGACGTTTGAATTGGTTGAGTTCTTCTTGCATGGATTCAATCCAGTTGTCTTTTGTCATTGCGTCTTTGATGTTTTAGGTTGATTGGCGGGCGGTGAGTGCATAAATGCAATGTTCACCATCTGAGTGAAGACGTTGTCTCGTAACGATTGGTTGATTCGGGTTGCCAATAATATTTTCCAGAGGATGGTCTTTTGTCCATCGATGTGTAGAAGGTTGATGTTGGTATACGTTGTGCAGATTTTGAGGATTCAAATGGCTTGTTGATGATTCCGCGACATCGGGTGCAGCAGTTTCATTGGCAAACGGGTTAAAGAACGCACTTGGATCAAAATCTGCGGTGGGGGTACTTCATTCAGAACATCATCAGCCGGTTCATCATTGTTGGAAGCGGTTTGTTCAACTGTTGTGTTGGAGTCAACTGGTGGTGCTTCTTCAACAGTAGTTGTTGTAGCGGTGTATCGGTATAAGAGTAGTATCGGGTTGAGCGGAAACAGCGGATACACACGAGCACGTTCATCAATATCGTCAGCGAGCAGAGGAGCAAATAATCTTTCCATTTGTTGACGAGTAAGCGAGGGCTTGTATCGGTGATGATGGGGTTTGGGGGAAGTTTAAGCGGTTGTGACCGGGTTCCAAGCTGTTATACTCCGAAGCCATTTCCGTAAGTTCATCAAAATGAGCATGAATCGTTTCCATAACCTCCTTTGTTCGACGATTCCCGATTCGGAAACCTTTAGAATTATCACAATATCCAATAAAGACTCCAATGTCAGCTTTGGCTTTGAGCTTTCCAAAGTCATCACGATCATTATTCGGATAGCAAAGAGATCCAAATACATGAAAGTGTTTGAGATTCGGTTTTCTGTTGTGGACAAGCTCAAAAGTTGTTTTGTTGTGGCGTTTTGTAATCATAGAACGGTTTTGAGTATAGCATGCGATGGATACAACTTACGCCCACAAGTAATCTGGGAGTTTAGCATTGATTAACATTGTTCTTGCGGCTTCCACTAACGTTCGGTTTCGTCTTTCAACAACTCCGTTTTGTTCTGGTGTGCGTGCAATAGATGTCGATCTTTGAATCCCACTTTCTCATAAAATTCACGAAGAGTTTTGTTAACAAATTGAGTTCCTTTATGCATTCGATTTGTATGGCGGTGTTTTGAGTTGAACTTGTATTTTCGTGAGAAAGGTGACGATCATCTGTGGAGCTTGGTCTTTGCTTGAAGAAAGTAGACCCAAGTCCAGCGTGAATAGTCATCAACAATTACTAAGATGTAGCATTTTCCATTGATTGTTTGCAGCGCATCGGGCCACACAAATCCATGTGAAGAAGATGAAGCACATGCTAAGAGTTGTGTTCCACTTTTGAAGGAAAATGAGCACGAGTGCTTTTCCCTTGTTCACAAGCTGAGCAAAGGTGATCTTTTGAATACCGGAATCGTGGGAGTCCTTCAACTAGTTTGTGTCGAGCAAGGTTGGTTATGGTTTGAAAGTTTAGATGTGAGAGGCGACGGTGCCATAGCCAGGATTTTGTTGATGTTGCCTTTGAAAGTAAGAAGATGGGAGATGAAGCAACCATGTCTTGCATAGAGATAGTGTAAAGACTTGAATTACGCGAGCGGACATAAGGTCGTTTCCTTGTAGATCACAAATGAAACAAGATTTCTCCCTGAAAGCAACCTCCAAATCTCTATCACAAAACTGACCTCGAAAGCAGTTGTGATCGAGGCCTTCCACATAATAAACCCTACTAATTTCGATGTTCCCATTGATATAGTCTCCGTAGCCCATGATAGATGCGAAGTGATCATTCGAATCGGCGGTGCCAATGAACTTTGCAATAAAGTTTGATAACAGTTTAAGGTTGCATGTCATGTGTCGGGAATAGCCGCTATCAACAATCAGAGAATGATCGTATCACTGCATTACACCTGAGGCGACACGGATGGAATAGAAGTAGATGTGGAACCCGAAATGTTAGAGGGTTCCGGGCGATTATAGTAGACATACACACATCAATAGCTTTAGGTATCCATTTAAATCCTAGTGTGTTATATATCCATTTCCGCCATCTCCAACTAGTATTTGCTTTAGTCTTAGTGAATGCACTAGGTGGTACTACATTCCTAGGAGGTGAAACTGGAGTTACTGAGACAGCAATGCGTTTCTTAGAATCTAAAGAGGCGGTCTACCAAGCAGACTTAGAAAGATTAGTGGGCCTAGAGGTATTCCGGTTCTTAGGATTCCTTAAACGCGAGATGATAGCTTTAGCAACACATTTGTCATGACAATCAGAATTCATACTTTTACGACAAATATCACAAGGTGCATCGGTGAATATCAAAAGTACTTAAAGGTTTAGCATTCGTTACATCACTATTTCTATTACATTTGCGGAAGAAATATCTATAGTGGAAGCAACGTGAGTCTTATTCATAGTCCTAGGGTGTTCTTCTACTTTAGCATTCCTTATTGATCTTTTCTTAGGTCGCAACTTCCTATTCTTCGATGTAGTGCTCCTAGGCTGTGAAGTGCGGACGTTTGGAAAAAACGCAACTATTCCTGTTTCAGTAGAAGGAAGCACGTTAGCAACTTGTGATTTGGCATTAGGGATTCTAGGTTCATGATTACTAAGTGTTATTGGGGCTATTCTCTTAATCACGGTAGGCGGAAGTTGTTCATACTTTCCTAACATTTCTCTTAACTTAAAGATAGTGTGAATCGGATCTTGATTTTCGTGACCGAAGATTTCGGCAAAATGCATAACTTCTTTAGTGTGTGCAAGATAATGATCAAGTTCATTTGATGCTTCATCACGAGTCTTTTGAGTAAATCAAATATGACACCATATTCCTTTTAACTTTTGCAAGTTCTTGTTCATATTTTGAGATTTGACACTTAAAAGACACGTTTTGATCATCCAGTTGCTCAATTTTTAGATCAGAAGATTTTTCACGCAACTGGGCGATTTTGTTTTGATAAGCAAGTTGTTGATCGTGAATATCTTTTTGACACCAATTAAGACGGCGTTTTGCATTTGAAAGCTCGTTGGACAATCGTTCATTTTCAACATTTAAAGACTCGATCTGAAGCACATTATCGGTGTTCTCAACATTTACCACAGAATCAACGATATCGGCAGAGATATAATCAAATGCATATGACAAAGAATTCAATAACACAGCATTATGGACATCGGCCACGAGATGACATCTTCCAAGAGTCGATCAACATCTTTTCTCAACATTTTCTTTTTACGTTTAGTATTAGAAATAGATTTTTTTGTTTTCTCAAAAACGACCTTCATCATTCAAGTTCCTTATGAAAGTCCTTTCCCAAGACAATGCACAATTTTTCAAATTTTAACATTTGGTAAAAGATTTTTCGAAAAATGTCTCTTTGTTCTCGCTAGGCGATTGAAAATGTTGAACTTTGATTTCAGAATGATATTCTATCTCATGTTGTAAAGTTTTGAGGTCAACCATGAAAAGGTCAAAATATCTAAGAATTTTGCGATTTTCAGGTTTTGAGTTTACTTCACCGATGGAAGGTAAAGGACCATAAGTTTGTGCATAATCTGGTTTGGGATTAACATTAGAAGACTCAGATGTTTTATGATAATCCTTGGTGTGTTAGAAGAATCCGTTGGTGTGGCGAAAGTGACCGCTTTTGAATAGTTAAAAGGTTTGTTGTAAACAACTTTTTCTAATTTTGATCGACTCTCGTCTTCTGCATCTAATTCCTCTTGGCGATGATATTCAACAACACTCATAACAGAATTATCAATTTTATATTACGCACTTTGAAACTTCGGGATTTGGTTTGAATGCTTTGGTTGAAAGCTTAGGTTTGTAATCGGCAAGATTCGGTCCATATCCATTTGGATTTGGTTTTAAAGTAAACTTTTCAATGGCTGTGACCGACTCACCATGTTTGTAAACAACAGTTTTAAACTCTTTAAGTTTGTTTTGCAAGCCGATGATTTCTTCAAGATGATCATCTATTCGTTTCGTTGAATGCTTTTGTATGCAGAGAACTGTTTTTGACAAGTTAACAACTCAGCCTTGCTTTTTGATTTTCCAAGGTGAGGCGTTAATTTGCTTTTTATGTTCATGTTTCAGTTGTTCTATTTCAGACAACAAAGCATTCTTCGGAGCGGCTAGATCACATCTGTCTCTCTAAATATTTTTCGTTTTGATGAGATTTGGCAAAGGCTGCTTCAAAACCTTTTCACGTTTTTCTTGAGTTTTGAAAAAGTTGAGTTGCTTTTGTAAACATTCAAAATCCTTGGTTAACAGTGCATTTTTACTTTTCAAGTCCCGATTAATTGCACGACATTCTTCCACTATGGTTTGTTGGTCTTGTATTAAGCGAGCAAAATCTGGATGAGGCAAAAGTTTGGCGTGTTCAACGTGAGTCACAACATGATCATTACTTAGATCCTCAAGTATAACCACGGAGTCAATTTGATTATCAAGGGAAACCATAAGGTCATCTTGATCGTCAAATATAACTACGGGGTCTAGTTGAAAATCGTCAGAATGAGATGTGGACGACTCATTTTGAACATTCGAGCCATGCCGGATTCGGATGTTGGCGGAGATATTAGATCGAGATGAATATGGTTTGTTGGTACTGAGACAAGCCATCGTGTCATACTTGGGCTGTGTCACTCATATGTAACTCATGCATATTAGCCATCAACATAACCTGCATTGGCCGCAAGTCCTCCATATCATCATCACAGTCTGCATTTGCCATAAAACTTTGTTCCTTTGTCGTGAGAGTTCCACCGGCTTCATCCTTAAGAGCCAAAAGAAAGCCTCCTTGTGATAAGCCGCCCTAGTCCTCTGCTTTGGGCATGCATTAGCCAGGTGTCCCTTCTCATTGCAATTGTAGCATCGAAGACCATTCAACCCATTCTGAGCATTTCCCTGTTCTGCCACTTGAGCTCTGTTGTTATTCCTACCCATAGCATTAAACCCTTGACCACCGCCCATCTGACGACCATAACCACGATTCCGAACTTCAACTCGTCCATTGTTCACAACAGCTTGATTCCGTGTGTTAGATGAGGAACGAATACGATTGTTGGATTTTTGGTATAACGGCAAAAAGCATTAGCAATCATAACAAATCCTTGTTGCAATGCTTGAACGGATCGAGATTCCTCATTAGCTTCATTGACAAGTGCTTGAGCATTGTTGTTGTTGTATGGAACCAATTGAGTTTGAGATTGTTGCTGTGAAGGATCATATAGTGTGATTGTAGATTGGTTGAGTTCTTTGGTTGAGGAGGATAACTGTTTTGAGCATATAAGGCAAGTTGTTGATTTTCCGGATGTGAAGGTGAAGCAATTTGAGCACGGAGAATCCTTTCCTATCAACTTCCTTTTCATGAGGCTTCAAGTAATCGTACAACAATCCGTATGTAGAATGATGCATGTTCTTCTCTTGACGGAGAAAAATGACATACTTCTCCCATTCAGGACCAAGACTACTCGGGAACTTAGTATTAACTGCAATTCTTGGCATGATGATGTTGTGTTTATCCAAATCATTTATGATGTCTGAGAATCGATGATGATAATACTCTAGTGTCTCTCGAGTTCAATCATGAAGTGTTCATAAGCCAAGTAAATTTTGGATTCCATATCCTCCTGATTGAGTGCAGATCCTTCCATAAGAAGATGAATATGTACCCACATTGCCTTTGCAGTCTTTTGAGCATCAACACTTTGAAGAATTGGGTTAGGTAATCCTAAAAGGATATATTGCATTGCAAGCTCATCAGCTTCATAGTGTAGAAGTTCCTCTGCATTCAGGTCTGCAACAGTAGCAATGTTTGATTGTTCATCTCTTGGTGGATTAGCATTTGGATCTCTGGGTACAATGACAGTAGGCATCTGAAATGGACCTTCCAAGAAAACCTTCTTTAAGAACTTTCCATGTGGCTTCTTCAGATCACAAAACCTAAAGAACCTAATCACCCATTGATAGTAGTTTCCTGGAGTGAGCATTGGAGGTCTATCAAGTGATCCAGCCTCATGAATTGATTGTTGGCGGCTTAAAGCTTCACACATCTTTGCAAACCAAGTGGGTTCCTTCATAGTGTTCCTTGATGGATGTTGATTGAATTCATTTGTGTAGGGTTGAACTTGAAGACTTGGTGGTGGTTGAACCATTTGAGGTTGTGGAATTGCAGCAAGTTGTGGAGTATGTTGTTGATTAAATTGTTGTTGATAAATTGCTTGTTGTTGATTCCATTGTTGATGTTGTGGACTTAGTTGTTGTTGACGTTGAGAATAAGTGTAAGGGAAATAGTTGGAGTATGGTGGTTGTGACATGTTGAAAACTTGTGTTGGTAAAATGGATCTTTGTAGTCGAATGAACCTTTGTTGATGAAGTATCCTTAGGCGTAGAAATCACAATAAACCAAGTAGCACTTATGCGTAAAAACACCAAAGTTACGCGTAATAGCAAGAGTTACGCGTAGGTTTAGCTTACGCGTAAGGAAGGAAAAAGCACTAAAGTTATGCGTAAAACAAGAAGTTAGGCGTAGGATTACCTTAGGCGTAAGATAAATCTTATGCGTAGGATTTTCTACGCGTAAGCTTTATGCTTATGCGTAATTTTAGGGTTTTATCCCAAATGATCTTTTACACTATCACAGTGCAAAAGATATCCAAAGTCGACGTATTTTCAGGCTTATCCAAGCAAGAAAACACGGAGTAAACCACGAAACTGAAGATCAAACCAAGGATAAAGTTACGCGTAAAACTAGGGTTTTGATACGCGTAGCTTTACTCGTAAAATTGATTTTGCCCAAAGATGTTTCTAAACCAGATTTTTGTGATGAGATAGCTTCAATATCACCAAAATAACACAAAAGTATGAAACTTGATGAACCAAAACGTCTAAACAGGTTACGCGTAGGACGAAACCCTCGAACAAAAACTAGCTTAAAAACGTAGATCCACGCGTAAAGTTTGAAACTTTTTGCCAAAAATAGTTATTTTAACACCTTAAAACGTTGAAAGGACAAGAATCTTAGATTAAAAAGTGTAAAAACGTGTTTTTAAGCGAACCAAAGTATCAATACCGTATGTTCTACGCGTAGGACCAAAACCCACTTCAAAAAACAATACGTTCACCCAACTAGTAGGCGATTGATACCACTGTTAGGTCACTAGTTTTACAACACAAGCATCAAGAGAAGAAATAGAGAAGAAAGATTGGTTGAACAACGCACACACAAACACTACGCGTAAGATTATTAAACCGGTTATGCGTGAGGTAGTGAAAGAGAAATGAATTGAACAACCAACCCTCAAGTGAGGGTTATAACAAGGTATTTATAGGAGGGAAGCTAGGGCAACACTCCTAGTTCCCATCCTTTTCCTTATTGGACTAGGCCTAGGCTTATGGGCCTTCTACATAAGCCTAAGGCTAATTACTAACATAAAGGCCATATTAAGCTAACTATTACATATGAGTCACTAACACTTGAATTAGGTTTAGGAGTGATTCCAACAGTATCCCAAAGGAACGGGTGTAGAAACTATGGTGTATGCCGATTCGGATCATGCCGGTGACTATGTCGATAGAAAAAGTACAAGTGGTATTTGCACTTTTGTCGGACATTGTCTCACCTCATGGTTTGTAAAGAAGCAAAAGGCTTTAGCTATCTCAACTACTGAAGCCGAGTACGTATCAGCCAGAAAAGCATGTCAACAAGCTCTTTGGATGAAGAAAGCTCTCGTGGATTACGGAATTCATCTCAATGACATCGTTATATTTTGCGACAACAAAGGAGCTATTGATCTCATCAAAAATCCCGTCCAACATGCTCATACAAAGCATATTGAAATCCGTCATCACTTTCTTCGCGACAATGTTCAAAAAGGAAACATCTCAATTGAGAAAGTATCCTCCGAAGACAACATTGCCGACATTCTAACCAAGCCTCTCAAACGAGAACCATTTAATCTTCTTAGACTTGGTTTGGGGCTAATGGAACCAAACATATAGGAAAAACATAGTCTAAACCTTAGAACAAACAAAACAAAACAAATTTGTTTGAACCTGCTACTGTTCCCACGACACCAAACGACAACAAAGGCGGAACCATATTTTTGGTGCCGTCTGGTCCGTGGTGACTACAGATGCAAAAAAGCTACCTACAAAACATCTTCTTCCTCACAACCCACTTCACCAAAACGTGTAAACATTATACCTAACTCATTGTTGACATTTTCTCACCCACTAATCACTGAAGATAACATCATTGTAAGTATCCTAACTACATTTTATCTCTTAACTAGCTTAGAGACCCGTTGACACCGGGTTATTTAAAAAAAATAGATAAATGAGATGATAATAAAAGTAATAACGTTAATTTGTTAAATTTAAAATATGTGTGAGTCACAATCGATTTACAACCATCGTGTTGCCAATCTAAAATAGATTGACTCGAACATAAAATGATGTGTGATTTTAATGATCAATTGAGTTGCTAACAAACCTTGTAACATTAAAAATAATGAACCATAATATAATATAACGTGATTACACCAATGATACATACATGATACAACATGAACCTTGTTCAAAGACCTTCAAGTACTTCTTTATACACGACATTTGTTGTGGTTTTGGAGAGATTACCATCCTGATCACAAACGACAACCTTCAAACCCCGCTTGCTTTTTACTCTTGATACGGCAACGTACAGTTGTCCATGTGTGTAAAGCTAAACAAAAAGTTATGTCTTTATAGTAAGTATTTAGCTCCATTAATCCTTAAAGCATAGGTAAATAGGTTCTTACTTGAAAACATCATGGATGTAAAAATCAAATAAAGAACAACTAATTAGTTATATAGATGGACATGCATGTTCAGGTTTGATCAAAGGTCTTGAAATAGTTTTTCATAAGCAATGTTTGTAGTAATCATTTACATATTACCATCTTCGTCACAAATGAAAACCGTTGACAAATTTGTCAATGCATCGAATCAAGACATCCCATATGAGGCTAATTACAGAGGCCATATGAGGCTAATTACAGGAGTTAACGCCTTAACGACATAGGGGTTGAACCATGTGACTCACCCTATTTCAAGTTCTGTTTTTTCCTATTTCTTAAAAAAGTTCTTGTATCATATAATGTATTTAATAAATGCTTCAACAAAGCCACCTTAATCAAATAATTAGTTAAATCTCCCCTATATGGGTTGCTTTCATTTCATTGTATCATAATCTATTTACCAACATTTTTCTTTAATAAAGCCAGCTTAAAGACCCATGGATTCACGGAATTTTTAAAGAAATATTAAAATGTGATAATAAGAAAACAACGAAAGTAAACGTGTTCCATTAATATATGAAAGAAACATTGAGATAATAGATGAATTATTCTATAATCAATTGAGTTTGTAACAATTGAATAATAAACGTTGTCGTCTCCAAATTTGACGGTCTTGAATAGCAAAGCTATGCACTCAACGTCATACACTTAAGTAGTTTTACAGATTAGTTTTACAACATAAATATGAACAAACAGAAACAATAGATGGATCATCAGGTTATCTACCAAATGTTTTTAAATATATCAAATTTATGGTAAAAGAAAAAAATTAGCAATTTGCGAAACATTATTAAACTCAAAATAGACTACAGACACATAACATATACCATAGTCAACATGGTATGTTATATGGAATATAACATAACCCGAAAAAGCCACTTTTTGGTTAAGGCATACAACTTCGAATCTTTGTCGTCGCCACTGAATAAGTATGAAACTAACAAAACCAAACCCAAAAATACACGCATCTAAATGAACATACCAACAATCTCAAAAACAAATAAAAGAAAACTACCAGACAACCATCTTCATCTTTATACGTTGATCATTATTTTTAAAATTTCCATCCATTTAACTCCATCTTTGCATCTTCACTTCACTGTAAAACACCACCAAAAAAAATTTCAAGCATTAGATTGGCCACATCAATCACATATTAACAATAAACTAACAAAGTGAAACTTAAAAATAAACTAAACTAACAAAATCAGTTATGCGAAAAGAGGTGATGATGGTTAGATCTGGAAAGAAAAAAAAAGTGTAACGTGTTCTGGTGGTGGTGTCGACGCAGCTGTCATGGAAAAGTATGCTTAAAATTTATACAGTTTTCAGTTTTTTAGTAGCAAATTGATGAGGACTGAGGCTTCCTAACCTGGAGACTGATTTTCCTCTACATTTTGTGCAAACGATTAATCATACATTTATTTTCCATTCCATTTCTGCAAATGTGATTCAAATATGCAGTATATAGAAAGTACTTGTTCTATGACAACTCCGTGGGGAGGACGGGCTAAAATAGCTCGTGACATGCTACTATTTTCAGATTGTGGAGCTTTACCAAGCTTAACTACTTCATACCATTTTATCAAAAGAATGTAAAGAAAGATGCAAAAGTAAATAATTTGTCACAACAACATTACCAACATGTTATACTTTCGGTCATTCAAGTCACTCTTCTGTGCCCTCCGAAAGCCCAAATCTGTAGCCAAAAGATACAAATATTAGAATTTATCACTTTTTATATATCATTTTTTGGGTCCCAAAATCATAGGATTTAGAACGGAATGCAATACGATGACGCTGGTCTTGGTATAGAGGTGTCAAAATTGACCTATATACTTATGAAAATATAGAAAATTTTAAAAGTGGACAAAATAGTGTGTTTGTAGGCCAATGCGACATGACCCGACACAATAATAAAAACTACAAGTTTCAACTGGTTACCAAACCTACCCATTTCGCCACCTCTATATTCAGTATTTTAATGATTTCAAAACATCATAAACGATTTCACGATAATATGCATCTGAACATTAAGATGTAGGAGTTTGAGCTAACCTTGAGATTAGTATCCCAACTTCCTGTGCACAACGCACTGCCATCAGTAGACAAACCCAAACAGCTGACATGACCCTCGTGCGAGTTCTGAAGAGACCCCAAGTTTGAAACTACCTATAACACAAAACCACAACTTAAATCTGGCAGAAAATAAAAAGAAACCGAAATTTATAAGGTAAAATCACAAATGTGACTCTTGTTCGTGGGAGCTATTACAATACGTACCACATTTTAGAATAAGCCCGACTGTCCCACGTGTCAGAATTGTAATATAACCATTCACGAAAAATCATCACATTTACCTTTGCCAATAAAGTATCCCATACAAAGCAATCTCCATTAGAATAGCCAGCAAAAAGAAGCCGACCCGATATTGAAAATGCAATTGACGTCACATGAGGAGCATCACCATCGCCCTGCTGTTGCTGCAGAGGGTTTGTAACTGATGTCCAATTCTGATGTCATATAGTCTGCAAGTTCCGTCTTCTGATCCAGTTCCAAATCTATTTCCATCCGGAAAGAATTTTACAGAATTAACATCACCCTCGTGACCAAGAAATGTCCTTACTGCTCTACTTGCAACACGAGTGTCCCAAAGACGCGCAGTTGCATCACAAGAACCAGATACAAACATTCTTGAGTTTGTGCCATTAATTGAAACACTGCAATAACAAAATATAAAAAGTTGCATATAAATGATTTGACCCTTTTACCATAAAATGGGCTTAATCACGTGACATTTGTCTTAAGCGGCCACATAAAAAAAGCTTATAAGGAAATGGGTCCATAGTCGCCAAAGTATGTACCAATGCATTAGACGTCCTATATCAGTTTATTCAAAAAACTATAGTACTATTCAATTCATTGGATTCTTGTAATCGACCTTCTTCCACACGTGCCAATATTAACATATCTTGCTGTTAACTCAAAGGGGGCAGTTTAGTGGTACAAGATGCAAAATACCTCAAAACATCAGGGTGTCCTGATTGGAATTCGCCTCCAAATACAGAAGTTTTGAGTCCGGTAGTAATATCCCACAAGACACAAGTCTGATCACCAGAGCTCGTTAGTAAATGGTTATCTTCATCCGGAACATACTGACAAGAGGATACGTAACCCTTGTGTCCACTAAGCAATCTTGATACCGGTATATTACCATCATTATCAGTTGGCGAGTTAAGATTGAAGATAGAGCATACACTATCAAGGCCTCCACATGCAACCGATTGTCCACTTGGAGAAAATGCACATGTCATGACCCATGCGCATGGTAGTTTGATTGCGTGTGTTTTTTGACTTGTGAGAGCGTTCCAAACTATTAATCTTCCGTCTTGGGATGCACTAACTATTCGATTCTTGTCAGCAGTCCAATCCAATGAATACACCTGAAAGTTTTCTTCAGATTGTTGAATTATGGATGTCAAGGTAGAATATACTAATTACACGAAAAGAAATAACAACCGAACAAATTAGTTAATAGATGTAAAAAGAAGCTAAACAATTCATATTTGCAGAGTTACTATTCTAACCACATTGCGGGCATTTGGTTCTTTTCATATTCTCTACCAGACAAGTGATTTTTCTTTATAAAAAAACGTGTGATGAAGAGGCTTGCATATCAAAAAGGCCATTATCAATAAGAAACAAATAAGCTGAATTGAACCAACTTTCTAATGTAAGTGATTAACAAACTTGTTTGTAAGCTTGCATATCAAAGAGGCCATTATCAATAAGAAACATAAGTGGTAAAAAAATACTATAATGCATACAAAGCTCTATTGAAACTTTGCTCAAAGTGGAATGGGTTGGCAGTTGCAACGCCTTACTTTAATGCATATAAAGCTTTTATACTTTGTCTAACAATTAAAGATACTTTTCTGTAATAGAATAATCATAGTACATTAAAGTAGATATATGATTTCACATACAATTCTGTTACATCTACCCATTGCCTGTAAATCCATTTGAGGGTTATGTATGCATAGCAGATTGTGTAGAATCACTCATAGTCAGATGGGTCACACAACCTATAAGAAAATGCTATTAAAGAAAAGGCTAAAGCGCAGATTTTCAAAGCTATTTATGAAGATTTACCTAATGACTATCATAAAAAATTCAGGTATCGGTTGAAGTAGTGGCACTCAAATATATTGTATAGGCACTCACGATACCACCACTACGACCACAACCAAGAGTAATAGCTTATACGCCTATTCTTGGTGTTCTCTCTTTTCTTCCTTTCCTTATCTGTTTCTACTTCTTTGTCTTCTAAATAAAACATAAATAATAGGGTTGTTTGGATAAGATGACTTACTGGGCTTATGGATTTATTTGAATTTAATAAAGCTCAAAAGCAAAAGCTAAAAAAAAAAATAAAAAAAATTATAAGATTATTAAGTTGAGTTGACGAACTTTTATAAGCAATTAGCTCAAGTTGATAAGCTAATAAGAAAAAAACAAAATTCAGAGCGTACGAGCTTTTTCAATTCAAATAAGCTCATAAGCTCAAAAATAAGATAATCCAAACACCCCTTGAAGTGACTATTCACAAGAAATGGGTCGAGATTGCCACTGAAATGAAAAAAAACTCTTAAACAGTAAGTTATGCACTTACATTGCCATATATGCAAGTAGAATACATTATTACAATAGCCTAACATAAAAGTATTCTCATATGCTCATACACCAGAAATTCACTTCGTTGGTTAATTGTTTCTTTAGTCATTAGTGTAAATAGAAAATACCAAAGCAACAACACAGCATTGTTAACTAATGGCAAAAAGGGATCATATTAGCCTTAGTTACTTAATGTATTTACTATTCAATCTTATAACATGCATAAGTGCTAAAGTGTTGATTAATGGTTATACTAAATGCATTGTAATGTTTAGTTAAATGTCAACCTGTAAGCCTAAAGTTCAAAGTTCACTCACTTGTGGATGTTTTAATCGAGATAGCATCTTTGGTACCTTCTAAGTTGTATGTTCTCTTCCACTTTCATTGTGAAAACTGAAAATGAAAAGAAAGAAAATGTCAGTTGTGGTTATCCCATTGTAACTTAACAGAAAATAGATAAACATTGACCCTGAATATATTGAAAACCTATGAGAATGATCTATATGTTGTACGAAAAAGCTACATATACACACAACTACAGGTGCAACTAATAGTTAAACTTTTAACATAAAAAAGGTTAAAAATAGATTAAAACATATATCCAAAACTACCTCTTCATGATGAAATTTGCAAAATCAGTTTGTTAAAATACATAAACATCTTTTATGGGAAATATAGCACTGACACCATATTGAAAATAGTGATAATCTTAAAGCACCCATTTTAAATAACAAATTCATGAAGCATAAGCAAACTAACCCACTGGATGGTCAAACCTCACGCAGAAGATGGCCATCAGATTCCAAATAATTGCTACAACATACGCATACTTTTTTTTTTATCTAAAACAACATAAGAAAAAGATTATCACATATGTTATTGCTAAAGAAGATGATTACATTACTGGATTATCTACATACAAAATTATATATATTTAATCGTATGCAGGAAGTTTTAATCAAGGTGCTTGATGGAGAAAACGGAAAAGTAATGTTAACAAACCTGTTTTTAACACCTTCAATGACCTCTGGAACATTGTTAACAGTCACGATCTCATTCAGCATATTTTACACCGCCTGAGACATCAAGAAAAACAAATGAAAACTAAGTCCTATTCATTTACACAATCTAACATTTAAATAAATGTCATTTAGATCTATTTTAACCAAAACCTAAATTGGCAAAGTCAGGTTTAGATCTGTTTTAACAAATGTTTCGACCCAAACACATTATGACGTGATCTTAACTGAGAATAGATTATAACATTTTCAATATAATCATTCAATTCTTTGATATGACCATAATTGCGTATAACATTCTCTTTAAATCCCTCACTCTCCAATAATCAGGAAAATAATTAAATAGATTACCTTTTTAACGAATTCCAATGCTTGAATACCGTGATCCCAATTTTTTGTTTCAGCATCAGGTTTTCAAAAATCTCCAACCTGCACATTAGGAGCGGAAAAATTAAAACCTCAATGGCACACGTCGTTAATATGCTGAAAATGTGCAGGGTTTTTCAAACCTTAATGGCACATGCCTATAAGTCTGAACAAATAAACCATTAGTAACTCATGATCAATTCACCAATTCCATACCTTGTTGTTTGATATTTTGGGAGGATTAAGATCTTTTTTTAAAATTTGTACAGAAGAAGCATCGATTCAAAACCTAATCCATACCTTGTTGCAAGTATGCGACCATGTTGACTTAGGAAGCCTCTACCTGCTAACATAGGCCCTCCTGATCTTGTTTAAACAAAAAGCAGCCCGAGTCTACAAATCACATAACAACAATTAGTAAAATAATATACATAAAAAAGAAAGGCAAAAATGATTTGAAAGTATGGACTTAGTTATTCATCCGACCGTCAAGGTTGATACTTTTTTGGGTGTTTGAGTTAGCTTATTTTTCCAGCTTAAGACCTTATTTTTAGTTAAGCTTACGGCTAATTCATAAGACATAAGTCTTGCCTGACATGGTCTCCATCTAACGCATTCACAACATCACTTTCCGCGTCAACTTTCAGTACCTCATTATTTTCCACCAACTCACCCGTATTCACAACCTGCCCAAAAAAACCAAACCATAATAACGATTTACCATAACAGAAACCCTACATTTCAAAACCCCAAAAGTAAACGCAATTAAACCCAAACCCATTCAGTATAACCAAATATTATCTGCCCAAGAATTTTAATCTGCAGTTGATATGATACCTTGTCTATAATATTGAGGAATAATAAGACCGTCCATCTGGTATATGCATATACATTTTCCGAGTGCGATACATGCCCAATTCCTGACCGTAACATGAAACAAAAGAAAGAGTTAACTTACAAACTTGATCAATAAGATTCATAGACATGACCAACTAACCTGGGTTACGAAGCTCATCGGGGTCAGCCAAAGAGTGTCCTCTGAAACACAATTATATTGATGATTAAAAAAACAACACAACAAAATAATTGTAATTTGCAACACATAATTCGAAACCCTAAATATTAAAATTAAATTGATACTTACCAATTACTCCATGGTCGGTATTCAAAAAATGATTTGAAGGAGCAATTGATTTGAATTCTTTGATTGGTGATTCAAAACTGCAGAGTATAGGGTTAAAATCATGAGCGTATGGAAGAAGCTATTGTGTGTGTTTTTTGAATCAGAGAGGTATGCTTTTGAAGGTTCTTGAAACTGAATTGAGCGTGTTGGAGAAGATTTGATGGAGAAGATTTGAAAAAGGAGCGTATAGCTTGATTTGAAACTGAACCTTAGGCCATGAATTGAGATTATTATTGTCCTAAAATAAAACAAAAGGAGCGTTTCTGTTGGTGTTTTCCATAAAACCGTGTTGACTAATGATATGCATAAAATGGAGCGTGCATAGGAAGGGTTGTGGAGAATAAGAGTTGTACTATCACTCTAAATACGGTAGGACATTAAACCAATTTTTAATGCAGGGTGCTTAGTAGGCTTGTACAAAAGCTTATTTTATTATATATAATAGATTCTGAGTCTAGGATTCTAATTTGTGCACAAAATCATTACATGGGGTTTATGTATATTCTTGTACAAAATATGAATTCAATTGGCAAATTGCATAACTAGTCATCGAAATTAGGTACTACATTGTCATATTGCATAAACAAATCATGTTTCCCACTAATCAAAAGATAATGACTATAAGGTTTTATTCAAATAACCAAACACCCCATGTCAAATTTTTTTGAAAAGCTTCTCACTTGTAGGAAAACAATTTTTCATTGTTAATACAAATAGAAACGTTAAATTTTCATCACTTGCATGCTCTTGAATACTAAAGGCATTGCATAACTAATATGCATTCCCGGGTATATTCAAATGAAGCCACATTGAATTAGGAGCGTTTGGGTTATCTCA
This sequence comes from Chrysanthemum makinoi, assembly GCA_910596185.1. NCBI lineage: Eukaryota > Viridiplantae > Streptophyta > Magnoliopsida > Asterales > Asteraceae > Chrysanthemum > Chrysanthemum makinoi. Next base: position 14,146,588 of record OU343219.1, read on the forward strand.
TGCCGTTTACCAAACACCCCCACTAAAAACCATTATATGCATAAAATGAGTCGAGATAACCGCAACTCCAAATCGTTTTCATATAGGCACACACTAGAATCAAAACGTTAAGTTTATTCTCATTTTTAACATGTAAATTCTTGCTCATAGGAATAACCATGGTAGCCGCAAGATTCTATGATCACAAGGATACCCTTAACTACATTTCCAAACATCACAAAACCAAAGAACTTTCCAAGGAACAAGTCAAAATCTTTAAGAGTCTAGAAACAAGGTACTTCCATGAGGGTAGAACCATTCACTCCTCTTTTGTCGACAATACCAATCTCCGTCAAGAACTAGTCGCTATTCAATTCGATTGTCTCCATCGATGAACCTATTTGTCCTAGGTTTATGTTAGAGTTCTATGCTAGTGTCACCGGTTTCATTGATGAAGAAGGTGAGTTTAGCCTTAGGTTTAGGATCAATCAAAACGACTACACCATCTCCATAACCCAATTTGCTCAAGTGTTAGGAATTCCCAACCGAGGGACTTGTGTCTACTCGAATAAGTGGTCACTCACTATCCTTGATGGAATCAATGACCGCTCTTCCCTACCAAACTCCTCTAGCGGATAAGGATGTCATCCGTGAGCGCCTCTTTAACCCAAGAGCCGCTCCAACCCGTGTCACCCGAAAGGGAAAGGAGGTAAACCGAGATCCATATGGAATGGAGCTCAATGAACTAAAGCCCGAATTTAAGAAATGGGAGGAACTTCTTAGAGCCAACGTCATTAGCACCATAGGGAATAGGGACCATATCAACGCTTGCCTTTATCACATGCTCTACAACTTGTCCACCCGTCAACCATTCAATCTAGCCTACTACATTGCTAGGAGAATGATTGATATTCCAACTTAAGGATCGGTTGCTCTTCCTTACGGGATGCTTCTCACCCGTCTCTATAGAGCCTTTGCACCAATTCCACCAAGCCCAAAAGGGTTGCAGCTTGACTATGAGCTCATCCCTCACATCTTTGTGCCCTTGAGTGACGAACGAGTGGCTAAGACAAAAGGCAAAAGAGCAAAACCTCCAACTCCATCATCATCATCAAATAGCTCCGAGGATGGTCTTCTAAATTCTCGCCTTCCACCTCATTAGTATTATGCGTCTCTTCCCGAGATTGAGAATGAATCAGTGGAGTTCAAGCAAACCAAGGGGATGTTCAAGTGCCTTGGTAGGATGATGAACAAGATTTACAAGAAGTTGGACAAGTGAGGGTCCTTTTAAGGAGTGTTTGGAACAAGACATTAACGTTAATGTTTGATACAATTTGGTTGATTTTAATTTGTAGGATGATAATATAACTCAAAAAAATGATGTATGCTAACAATTTCATGCAGGGGGATAGCACAAGTGTGGTATCAAATTTTACCCATTTTCACTTTAATGTGGAAATCGTTAGCTCTTGGTCAAAGTCTATGCTCTACTATGTTTGTGTATGTGTTATTTACTTTTCCTAACTAGAAATAATTAATGTCACATGTTTTGAGCAAAATTTCAGGTTTCGGAAAAGTCCCCGACCCTTAAAAGCCTGTTCTTTGGAGTTTTCTGGTGTCCATGGATCAGACGGCACCGAATTTTTGGTACCGTCAGTTGTAAAAATTGGTACCGCCGAATCTGTACAGGCGGACCAGGCGGCACCCTTTTTTGGGCTCCGCCTATGTATTTTTTTGGTGTCGTGGATCCTACATGTAATTTTCTGAATTTCGCTTATTTTGACATTTCAAATTAACATACATTGATTCTAAGTTAATCTTAACTAGTTATTACCCATATTAGAACTAGTATTATCCACTTAGGCACATAAGATATCCATTTCCCACCAAAATTCAAAAATTTCAAAAATCCACCCAAGGGGCCCTTTTGCATAAAGGAAGGAACCAAAAATTTGGTTCCTTGCAATCCGTGGATAGTCTGATTGTTAGGATCTCATTGTAACACCCCCAATTTCGTGATACGTAGCGGAATTCAAACTGGGTGTTACTTCATGGCACAACAGTCATAAAAATAGAAAACATACTCTAATGGAGTCGTTTCAAAAGATTTATCATTCGATTTGTATAAATATCAGAGTTTACAAAAATGAGGTCCCAGATGGTTCCAAGTTTACAAAATACATTAAATTGGTTTTCGAATGATAATAAAATTTATAGCCTTCTTGATCTAGTCCTTGCTCTTCCGTGCCAGCTTCCGACATTATGGACCTGAAATACATGCTTAAAACTGTCAACACAAAGGTTGAGTGAATTCATAGAGTTTGTTTGATGGTTGAACACATTATGTTTGTAGTGTGAGTTATAAATTCACACAAATGGTTTGAAAACCAAAACAGTTATTATTAGACTAAGCATCATGCAATCAAGGCGTTAACGTGTTCCAAAATTAATTGGAGAAAATGTCGGTGCGTGCCCTATCAGGTAAAATTGCCGTTTTTACCAATGTTACTCAAATATAGTGCATTTGTTTGCCTTTAATGGGGCCAACACAAACGGGATTCGTCAATCCCAATAGATCTATTCACAATATTCACGCCCACTCTCACATAGTGATTAATGATTCATGATTAAGGGACTTAAGTTTGGCAAATGCGGTAACTTAGTGCTAATAACAATCAGATAAGTATATAGTTTGAAAGCAATGTGTTCGATTTAAAATAAAGCATGTATCTCCCCCAAGGGTTTGTAAAACAATTAAATAATAAAAAGTGGGGCTATGAACTCACCTCAGAGTAAATGATATCAAATGTATAATGAGAATGATGGATATGCCGTGAGAACTTCTACGAGCAACCTAAAATAGAATATTGCGACTTAGGTTTGGAATAATGTTTAGGAAAACATAAACCATTCTATATATATTTCTATGTTGATCATGATGTAGTCAATTATCATTTGGTGTTTATAGAAAGATCTTTAATATGTGAAAACATATTTAGTTTATAGATATCGTACTACCGTTCGGGCCATCATAATTCAGAGGTCATGCAGTAAACGTTCGAGGAGCTAGGACACTTTAAATCGTAAATCCAACAACTCGTCGATCCGTTTACCCAAATGAACCCCTCACATGAAGTTCCCTAGTGTTGTAGTGCTTAATACGTAAAACATGTATTTTTGATTACTTGATTATATGATATATTAAGAGTTTATAAATACAATAAATAAACTAACAAAGTTTATAAGTATTTAAATAAGTTTGAGTTTTATAAATACTTACCTTAAAATAGAATGCTTGAGTATTATGGAAAAATAAAATATTAGCGGAGCTTCGACGTAGAATTTGCAATCTTTGAAAACCCAAGGCTATTAGAAGATTATAACGACGTCTTTTTGGAGACTTGAAGATATTTGAAGATTATAACGACTCTTTCTTGAAAACTTCCAAGAACGAAGATCAAACGCTAGTTTTCTTCAAGAACACATGAATGTTCTTACAAGATCTATAAGAAATGCCTTTAGGTTTAGGACTTTAGATGTTAAGAAAGGGGTGGTGCAAGAAAAATGAAGTGATTTAGCTTGGTATTTATAGGCTAGAGAATATGGTTAACTATATATTGGGTTAAAAACTAACCATGGTTAAATTTACACATGTAATGATCTAAAGAAAGCATGCTTAGGATTTTGACACCAAGGTGATGACTCCCCCCCTTAGGTCGGCCAAGTGATGATAAGATGACTTAGGTGGTTAGTTTTGGTATTATCTTGGTTACGGAGTGAGTTTTGGTTCCGTTAAATGCCAACCGAAGCCATAAAACGTAAAACCGGGTATCGTAAAAATACGAAACTTGTAGGAATGATGAGACTCATCATTATACTCCATATAAAAATATAAAATGGGTGATAAGTCTCATTGGGTGCAAAAACACTGCTTAAAGTTGGAAATACGGGTAAAAACGCAATACGCAGCTTTTCAGAAAAGAAATAAATTTCAGGGAAACGACAGTGAATTTATTTAGAGTAGACTAAAATTAGTCTAAAAGTGATATGAGATGTCAAACTTTGGTTTTCGTCATACGCGGGATAACTTAACAGTTATACGTGAAGTTTAAAAGTTACGCGATTTAAGCAAAAATGTAGAACGTACAAGGTTAATTTTCTTTATGGTCAAAGGAGGAGGGAAATATGTTTGACTTTTCCAAAAAATGTAAAAGTGTCAAAAACATATTAGAAACATAGTGCAGGAATCGTTAAGTCTGGATGTAAGTAGAATTGTTTAAAACGTAAGTTTAGTTTTGTTCTACGCTGCGCTTATTTGGTAATATTAAAAATAATAAATCTTAAAAATTCTTAAATTAATCATGAGTGATCTAAAAATTTATCTGATGCGAGGAAAATTGTCAGTGTTGATTTTCGTTATGCGTGTGATGTTTAAATGGTGGACCGTCTAAAACGAAACTTTAAAACGATGTTTACTTAATAACTTTTGCGAAAATGATCTAACGATGGTCGAACTCTCAGGTTATTACTAAAATAATTTATCTTACGAGAATGTGGATTAAAAATTTTACGGGATGAATAGTGAAAGTGAATAGTAAAAATGAATAGTAAATTCTCAAAAATGAAAAGTAACCTAAAAATGCGGGTGGTTACAGTCTCACCCCCTTAATGGGAATTCCGTCCCGGAATTCAGTGTGTGTTATCCGATGTTGAAATGTCTAGGAAAATGAGGATGTATACGCCAAATTCTAATCTTTGTGTTCTCAAGTTTCTAGTTATAGAATGTATTAAGTATCATGTGGCTTAAATTGATAATCTAAAGGGTTTTGTTAAAATCTTATTGAGTTCTATACACCTCAAGTTTGGCTTTTCTCGATTCTCAAAACGAATCATATCTTATTGTATTGAGACTATCAATAAAACCTTAATTTCTAACATGGAGTTTTTGGTGATAGTGTGCGGTATGGAGCCTAATTTGTATTTGTATGGTTTCCTTAGTTGTTTCGTGGGTGATCTCTGAATACCTTAGTCCAGCAAATGGTTTAACTAATACTTTCGTCTATATAGTGCCTCAAAATGGAATAGTTTTGTTGTTGTTAGGGTAACTGTTGTTAATCAAAGGTGTAAGATATTGTTGATGTGAAATGGTTTATAATAATGTGACAATTGTCGTTGTAGGAAAGTCTTGCTAGTGGCAAGTGGTTATTCAAACCATTTCCAAAGTTGATCATTGTCTTAGGTGGTTTCGGGATGAAGGTCATATCCTATAATGTTTATGTCAACAAGTGTTTGAAGGAAACGTTATAGTGTGAAGTTTTATATATTGACTTACAATGGGGTTCAGATTTGATGATTAGAAGAGTGTAGCATACGCTTACCATTATTCTTAGGTAGAGATGTCAAGTTTGTTTTAAAATCAAAAGTGAATTTTAAAGTATTATGGCGGAATGATATCCTTGAAACCTAAACAGGGTAGCACTTCTAAGAAATGACGAGAAGATTTGATGACTATCCTAAGATAGTAGTTAGGATTATTTCATAAATGAAAATTTTCAAGAATGAAATTAGGTAGTATACATAAGTGTTAAGATCTCGCTGAGTGGTAAAACACTATCGCGTCTCTAGATCTTTTTAATGAATCTTGGTGGTTTATCCAGTTTAAGTTAGAAATTAACTTGAATATAACCCTTGTATAACTATTCTCAGTGTTTGAAAAATTTAAGTCGAACATAGTTAATCAGACTATGATCCATTATCCCAAGGTTAAATATAGGTGATTAGGCTATATTTAGCCGAGGTTCGATAAATTTTTCAAATACCTAAATTAGGTATACTTGTGATATGTCCATAGCTTTTGAGAAATTGTCCACTAAGCAAGGGCGATATAAAACCATTCAGTTGCAAGTCCTGGCCATAAAAGACTTGTAACCTATGTTTTCACATTCCTTTGCATAGAAGATAGTATGGGTAGATACGTGTGGAAAAGAAAGGAAATCTTAAGTAATTCTAAGATTCACGGACATTTAACAATGAAGGTTTCAAAAGAGAATTTTGATGAATGTAGAGAAAGTTGCTGAACTTCAGCTTTTGTAGATGATGAGTCACTTTGTCCTTTAGAAATCCCATTTCTTGTATTTCCATTAGGGAAATTGATAGACTGTGACGGGTTTCATGTAAAACAATATCATATAATGTTTATAAGATAATTTTTAGAGACTATTGTATAACTTACAATATCTGAGGAGTAGTTGAGACCATTGTGCAACTCACAATGTTTGAGAAATAGTTGAGACCATTGTGTAACCCGCAATGTCTTGAGAAATAAATGAGACCACTGTAGGATTTACAGTGTCTGAGAATGTAATAGAAACCACTGTAGGATTTACAGTGTCTAAGAATGTAATAGAGACTATTGTATCTCACAATGTCTTGAAATATGAATGAAACCATTGTATCTCACAATGTCTAGGAAGTAGGAAAGACCATTGTAGGATTTACAATGTCTTGGAGGAAGTTTCGTAATCCTAAAATGCACAAGTAGATACATGATTGGGAAAATACGATGTGCTGTAATGCCTTAGAATAGACATACACAGATATGTTTAGTCTATCGTTTAGCTAAAATAATTGAAAATATGTCGAGTGTATATGTCAATATACTAGTATGTTTTTGAAGCTTAAAATGTTCAAAAGTCACATAATCGTCTGGAGGATGGAAGGCACGGAGAACGGAAGGCTATAAAATATTTTTGTTTGTAAAAGTAGTTATAGTTGAAGTCTCAATTAGACCCGTTTCTCTATAACTGTGGCTCTGATACCAATCTGTAACACCCCCAATTTCGTGATACGTAGCGGAATTCAAACTGGGTGTTACTTCATGGCACAACAGTCATAACACTAGAAAGCGTACTCTAATGGAGTCGTTTCAAAAGATTTATCATTCGATTTGTATAAATATCAGAGTTTACAAAAATGAGGTCCCAGATGGTTCCAAGTTTACAAAACACATTAAATTGGTTTTCGAATGATAATAAAATTTATAGCCTTCTTGATCTAGTCCTTGCTCTTCCGTGCCAGCTTTCGACATTATGGACCTGAAATACATGCTTAAAACTGTCAACACAAAGGTTGAGTGAATTCATAGAGTTTGTTTGATGGTTGAACACATTATGTTTGTAGTGTGAGTTATAAATTCACACCAATGGTTTGAAAACCAAAACAGTTATTATTAGAATAAGCATCATGCAATCAAGGCGTTAACGTGTTCCAAAATTAATTGGAGAAAATGTCGGTGCGTGCCCTATCAGGTAAAATTGCCGTTTTTACCAATGTTACTCAAATATAGTGCATTTGTTTGCCTTTAATGGGGCCAACACAAACGGGATTCGTCAATCCCAATAGATCTATTCACAATATTCGCGCCCACTCTCACATAGTGATTAATGATTCATGATTAAGGGACTTAAGTTTGGCAAATACGGTAACTTAGTGCTAATAACAATCAGATAAGTATATAGTTTGAAAGCAATGTGTTCGATTTAAAATAAAGCATGTATCTCCCCCAAGGGTTTGTAAAACAATTAAGTAATAACAAGTGGGGCTATGAACTCACCTCAGAGTAAATGATATCAAATGTATAATGAGAATGATGGATATGCCGTGAGAACTTCTACGAGCAACCTAAAATAGAATATTGCGACTTAGGTTTGGAATAATGTTTAGGAAAACATAAACCATTCTATATATATTTCTATGTTGATCATGATGTAGTCAATTATCATTTGGTGTTTATAGAAAGATCTTTAATATGTGAAAACATATTTAGTTTATAGATATCGTACTACCGTTCGGCCCATCATAATTCAGAGGTCATGCAGAACGTTCGAGAGCTAGGACACTTTAAATCGTAAATCCAGCAACTCGTCGATCCGTTTACCCAAATGAACCCTCACATGAAGTTCCCTAGTGTTGTAGTGCTCAATACGTAAAACATGTATTTTGATTACTTGATTATATTATATATTAAGAGTTTATAAATACAATAAATAAACTAACAAAGTTTATAAGTATTTAAATAAGTTTGAGTTTTATAAATACTTACATTAAAATAGAATGCTTGAGTATTATGGAAAAATAAAATATTAGCGGAGCTTCGACGTAGAATTTGCAATCTTTGAAAACCCAAGGCTATTAGAAGATTATAACGACGTCTTTTTGGAAACTTGAAGATATTTGAAGATTATAACGACTCTTTCTTGAAAACTTCCAAGAACGAATATCAAACGCTAGTTTTCTTCAAGAACTCATGAATGTTCTTACAAGATCTATAAGAAATGCCTTTAGGTTTAGGACTTTAGATGTTAAGAAAGGGTGGTGCAAGAAAAATGAAGTGATTTAGCTTGGTATTTATAGGCTAGAGAATATGGTTAACTATATATTGGGTTAAAAACTAACCATTGTTAAATTTACACATGTAATGATCTAAAGAAAGCATGCTTAGGATTTTGGCACCAAGGTGATGACTCCTTAGGTCGGCCAAGTGAAGATAAGATGACTTAGGTGGTTAGTTTTGGTATTATCTTGGTTACGGAGTGAGTTTTGGTTCCGTTAAATGCCAACCGAAGCCATAAAACGTAAAACCAGGTATCGTAAAAATACGAAACTTTTAGGAATGATGAGACTCATCATTATACTCCATATAAAAATATAAAATGGGTGATAAGTCTCATTGGGTGCAAAAAAACTGCTTAAAGCTGGAAATACGGGTCAAAAACGTAATACGCAGCTTTTTTCGTAAAAGAGCGAAATTTCAGGGAAACGACCGTGATTATATTTAGAGTAGACTAAAATTAGTCTAAAAGTGATATGAGATGTCAAACTTTGGTTTTCGTCATACGCGGGATAACTTAACAGTTATACGTGAAGTTTAAAAGTTACGCGATTTAAGCAAAAATTTAGAACGTACAAGGTTAATTTCTTTATGGTCAAAGGAGGAGGAAAATATGTTTGACTTTTCCAAAAATGTAAAAGTGTCAAAAACATATTAGAAACATAGTGCGGAATCGTTAAGTCTGGATGTAAGTAGAATTGTTTAAAACGTAAGTTTAGTTTTGTTCTGGGCTTATTTGGTAATATTAAAAATAATAAATCTTTAAAATTCTCAAATTAATCATGAGTGATCTAAAAATTTATCTGATGCGAGGAAAATTGTCAGTGTTGATTTTCGTTATGCGTGTGATGTTTAAATGGTGGACCGTCTAAAACGAAACTTTAAAACGATGTTTACTTAATAACTTTTGCGAAAATGATCTAACGATGGTCGAACTCTCAGGTTATTACTAAAATAATTTATCTTACGAGAATGTGGATTAAAAATTTTACGGGATGAATAGTGAAAGTGAATAGTAAAAATGAATAGTAAATTCTCGAAAATGAAAAGTAACCTAAAAATGCGGGTGGTTACACTCATAATCATTAGAACTCATTTATTGCAAATCTTTGTCTCTTCACTCCATCCTTAAAGTGTTGCTTATGTTTAGCAAATGAGTTATTTTTTAATGCAACATTTTTTAAACTCAAATGTAACACTTCTTACGCCCAAACACAACACTTTTTTACGCATTTGCAACACTTTTTAGAATCAAATGCAACACTGCTATACATAAGTGCAACACTCTTTGTACGAAACTGCAACACTTCTTTATTAGTATCACTAGATGAGTAACACTTTAATTTATCAACTGCAACACTTTGTGTTGTTTTCTAACACATAGTTGCAACACTTTTTTACACCATGCAAATGCTACATATGTCATATTCTTACAAAAAGCATAATACGTATGAATAATGTTCCATTCCATTATAATATAGTAATAAAATTCCATTGATAATAAGAAACATAATGCATATTGTACTTGCATGTACACGTAAAATAACTAACATAAAATGTCTTGTCTATACTCAGTATCAAATTACAATCCTGAAAATAATCTTGACATATTCTTCGCAAATCTTCACTTGCAACTTGACATAAGCCAAAAAAACTTGTAGCCTGATGCACATGAAAACAATAAAGAATAAGGTTAGTTTTTTTCTTCATCATGTACAGACACAATTATAAGGTACCATAATTAGAACAATTATATTCGGTTATTCACCGATAACTATAGACTATACTCGTGACATTTAGGTGTGTCTGGCGCAAAGTGTTTAGGAGCATGATACGATCCTGCATTCTATAGTTTTTATTATTATTATTAATTAATTAATTAGTTTATTTAGTTTCCTTTATTATATTTTCTTAGTGAACAAGTTAAGTCTAGGGTCTTTTATTATAAATAGGGTATTAGGGTTGTAACGGAGAATTATGCAGAAGATTATTAATGGTTTAGTTATTTGACTTCATTATTGGGAGAGAGATCGGCCTCTCGAAAGTTGATCATCTATCTTTATTGTTCTTTTACCTCATTATCGACTCGGTTCATATCAATTGGTTTCAGAGCTGTTCGATTCTAGGGTTTCAAAAAAAGGTTCTTGCTCACCGCATTGTTCACCGGAATTTACTGTTCATCCCGGAGTTACTGCTTAGCATCAGATTAGTCATGAGTAACTTCGAGAAAAGAATGGAGGCTATGAGAGTTGAATCAGCCCGTAAACATGAAGAGATTATAGATCTATTGAAAAAATTGGCGATCTCAATGGGTCGCGCTAAAAAGGTTGAAGAATGGGAGAAGTGGCGTGATCTTAATAGAGCACAGGAAGCATCCGAAAATGTAACATCAAATCCTAAATCACAAATCTTTGTCACTAAAGATTGTGATGATGAATCAACACCAAAAGAAAACCAGGTGGTTACATGTTCTGATGTGAAAAGAGATTTAGGACAGAAACTTATCCACGAGTCTGATGAGACTTCTATAGTGCTGGGATCACAGGGAAAATCGAATGAGATAGGGTGTTTTAATGGACCAGTTGTTCAAAACATATATGATAATAGGGAAAAACATGGGACTGATTTGAGGTTTGGCCATTTTTTTAAAACATCAGCCAATGTCAACCAGAATCTTGGTTGTAATTTGTGGTCTTATTTATATTTTAAAGATTCAACTAGAAAAGTTCATGAGTTAAGTGACAACAAGCATGCTCACTTCTACATGGAGCATAAAAAAGGAACACGACGAAGAGTTTGGGATCCCAGAATTACTCGAGGCTGCATGTTAAAGCAACACCTTGAGGACAAGGTGTTTTTGGGGGCGGGAGTATTGATACGATCCTGCATTCTATAGTTTTTATTATTATTATTATTAATTAATTAATTAGTTTATTTAGTTTCCTTTATTATATTTTCTTAGTGAACAAGTTAAGTCTAGGGCCTTTTATTATAAATAGGGTATTAGGGTTGTAACGGAGAATTATGCAGAAGATTATTAATGGTTTAGTTATTTGACTTCATTATTGGGAGAGAGATCGGCCTCTCGAAAGTTGATCATCTATCTTTATTGTTCTTTTACCTCATTATCGACTCGGTTCATATCAGAGCATTTAAGAGCAATTAGTAATAATCGTTGGGCAAGCAACAAGTAGCTTTATCCGTTTTTTATAAATGTTCCTCTTTCAACGCTCCATGAAGTAGCATTTAGGAGCGTTATACATTATAATTACAACTACAACTACATTATTAACGCTTTTATTAAAAAAAAATACCCACACTGCTACTACTGCTATTTTTGTTAAACTCACCAGTAAATAAGCTCCTTTTCAACCTCTATGATATCATTTCCAAATAATTAAGATTAACCAATATTAGTAAAAAATGAGCTCAAAAAACGAAATCCAAAAAAAGCTGAGGTGTAAAATCATTGAGTTATACTCCGTAACATTTAAATGTCATAGGTCAGAGCATGTTCATGTAAAAATTGGGTCGTATGATGCATAAATTTTTAAGACGGATCAAATAGATTTAGGTGAGGCGGGATAGTTTGTCCGACACATTTTTTTTTTCATTTCTTAATAACAAATGGTCCAATGTTACAAAATTAGCAGGCAACTACTTTCAGTATATAAGTGAACATTAAATATTTATTGATAGTGCCACATCTAAGCTTTAAGGTCAAAGTCAAACTAATGATACATATGGAAGTTACTTCAATTACTGCAACATGTAATATTAGCATGAGTGAAAATCCTTACCTATAGTACCAAGCATTAGTGACAACTCATTTTGATAACCCTCGAGCTCAACGCGAAGAGTTAATTTTTTGGAGCTTGGCATCTTCACATTACTTGTCTCACTGGCCATCAAATTTTTTGTGCATTGCTTCTATTTCAGCCTCATATCTTGCCTGTTCTTGTGCTACCTCAAGCTTCTTAGGTGCTTGATCCTCTTCAATATACGTGATACTCTGCAACAATTCATCAGAGTTATCAGACATGCTTGCCCCATTATCATCTACATAATTTTACAATTGTAACGATATCAAACCTTACAATTGAAACCCTGATAAAACCTTACAATTGAAACCCTGATAAAAAGTAGTTGGTACGTAAATCCTTGTCCTGAGTGAACAAACCTGGCAAAACTTATCCATTGTGTAAAGTACATATTGAAGGATACGTAGGTACGAAATAGAAACGAATAATCACATGTGCACCAAGAAAATCAAGATATTAACAGCTCAAAGCAAAAGAAATATTAAACTCGTCTCACTAGACTAAGAGCACACAGTATAGGGTGTCATAGGGTGCATTATAGCCCTATGGCGCCGTCCTATGGCACAAGCTGAAACCAAACCTTGAGTTATAGGGCATGACGCCTAAATCACCAGCCAAGCCATAGGGTATTTTTTTGGCATATGCAACGGTGGAATAAATGAAAAAAGTTGTAGGGCCTGGGGTTATCTTGTAACTTGAGTGATGAGGGAAGGTGTTTTTATGTTAAGTTATAGGTTGTGAGTTATAAGGGAAAAACTGAGTTGACAACACTTTTTGCTATAACACCGTCGGATGGCACCGACTGTACCTAATTCTCTGCTTCCAATTCAAGTATCTTTTTTAGCTAGAGAAACAAGGACTGTTTTCATCATATACAATCAAAGAAGCATAGAAGCCATATTCTTGCCTAAGAATGGTCATGCAAATTGCAAATCAACCATCGCTGGCATGATTAAGTGACATTTTAATCAAAATTAATAAATGTCAACATCAAGCACCAGTATAACTAAAACAAACAAACAAAAAAGAGATAAAGCATAATAGTCCCATAATCAAGTTTTCATCTTGTAAATTTCTTGAAGTGTACAATCAAACATATAAGATAAGTTTATACCACACCAACTTATGAACTTAAATTGCGTCTCAAATCCATTAAGAGTTGGAATATGCACATACAAACATATGAAGAAAAAAATCATTTTCGTAACATTATAACTATGAACCAGATTGTTAATTATTTGCATCCAACATCACTTTGCCGCTTGCCAAAACACAAATCCCAAAATATATGCGATTCGCACGATATAAATATATGTATGTGCAAACCTAAAACGAAATGAAATATTCTTGTGAGATCAAGATAGAATATCGTTGAGGATGAGAGCGAAGCATGTATGCCGGTTAAAGAGGGTTACAACTTACAAGAAGGAGGTTATCTATCGAGGGTAAATGATGAGAAGGAGAAAAAACCCAGATTTGGATGGTTAATTTGATTTTTGGGGAAAAACAGAGGGAATTCAGTTTTTTAATACAGTAAAAAAAACAATATTTGACGGTTTTGCCGTATTAAACTTCAAGATAATAATGTTTTACTTTTAGCACATTTATTTGGTAATTCAAAGGGTTAGGGGACCGGCAATACCGATCGGTAACACCAATGCCACCAAATCGGTGTGGTGTGGGTGTATGGCAAATCGGTATACTTTCCCGAATTGGTGTGGGAGAGGGACAAGAAAAATTAGCCACTAAAAATTCTTTAAATTGTTTAGTACTGTATTATGTAATTTTCTTTAGGTATGGGTTAGGCATGGTTGCCACTAAAAATTTATGGTTAGGTATGAGATAAGTATGAGATGAGATTGATAAATATTTTTTGTGGGTGATTAGGTATGGATTAGGTATGGTGGCATGGCTGCCACCCCCTTAGAGCATCTACACAAAAATGATAAACCTTTAACAAAGGTTTATACAATAAAATATCATTAATTTTTAAACTTTTTGATATTATAAACTTACATTTATTATGGTATAAAGCTTTACAATTTTATAAAAATGTTTTATAGAACAAAATGCATTAAATATATTAAATTTTAAAGAGGTTCAAGAATTAGGACATCTTCATGCCACATATACATGAAATGAGTTTCTATTATGGTTAAAATAAAACATAACTTTTTCATATTTTTAGACTTTTTCATAAACCCAGCATAGTGAATGCCCTTAGTACTTAGTATATACATAAGCCGCATCGTGAGTGTTACCCCGACTCTTGACTCCGATCATATTTATGGGTCTTTACTGAACGTGAAAAACCAAACGATTGACTAACCTTACCCAATATGTATCTTACATAAACAATAAGCTAAGCGAAACGCCCGCTTAGTCATAATATACATTTGAGCTTAATGTCTTTCCAAATTTTCATTAATTATACTCAAATCTTGTAACTTATGGTGTTAGTCGGGTTCGGATCAATTTGGGGCGAGAATAAAAAAACATATATGAACCCGACCCTATTTAGAACTCAGGTTAGTCGGGTTCGAGTCAATTCGGGTCGGGACAAATCGGGTTCGGTCAACCCGAATAAAATTAAAATGATTAAAAAAATTGCTTATTCAATATGTTTACTTTGTAAAAGTGTTAGTCAAGTCGAGTTGATCGGGTTCGGGTCAATTTGGGTTGAGGCTAAAAAAAATACCTTGACCCGACCTTACTTAGAGCCCGGGTTAGTCGGGTCAACCCGAATTGGACCGAATAAATTACTGGCACAAGTAACCCGACCCGAATAGGCATAATCGGGTTCGAGTCGGGTCTCTATTCACTTACAGTTGACAAACGTTTTGGCTAACTTTCCCCGCCATATTTTTCATAGCCCGCCAATTTTCCCAGCCATATTTTTCACTTACAGTTGACACACGTTTTCCCTTCTCCCTCTCTATTCATAGTTAATTAAGAAAAGCTTTGACATAATGTTTATTTTAAGAGAAGTGCTACACTCACATAATTTTTACAAAAATAAATCCACACATACATGTGTCACTTAATCATTGGGAGTAGAAACAAGAAAGAGAAAACTTAATTTAATTCTATTGGTACAATTCATTTGCCACATGTATGTGTGGATTTCTTTTTGTAAACATTATGTGGGTGTAGCATTTCTCTTATTTCATGTTATTCACGTGAGGTCAATAGTGATTGGATAAAAAAACAACAAATTGATACTACCAGCGAACCAAGGTGACTGTGTCCCTTCATCCTTTGTTGTTGAGTGATTATCTTGTATACAAGAATTTTATGTCACAAGTTTCTGCTTTCGTTGAAAATATAGTACAAGCAAACATGCCGATTATATAATTGTTTGTTATTATTTGCTACTTAGTACTTACTGACCAATTGGTTGTTTTGTTTTGTCATACGCAAAAAGCAATTGCATATATCTTTTGTTACGTATTTGTAATAGTGTGCATTTGAAGTGTTCGATAAAATGTCTAATAGATTCTCAGCAATAAACACTCGTTTATATGTGTATAGTCTTTGTTTTATCCATGTATTTAATAAATAGCTTAATATATGAATTTCAATATAAATACCGAAGTATAAGAAATCATATGGTTGCACTTGCTCGTCTCTCGTTTCGCATCCCAACAATTTTATAAGGCTCTCCTAAAAAAATTCAAATGATTGTGATTGGTGATCTCTCATTGTGAAATAATGAGTATTTAAGTATAAACTAGTATGGTTTTTACTTTTTACATTGTGTCAATGTTAGGTGGCTTCATGAACACATCAGAAACAAATAACATGCAGTAAGTTCATTTTGTGTGGCAGTTGCTCTGCTCACGATGTTATGCTTATTCTTGTGTGGTTTCTTGTCAGTGGCATGTGTTTCTTTGTGTGCTTGTGTCAGTTTATTTGTTTATGTCCATTATGTGTGGTAATCTTAGCTAGTTTTCTTGTCAATAGCCGCGAAAAAAATAGGGATATTTTGAGTTTATATTTCTAACATTTGCTTAAACAAATGATGTTGAGTTTAAGATATATGATAACAAATAAAACCATATAGACATTACAGAGTACACAGCGGAAGACTTAAGATCATAACAAATAAATAATTAACTGAATTAAAAGCGTAACATACCTCTTGCGAATGTCAGATCTCTTGAACAAAACAGAAGAAGTGGTTTAAAGAGTTGTCCCTTACCGTTTTACAACTCAAACCAATTAGGTGTAAGAATAATGTCTTACTACCACAGTTTTGTACACACGAATTAACCAACGAATCAAGCGATTGCTAGATCTAACACAAGTCCTTGTTTTATGAAAAAACAAAACCAAAACACCCCTTGGAGAAGGTTCGGCCGAAGTTAAGCAAGAGAAAAGGAGAGGCAAGATCTAGGGTTAATTCAATGCACAAAGTTATGAAAAACCTTAACCCTATGTCTTGTATATATAGTGGTAGAATAACTTAGGGAGAAAGTTAGGGTTTAGGCTTGAAAAAGCCTCCCTTGGCCGGCCATGTAGAGTGGGTAAAGGGACAACCCGAATCTTTTCCATTATTAAGTTATTCACCATATATTCTCTCCTTTTACATTTAACGGTCGTTAGTCATTTCCGTTAAACACTTAACGATCGTTAGACGGACTTTATGTGTAATAATTAATCGTAATCATTAACATTAATTATTAACTTTAATTCTCATTCGATAATGTGTGCAATCCCGTGGTCACGAGTTCGAATCCGGACATTCACGTATTTATAAATATATACATTTCCAACAAATGACACGTTAATTTAAGTGTTAAAGCGCATTGCTCTTTCTCCATAAAAAAATGTGCACTATAAACTATGTACTATTTCCTTTACACTATAACAAATGCAACATCTTTCAAAATGTTGCAACTTTATATGATTGCGTAACACTTTAAACTATGTGTTGTCTTTATGCATCAGTAATTGCAACACTTTCTTAATGTGTTGCGTTATACTGTTGAATTTGCAACACTTTAAAAAAAGTGTTGTTTTTTATATTAATATGCGACACTTATTTTGAAAATGTTGCCTAATCAAACATCTTGTAAAAAATGCAACACATTTAGAAAGTGTTGCTTGTAAAATGCTGTATTAGGCTCATTTTGTTGTAGTGGGTTTAACATCAAATCAAACACACTTCTCCATAATTCTCCATTCCTATAAATTAAGAGCTTTTACCATGATCATCTTCACACCTTCTCAATTCTCACCATCTACTAGCAAAAGCTTAAGTCAAAATGACAAAAACTTCACCATCAACCAAGCCTTGCAAGAAAACCGCTAGAATTAGCATAAGACCTTGTTTCTTTGTCAACATAAGTTCTTCCTCCGAGTCATCTCCACTAACCATCTCATCTCCCATAAGGGATGATACAAACCTCACTTTGGCTACTCCTACACCACCTCCACAATCACCTATCATCATCACTACTCCACCACCAACAAAGACTCTTAGCTCACCACCAACGGCTCCCATCCAAACATCCAAAACACCATCACCTCCAAAATCTCCAACACTCATCCCATTGGAGTTATTCTCCACACCACCTACATCTCCAAATCCGTTTTTGGAAGACTTGGAGGACTTGCCTCCTAGGCCAAATCATCCACCTCCACTACCATCTTTTGGTACTATTGAGCGGATTGCTCATGAGTCTCCACGACCTTCTTTTGACCCAAACGCCCCGTTAGGGCCAAGACCTCTTCTCTTCCACCCTATCCACAAGAAAATACATTGTCCTTTGTATGGGGATCAACCACTTCCTACATTAATGTCCCTTCACATAAAGGACATTGAGGAATCCATGTGGGAAGATCATCCCACAAGAGAAGAGATTCAAGCGGAACTCCAACATCTCCATCAATTTTCAAATATGGTGGATTCTCATCTAAATGATGCTATGCAAATGCAAAGTGCTTTGCTAGCCTCCATAATCACCACACCAAACACCAACACCTCTACCATTCCACCACCACAAACTCATCAACCATACTACCCTCTTAGGCATGGTTGCTCCAATTGTGAGCAAATCGCCCAAATAACCGAAAGGACCCGGGTGATGGTCCATGAGTTTCAAGAGGAAATGAGGTTCATCCTCAATCACATCCTAGAGCGCCTAAATGCTCTTTCTCATCCACCACCTCAATAGGATGGTCCTAGATAAGTTCTTTTAAGCATTTTTTATTTTCTAGGATTTTTCCTTTTATTTTTTTCTGTTTTTAGGATAATTTTATTTTCTCATTGTACTAAACACTTCATTGTGTTCCCTTTTCATGATTCTTAAATCATGAAAAATTTTAACAAATGAATGATGTTTCTTATGTATTGTTGTTGCTTGTTACATGGTGTTTGGAAATGCTTGTGATGATGCTTATTACTAACATTTTTTGTAGCTTTTTCACAATCCATGTATCTTTCTCTTGGCACCCAATTTAGGAGGAGCATTGGTCAAGGGGGAGATAATGGCTCGGATTCATTACACATTCCGCCTCGCATTTTCTTTTTGTTGAGACAAAAAAGGGGAGAAATATATAGAACTTTGTGATATTTGACTTTTTGAAAAAGTCAAACTGCATACATTTACTTTTTGAAAAAGTCAACATGATACTCCATTGGTAATATTTGACTTTCTGAAAAAGTCAACTGCACACTTTGACTTTCTAAAAAAGTCAACATAATGCTTCAACTAGTAAAGACTTTGACTTTCTGAAAAAGTCAACATCATGTCTATATTGGACATACTTGCATTATCATTTTTTCTTTCAAGTTCTAAAACTAATATTTTTATAACTCTTGTACAATCTTTACATTTTTTATAAAAATAAAATTTATGTTTTGTCCTCAACAAAAAGGGGGAGATTGTTAATACAAATATCGTCATTAAACGTTATTTATATTTTTGATCTTTACATAAGTTTTGTTAACGACAAAAGTAAATTTAATTTTTATAAAGCTTAAAGCTTGTCAAGTTTAATAGATATTAAAACAAGCTTTTTAAATAATATCTTCATCACTCAAGCATTTACATTGTGATTAATCATACCTTGATATGACTCTAAACCATAATGTATGATAGTAGTTTTAGAATGTTTTGGTTTCTTAAAAACTAAACATTACATATGTATTTATATATTTCTAAAAATAGAAAAACAAACACATGACATCATGTGATGCATCATTGAAATCCTTAGAATATTTCACTAGATACTTTGTGTAGATTTAGGCTCTACATATCTTACACAATCTTGTATAGATATGGTTGACTTTGGCAAGATTTTGAGATCTTGCTGTCAGACCTTGACGACACAAATTATTAACACGGGCGAAACCCTTTCAAGGGTTCCGTGGTCCGTGGTGCTTGCTGAGTGTTTTGGCTATAAATAGCAAAGCCAAACCAAGTAGTTTTTCATCCCTTTCCATCATACTCTCATACATTCCTTCTCTCTAACCTTTCTATCTCAGTTTCATATCATATTAGTGATCTCTTTTGTAGCAAAGAAGATCAAGTCACATTCAAGCTTCAACGAGAAGTTGGAAGTCTTGTTTGTTTGTTGTTGTATGATCTTGTGTTGATTCATACTTCATTGTTGTACCAAACCATCATAATCTTGTGAGTGTGAGTGGTTAGTATTTTAGTCCTTAAAATACATTGTGTGTGGGAGTGGTTGTACCCTTGAAAAGAACTCGACATTTAGCTTAGTGTCAAAAATAGTGTGTAAGCGAAGTGTAAAGGTTTCTCCGCCGGTGAAAGGAGCTTGTTGACTAGTGAAGTTAAACTCTCGAGTGTGAGACTCGGGGAGTGGAGTAGGGCAAGGAAAAAGAGTCCTTGTAGACCGAACCACTATAAACAACTTGTTGTGGTTTGATTGTTTCTTTCCTTATCTACTCTTTATATATTGTTTACATATTTCACTAACATATCTAAGATCAACATTAATTGATCTTTCAATAAGTTTTAAAACAAAGTTTTTAATCGGTAAACTATTCAACCCCCCTTCTAGTTTTCCACAGCTTTTAAACAGATGATAACCAAGAACATCAAGTAACATGCAAACGTAGACTAAGTAACAAATAATGAAGTACATGACCACATACCAACACACAGATCGCAAACCCAACAACGAAGTAAAAAGAACCTCAAGAGAAGTGTGAAGAAGATAAGTATCAAAGAGTCGGCAAAATGATAACTATAAAAAGAAAAAAGAAAAAAAATAATAAAAGGGGCTAACACTTATCGGATAAGGCTACTGGATGGGCTCTATTGGGCTCACCAAAAAATGGCGACATTGTGACGTGACAGAAACGACGTCGGATTAAACGACGTATTAGTATATATAGTAATTAGAACTTAAAAGGCTGACCGAATAACTTAACCCATGATTTATCTTTTGACTCATTTTGCAAAGGCGATCATACTCATCATATAATTCAAGAGAATCTAAATAGGATGTGTCATCATGTTCGGTTTCGAAACGTACCTCTTTTGAAGTTCCCGCCATTAGGCAAGTTTCATCTTTGTTCTCTTCGTCGCTATCGCTCCAAGCCTCACCAATGTATGCCTTTTGGTTCTTTTCTTTTGGTATTTGATGACATTCTCCTACTAGATGTCTTGTATCACCACAACTAAAACATATTCTCTCGCCGTTGCTATATTTATCATCTCGATTCTTTAGAGGTGTTTTCTTTTCATCTCGCGGTTATCTCAGGTATCTACCTCTTCGTTTAAAGAACTTCTTGAAGTTTCTAACCGCCATGGCATACTCTTCATCTTTACTTTCTGAACTTGAGCTTTTGTAACACCCCCAAAAATGTTTTGCACCGGAAGATAATGTTACTGGGGTATTACTCGATTGATATCGCAACACAAAGCATAGAACAATAGTTTTCCTTGAAAGATTTCATTTATTGTAGTAAAACAGTGTTTACAAAAGTTGAGTTGTTGCGGAAAATATCCCATTAACATGATGTGGTCCCGATACATAAATCGGAGTCGTCTATGACCATGCCATGCTAATGCCCAAGCGCCTCCAAAGTCTAGCTATCGCCTTTTTAATACCTGAGATAAACATGGTTAAAAGGTCAACACAACGGTTGAGTGAATTCATAGGTTTAGTGTGAAGTTGAACACATGAACATGAACATGATAATTGTAAACTAACAATATCATAAAGAAAATCACAGATTATTATGCGCTAAGCTCATGCAACAAAGACTCAACTGTATACACCGAATTACTGGTGTACGTAAGTTTGCCCCAAAGGAGGTAATAGCCAATTACCTAATGCAATTCAAATATGGTGTGCCCCGGTTATTTCCTATAACCAAGACGGGGTCGTTGCTCCCTATAGTACTATTCACAATATCTGCGTTCACTCGCGGTGACTAATGGTTCATGATACAGGGGACTTATGGCTAACTACTTAGGCAATTCCAATAATCAAGAAGCAAACATTTATGAAAAACCTTGTGTTATAGTTTAGAGCATGTATCTCCCTCGCGGGGTTTGAAAATAAAAGTAAAACTGAGGCTATGAACTCACCTTAATGAAAATGAACAAGCACAACGTGATCAAGTACGATGTAGCGGAGGCTTCAATCCGAAACCTAAGAATGAGATGGCAAGTCTCAGCATATAATAAACCTTTGGTTCGCGACCAAAATAATAGATCATTGAATATACTTATTCAATAGATCATTGAATTATCCAATTCAATAGGGTGTGGTGTGTGCTTAACGTTTTAAGTTAAATTTACGTGCTACCTCGACTTAGGTTGATATTTATTAAAGATCCTTACTTACGCATAAGTGAAATGTTCCCCGTTGTCGATTTATGAAAAAAACGACGTTGTCAAGTATTTTAGTTTATTTACTATCAAGGTGCGTCGATATCGAATAACGATTTCATAAAATTACATACTTATAATTATATATATATATATATATATAAGTTAAGTGAATTATCGACATAATACTTCTCGTTATAGACTTAGATCATCAAAATACTCGTTTTTAAGGAGTCGTGATAAGTTTATAAGTTTTCTAAAATTTTTCTCAAATTTACACTTTTTACCCTCAAGTTACGAAAGTACAAGTTTAACCCCTAAACTTTAGAAAAATGACACTTTGTACCCAAAAGTATCTCATACTCAAAGTTTCCAGAATTGTCAATTTTAGTCCCTTCTTGAAACTGTTTTGGTAAAATACTTTCAAAAGTCAAATTTTACACTTTTAGCCCCCCAAGTTTCAAAGTTTATATTTTCAACACTAAAACTTCTATTTCCTTTATGATATAAGTTTGCCATAATTACACTTTACACCCCGGACTTCCCATGCATGCGCAACACGTATAAAAGTGACCTCTATCTTTTGAAAACTTACGCAACACACCCTATACTTTCCATGCATACGATATACGTATAAAACGACCCTTTATCTTCCCATAACTTTCACTTTTAACCTGAAAACATAACGTTTTGAAAATCTAGTCCAAATTATGCATTTTTACTTATATAGCTTATTAAACTTTTTCAAAAGCTTATTACTAGCTTGAGCTTATTTTTATTTTAGTTCGTAAGGATTTTCATTTAACAAAACAATGTCGAGTGAACCTATAAATTTGTCGTATACGATTTGATATAAGTGATAACGAGGGTTTGTGTAATGGAGTTAAAGTCACATGTTATGAGATCGACACTAGATTACTCATGTTTATTAAGATGTTAACGAGAATGAATGAAATGAAAACGAGTTAAAGAAACTTACGACACCCAAAGGGGTGGTAACGAGATCGAAAGAAGTATATGAACGTGACTAATGATCTTTGAACGCGACCAATCTATAACCCTTTGCTTCTACACCCAACTACACGAGCTAAAACTCTTTTGCGTTTCCCTTTTCTTTGACCGATTCTCCACAATGGACGATATGTTTGAAGGTGAGAGTGTGAGAGTAGTTTAAGTAAGTTAGAATGTGAGGTTACTTAGTGTCTTATTTGTGTGCTTATATAGGAGAAATAACTATGGTTTCCATAATATTTTATTAGTGTTCTTCATGTCCCAAGGCAAAGAAGATGGTGTGTGTTGTGTTCTTGAACATGATCGTTTTTGGTACTAGCAAAATGGGCATGCCTTGGTCAAGTCTAGTCACAAGAAACATAGGAACCATTGGATAAAGAAGTCAAAAGGAGTCAATGGGTTTATGCAAATATAATATGTAGTTAGGTGACTAGTTCTTTGCACTTTGTCTCCTTGATATCACACACACATGTTACATATTTATAATAATATAGTTGAGGTTGTTTAGTTTTGGGGTCTCGCGTTGGGTAGTTCACATAAGCAAGAAAGAACTATGCAAATGCTTTTAACCTTCAAAGTTGGTATTGCGTTGTTTTTGGGTTATTTTTACACGCAAGGTGAAGTCAAAAGGAATGTTGTGCCTTGTCCTATTTAGGTTAATAGTAGCTTGATAGGTCCTTTGGATTATAAGGTCAAAGGGAGGTCAAGTGTCTTGGGCTCAATATAAAATGCATGTAGAGTGGCTTAGTAGTACTCTTTGTCTCTTCTTTATCCTATACTTCACGCAAACCTTAAGACCAAATGTGAAAAGTTTGTGGCTTGTGATTCGCTACTGCCAAAGAACCAAGGGAGGAATGCCAACCTCTTGACCAAAAAAATACTACTTGGAAAATAATAATGTTACAAAATAAATAAAGGTGTGATGTGTCTTGCTTTTGGTCTTGTGCTCGCTGCATCACAAACGAAGGAAATATAAGAACAAAAATTACTTGTGTTACATTATAATAATGGGTAATTCTCAAAAGGGGACAAAAAGTCATGGAGAGGTCATTATCTAGGCCAAAAAAAATACATCTTCTCAAAATGGTCATGTGCGAATGTGCGAATGTGCGAATGTGCGACTCCATTAAATGTGCGACATATGTCCATTTTTTTAATAATATAGTACACTATTAGGTGGGTGTTTTCCCATATATTTTTTTCTTTGTCTTGTTATAAGAGGATTAAAAAGACTAATTGTTGAAAACACAAAGACCTTGACAGATCTTTAGCACTCGTAGATCGTTAGTGTTGCCTATGTAATCATAAGCAAACTAATAGAAACTCTCTACAACTCGTATTCTTTAGCGGAATGTAAATACAAGCTATAATAACTAAGAACACTTAGATCCTCTACGGATCTTTTATTAACTGAAACTCTATGTTTCTGAAAACTTACTTCTAACTATAACATACTATCAAGTTCCTTTTATAAACAAGGAACCCTAAACTATTTCACTTGAAACGACTAAGCATGCAAGCATGCATTTAAACATTTGTTTCAACCCATACATGTTATGAGTAAACATTAAACAATATTGAGCAGTACAATAATACCCATGCTAACCTCGGGCAGTTCAAGAATAATGATGGGTTAGCATGCAATTAATAAAGCGCATGCAGATCCTAGTCAGCTTCCACCCTTCGAGAAACACGCGGCTTTTATACTTCAAGTGAGATCTTCTTCAGATTCGCTTCTACTTCAGCAGAATCCTTCGGCAGAATTGACGGTAGAAATCCTACTTCGCATAATTCCCAACAATCCTCCCCTAAACTGGAATTTGACTTGGTTAAGTTCCAGTTTCCTAACCTTGATAGATCTTAGAGACTGCAGTACTAGAGGATTGTTCTCAAACATCAGTGGCAAAGAACCAGAAACAATTTCATCTCTATGATGACCAAACTTTGAAATGCCAGGTCTTTGCAGCAACAAATGACATAATGTACATCAATACATATTAGTTTCAAACTATTCTCATCACATCCAGGTGTGTTAACTCCTGTGAGAGGTGAATCATTGAAAATAATGGATTTGATGTCTCTTTACCAATAGCCATCACTACTGGAGTAGCCAAATGTTTAAGTTCGAAAACTATGGTACATTGATAACCATATGATTTATTAGCAAATCAGCAACTATATAAACGGATTTGATGTGTCTTTACCTGTAGCCGTTTGCTCAGGACTAGTCAATTCTTAGAATTGGTGAATTGATAACCAAATATGGATACAGTTACCTTTACCAAAAGCCATATACTTGTGGGCTAGCCAATTCTTGGATTCCAAAAAGGAATATACGATGGTGAATTGATGACCATACAACTCTCAGCAATTAAGCATGGATGGTTGCAGACCTTATGATTTTGAGCAAATCATTACAGCTATCAACAGATTTGATGTGTCTTTACCAAAGCTGTACCCTTTGGACTAGCCAACTCTTTGATATACACAAGGTATATCTGGTGAGTTAAAAACCATCAATTATATACAACAAACCTAAAGAGGGCTTTTTTTTTTTTTTTTTTTTTAACTAAGAAATGACTATCAAACAAAACAAAGAAAATAAACATCACAAAAGACTGTACATAGAACAAAAGACAATGTAGATTACCGCGTTCATGATGAAGGTGCAGCTTGAGCTTGCAGAAGTTGAGTCTTGATCAATCCAACCAGTCGTTCAGCGTCTAGTCTTTCATTTCCCACTGGGTCTGGAGGAATTTCCAACTTCTGACAAAGCATCCTTTCCATAAGTTTCTTGGACAATGGATAAGTTCTTTCAGCAAACATGCAGACTGTGATTCCACCTGCCATGCACACGAGGTAGGGGATAAAATCTCCAGGACTCAACCTGCCATAGATGTGAGTTCTTCCAAATGAAATGCCCTTTACCATTAGGAGATTGAGAGTTAACCAGGACATGAAGATCTCCCAATAAGCAAATCCCAGAACCTTGTGGTGCAGTATTGCAGTAATGGTTGGTGACGAGTGTACAGAGAGTAAGTATATCTACGCCTATCTACCAAATGGAGTATTTCCTTCAAAAAGGTGAACTCCATTGAAGTTTTGTCCAATCGATGAATGACATTCATCTCATTATCTATCAGAGACCACTTGACCAACACATTTGGATATCCTCAGGAAAATCGAAGCAGACCCTTCTTTAATAAAGGTTGAGTCATCAGCCTTTAGGTCCAAAGGAACATGCTTGGGTGATGGCTTATTCTTCGATGCATAAGTCCTCGCTTTTCTCACGGATCTTCGTGAGATGTGTGTTTTCTTCTTGGCCATCCTCTTCATCCTTCTACCAGGTAAATAGATTTCCGAAGATGGAAAATTTTTAGTTTCTTCATTAACATCTGTAGTAGGACTTGAAGAAGTAGATGTGGATTTAGAAGAGATATCATCATGAAGGGCATGCATTCTTTCAAGCACCTTGCTTGCCTTTTTAGCTTTGACAGTTTTGGTTTTAGCTTCTTTAATCGAAACACCTCCTTCTGTATCAGTAGATTCCACAGATGGAGCAGAAGCTAGTACATTAGGTGCTTCAGAGGAAATGGTGGTCGGTTCAGCAGATGAGACTTTTTCATTAGGTGCTTCAGAAGCTAGTACAATATCCTCCCCTGAGGCCTATGCCTCCCTTTAAACTTTGCAGTTAAGGGTTAAGAGGAGAAAGATCCACCATTGTTCTTGGGTTTCCATTGAAATTTAGGTCCCTTATTATTCCAAGAACAACTTGCTGAGGTCTTGACAGCAGAACCCCAAAATCCTTTCCCATTATTCATAGAGTCAACATATGCAGGCCAATAACCATGTTTAAAGTATGGGCTTGTAGGTTGCATATAAGGTCTATCAACTGATCTCCTCCAAGGAGAATTAGTATTAGTAGCTTGTGGGACATATGGTGGAATATTATTAACATTGGTCCATACTGGTCTAGGCTTTTGCTGAGTAGCACATACACCCAATCTTTGCTCATAGAAATCACAATCCTTGATTAAATGAAATTTACTTCCACATACAAAACATGTCTTCCTTTTGGAAGATTTATTCAACGAAGAAGATGTTCTATTACATGTAGAAGTACTTAAACCAGAAACATTAAAGGAATTATTTTTAACAGACTTATTATGCAAAGATTTAAAGGACAAGTCTTCAGAGGAAACTGTCTTGGAAGTTGATTCCTCAGCAGCTACCCTAGAAGGCTTGTAGATAGACTTGGGTGCATGCTTGGGTGTAGGCTCAGGTGAGGGCTTGGGAAGGTCTGACTTATCACTTGAAACACAGCTGGCATAAGAAGTAGACCCTTGATCCAATGAATTGTCACTGTGTGAGCAAGAGACAAAGTCATTAGATGAAGCATCGAGGTCCAGTAAGTCTTTTGACTTTTGCCATACGAGATGATGTGATCCATCAAAGTCAACAATAATGGGACAGGGAGCGGTGGGCATGAATTCACCTCTAATAGGTCCAGGGACAACATGCAAATCACCTACTTTAACAAAATTTGCTAAGCCTGCTGGTGTAGATTTACGCCCATCATTCCTAGCTTCCAATCCTACATACTTTTGAAAACCGAAACCTATTCCAGAGGTCAGCGGTTGACTACTATAGATTTCTCTAGCTAGATTGTCACCTGATATTAACCATTGTTTATGTCTAGCTACTTCCTCAGCTAGTTTCTCTTTAAGCTCTAGGTTCTCAGCAATAGCATCAGCTTTTTTCCTTTTCAGTGCGTTTTAAGTTAATGTTTGCAATATCTAGATCAAATTGTAACCCTTTATCTTTTCTTCATAAGCTATCTGATTCTTTTGAAACCAAACCTTTTGTCTTTCTAATGTTTTTAACGAAAGTTTATAAGCTTCATTATCAACATAGCACTCATTGTATTTAGGTTTCATAGTATCATAAGCTTCTTTAAGTTCATTGTATCTTTTACTACAACCAAATATACATTGTGTACTGAGAAAGTCCCATCAAGGCAAATTGATCATGCCTATCTTCTAAAGTACATCTTGCCGGCAATCAAGCTTCTCTGTATCGTGCAGCTTCCTCATTCACAGGTTCATGTGCAGCCCAGTTGACCTGTTCATCTAAGGTGACAAGAGCTGCTGAAGTTCTAGCTTCCTTCGATTCGTTGATAGGAATTGTAGTTATCTCCCTCTCCAGTCTTCCTATCTTTGCATTCCCTTGAGAAATGACCCATCTGGTGACAAGAGACACACTTGACCTTTCTCTGTCAAAACGTAGTTGGATCCTTTCCCTTGAAGCCAAACTTTCTTCCTTACTTCTCCTCAAACCTTTTGATATCTACTGAAAGCATGGCCACCTGCCATTTCAGTTTCATCTCCTCCATATCAAGTGGGTCCACCCGCCAAATCTTCATAGACAAGATGTTGCTGAGTATCATAATCAGCAACAAATGAATGAAGAACATCCTCCAATATACTACCAGTTTTAGCTTGAGGGTATGATGGAGGGGCGATTGTTATATGGTGGAGTGGGAGTGTAAGATGATGATGGTAAGTAAGTTGGACTAGGAGCATGTATCATCATATTGGAGTGAGATGTCCCAACAAAGGTTGTATGACCAGAAGAGGATGCACGGTAGGGAGTTCAGACATCGGGGTTCAAGAGATTTGAGTTTGTAGTACAGCTCATCAAAAGTGAGTATGTCCAACCCACCTTTAGCCTTAAGGGCTATACTTACATGTAACCATGATGGAGGCAAAGATCGTAGGAACTTTAAATTGCAATCATCATTGTCGGGTTTTGCATTCATTTGGTTTAGTTGACTCAAAATCTTATGAAACCTGTCGTATCCCTTATGGATACCTTTTTCTTCTGAGATATTGAACTCTTGAAAGTGTTGTCTCAAAGATGGACTTCCTCATTCTCCTGGATTCTTCATTGCCACCGAACCTTGCTTTGAGCGCCATCCATATGTCCTTTGCATCAACCATGTGGTGAAAATCACCCAAGTGATCTTCGGGAATAGCTTGAAGAAGGATGGTT
Source organism: Chrysanthemum makinoi (assembly GCA_910596185.1). Taxonomy (NCBI): domain Eukaryota; kingdom Viridiplantae; phylum Streptophyta; class Magnoliopsida; order Asterales; family Asteraceae; genus Chrysanthemum; species Chrysanthemum makinoi. The sequence continues at coordinate 14,175,651 of OU343219.1, forward strand.
CTTACTTTGTGCTCTCTTTGCACAGCTAGAATCTCTTCAGCAGATTTGGGAGGAGCAATGGTAAATTTACCATCAAGATCTGGGATAGTCTTCTTCAGACTGTTTCCATTTTTCACAATCTCCAAAAGATTCCAATCAATATTGGAGATCCAGTTCTGCATCTTCATTGTCCACAGATCATACTCTTCCCTTCTTAGATAAGGAAACTTAGCATTACTGTTGGAAAGACTAAGTTGTTGCATAGAGGTGGTGTTGTTGTTGTTGTTGTTGGTGGTGGTGACTTCGGATTCATTATCAGTTCCAGGCATGGTGAATGTATTTTTGGTTGTATAGGGGTGAGGTTAAATATGGTTCTTAGTATCGTAGAGACTTTCCGAGGCTCGATACCACTTGTGAAAACACAAAGACCTTGACGGATCTTTAGCACTAAGTAGATCGTTAGTGTTGCCTATGTAATCATAAGCAAACTAATAGAAACTCTCTACAACTCGTATTCTTTAGTGGAATGTAAATACAAGCTATAATAACTAAGAACACTTAGATCCTCTATGGATCTTTTATTAACTGAAACTCTATGTTTCTGAAAACTTACTTCTAACTATAACATACTATCAAGTTCCTTTTATAAACAAGGAACCCTAAACTATTTCACTTGAAACAACTAAGCATGCAAGCATGCATTTAAACATTTGTTTCAACCCATACATGTTATGAGTAAACATTAAACAATATTGAGCAGTACAATAATACACATGCTAACCTCGGGCAGTTCAAGAATAATGATGGGTTAGCATGCAATTAATAAAGCGCATGCAGATCCTAGTCAGCTTCCACCCTTCAGCAGAAACACGACACGGCTTTTATACTTCAGCAGAATCTCTTCTTCAGCAGATTCTGCTTCTACTTCAGCAGAATTGACGGTAGAAATCCTACTTCGCATAATTCCCAACACTAATATACCCCACTTTAATTTTATCATTCTCTTTTATCATCTACATTTCCTGCCTAACTCTTCATCACCACCATTTTTATTTCCAGATTCCGGCAACACTTCCGATCAACTTTTTTTTTTGTTTTTAAAAGACTAAAAGCAGGTCCTCCATTTAAAACTACAAAATTAAAAAAAAAATTATTTCCAGACTAAAAGCACTTCCGACACCCAAATATTCCTACCAACACTTCCGACACCCAAATATTCCGGCGACACCCATCAACTATTCTGGCGACACCCAAATATTCAGGCGATAGACTAAAAGCACTTCTGACACCCAAATATTCCGAACAACACTTCCGGCAACACTTCTGACCATTTAAAACTACAAAATTTTGACAAATCGCCCATAAAACCTGAAAACCCATACACCACCTCATCACCATACACCACCTCATCAACACCACAATAGATTCACCATCACCACCTCATAACCATCACCACCTGATCAACATCACCACAGATCCGTCATCACCACATATCCGCCATCACCAGATCACTCTTGATTTTTTTATAGATCTAAAAAAATTTCTTGATTTTTTTGAATAGATCTACAAGTTTTTCTTGATTTTTTATAGATCTACAGATCCGCCATCACCACAGATCCGCTATCGCCGGAATATTTGGGTGTCGCTTGAATATTTGATGGTTTTGTATTTTTGTTGTAACCCTTTGTCTATTTTCTTTACCTCTTTATGAGTATCAATTAATCATAAAGAGTAGGACATAAATTATCTCATAAATTGTCTCATAAACGAAGGTGGTATGTCCTACTGTTTTCTTTACCTTCGTGGAACCTTCATATGTCCTGTACCACCATTTTTTTTAATTTATATGTGGGGTGTAGTACCTTTGTGTTGATGTTGTAGTACAGAGGAAGAGATTTAGTATGACAACAAATAAAATAAGAGTGTTAGAAATAACAAATGGGTTGACTTTGAGGTTTGTTTTAGTTGACAATAGATGAAGACGAGATTTAGTTGACTTTGAGGTTTTTCTTTTATAGATGGTTGTCGCTAGAATATATGGGATATATGGTCTCTTGAGAAAAAATCGTTGGCCGGAATAAATGGGTATCACTGGAATATATGGTTGGCTGATGATCATGACCATATCACACATTAAAAAGAGGGTATTTTGGTCTTTTTAATCCTTTTATATCAAGACAAAGAAAAGAATATATGAGAAAACACCCACCTAATACTGTACTTTATTATTAAAAAAGTGGACACATGTCGCACATTTAATGGAGTCGCACATTCGCACATGACCATTTTAAGAAGATGTATTTTTTTTTTGCCTAGATAATGACCTCTCCATGACTTTTTGTCCCCTTTTGAGAATTACCCCTTATAATAAATAGGGTGTGCATGGAGTTTGTCTCACATGCATTCTTAGTTGTTACAATATGATAATAGGGTGCGTATGGTTTGCTTTTTTTGGGGGTTTCGATGACTGCACAAGTAAAGAAAGAAAAAGACTTATCTATTTTGGTTCCACACATGCACACGCATGGTTTCAAAGATTGAATTTATTTTTGTTGGTTTGCTTGTGTCGGTTAAAAAGGAAGCAAAATGAGGGAAGGGAGCATCTTGTTGGTGGCTTGATAGCTTGAACCAAAGGTCACAAGTCCTAACTTGTGTGCTTTGAGGTTCTTACTCAAAAAGGGAAGTAAGACCTAGTAAGCTAGCTAAATAGAAAATACAATGGGGTATTCGTTGGTGGTTGCCAAAAGAAAAGGAGGTAGAGACAAGTCATGGGTTTATATGGTTGTTTAATAACCTACACATCCTAGTTTAGTAAACAATACATGAAGGTGGCGTTTGGTTTTTGTTGTAGCCAAAAGAAAAAGAAGTTAATGAATAGTCATTTCTTGACTTCAAAGTATGGCTTAAATATTTAATTATTAGTTTGTGCCTTTTGCTTGTGTTTGATATATATTCATGTGACAGAAGGAATGTTTATTTCGGTTTGGTTCTCATACGCAGAGAGGGAGTCAAAATGATGTTTTGTTTCTTTTGGTCAAGTATCTACGCAAAGAAGATAGTAAATTATGTTGTGTGTGTGTGTTGATGTTTACACGTGCATATGTGGGAAGTCAAGGAAAACAAAGTGCAAAACATATTGAGACAAAGGTGGTGTACTTTGTCAGAAAAATATAGTTAGGGTGCGGCTGCGTTTTTGTCTTCCCGAACCAAAGAAACACACAAAAAATAAAATTAATAGATTTGTGACAAAGGGACTTCGCCCAATGGAAATTAATAGAGTGCGTTTGGGCTAAAGAAAACGGGCCAAGCCCAAAACAAATATAGTGAGATGCGTTAGTCCGAGCCCAAGAAGAAGAAAACAAATAAATTAAATATATTTTTATGTAAAGTGGTTGATATTCGATATCGAGAAAATGGTTCAGAATAAACTTGTCGGTTGTGGTACAGTTCGTGTTACATTTACGTAGTGTTTTATAGAATTGTAAAAAAATTTGGCACCAAAACTAGCAATGATTCGAGTTTTCATTAGTTAATGACATGGAAAATTTCCGGGTTCTTACAGCTTTCATTATCACTAGAGTCCTTTTAACCTTTAGATCAAGAGATCTCCTTTCTACTTAACTCTTGACTATTTCAGTTCGTGAACCTTTAGGGTTTCGATGAGCTCATCAAGCAATAATGAAGCTTAGTCTTTGGATTCTTCTATTGCCGTGGCCTTTGCTCTCCATTTTAGATGTAAAGCCCTAAGAAATTTTCTGACACAACTCTTGACAGAAACACCTTTATCAAGTGTTTTTAGGCTAGTAATAATAGTATTAAATCTTGCAAAAAGCACTATCTATAGATTCATCTTTAGAAATTACGAATTGTTTACATTGTTGAACAAGAAGATCGATCTTGTTATCTTTGACTTGATTATTACATTGATGAGTGACTAGCAAAGTTTTCCAAATTTCTTTAGCCGTGTTACACATGAAAATTCTTTGAAATTCCTTTTTAGGTAAAACATTATAAATAAACATTTTTTGCTTCATCATTTTTAGCCAATTTCTTTATAAGATTTTCACTTTGTTTATCTAAAGGAACAACCTCGTCTCTTTTTGTTTCCGGATTTTGTTCAATAGGTTTAAAGTCACCTTCGGTTCTAGCATGTCAAAGATCAAGATCTTTTGATTTCATGTAAGTTTCGAATCTAGTTTTCCAATAAATGAAGCAATCGGCTTCGAAAAGTGGTGGTCTTTGCATAGATTGCCCTTATTGATATTTTTCAAAATCCATTGATCGATTCAAAATTTTAAAATACAGTATAGTTTAAAAAATCTTGGTAACCCGCTCTGATACCAATTGTAGAAACTAAAAGGGGGGGGGGAGTGGCGGTTGAATAGTTTCACCGTTTTAATTAGGTTTTATAAAAAAAATTCAAGTTACTTTTCAAAAACTTTTAGATTCGAATTTTATGTGATATCAAGTCAACAATATATGAACACAAAGAATATAAAAAAATGACGAAGTAAAGAGTATAGAGAGGTAATGAGTAAGAATGATCAAACTAAGACACGAAGACTTATAGTGGTTCCGCTACGAAGCTCTATCTTCGCCCTAATCCATTCCTCGAGTATCACACTCGAGAGTTTCACAATCACTATATCAACAAGCTCTCTTTAGGCGGATTAAACCATACACATTCGCTTACACCAATTTACTACATCAAGCAGAATTTTGAGTCCTAGTCCTAGCTATAACAAACCTACACGCCAAAGCACAACCCTGCACGGACTAACGGTACGTCCATTTGGACTTACACACAATACTTCACAGACTTACACCTAGTCCAACATGTTAGGTTCCCATGTTTGCAACAAAAGCATCAATATGTTAGAAATGAGATAAAGAAAGATTGGATGAACACTAAACACAATACACACGAATGATATAGATTGGTTTAGGCGTAGGAATTAATGTAAAGTGAACAACCAACTCCCAAATGGGAGTTTACAACATTATTTATAGGGAAGGGACTAGGGCAACACACAAGTTCCCTTCCTTTCCTTATTGGGCTTGGATCAAGGCTTATGGGCTTTCTACATAAGCCTTGCCATTAATACTAACTTAAAAGCCTAATTAAGCAATCTATTACATGTTGATTACAAACACTTGAAATATAGTTTAGGAGTGATTCCAACAATCTCCCCCTAAGTGTTGGTAATTAATGACTTAAGTAATCTTTAAACGTTGTTGGTGCTGATGTAATAGTTGCTTTGACGTCTTATGACATTCTTCTTTCTTGTGAGAAGAAGTGCCTTGATTCCAACAATCTCCCCAGTGTAGGGATCTTGTTTCTTTTGAAGTATTCTGCTTTGACGTCTTTGATTCTTTGTTCTTTGTGGTGGTTGTGATAGTATGTTGTTGTACTACAGTCAGCTTCGTGTTGCGTCTCCATGTCTCCAACAAGCTCACACGCTCATTTGACAATGAATTCCAGATGTGAAGTAGTTCTCGAGTCTTTATAACTTCGTAGATTCTTTGATTTGATGAAGAATCATTATGACTTTGTGTTTCCTTTGATTTTGAGAGAACTTCTTTTGTGATGTTGTTGGTATGAGCACGTGAAGAATCAGAACGACCTCTTCCTCCCGTGAACATCCATCAGCAGCAGCATCTCCGGTACAGTTACGAACACCAATTGATCATTGTAATCTTTCATAAAGAATTGATTACTACAATTGTTCTACTGATGAATGTCTTGAGTCCATTCACCTTGGTCGGGCGAATCAGCCGTCCAAATCCCGTAAAGGACAGTTGGCATTACATTGAACAAGTTCAAGTAATGACCCACATATTCAGGACTTGATTCTTGAATGGAATCTCCTTAGCGGGATTTCCAGCACTTACAAGTTCGAACTTCGAGAGTGTCAATAGCATAATGTGAAGACACATCTCTAATTCTAGCAAAGCTGTCCTCAAACCGATGCCCTCAAGAAGGCTAACACGATATACCGAAGTACATCTACTATTCAGGTGAGTCGCTGAGGTACACCGAAGCATCACCCCACGACTGTAGACCGTTTGAGACAACACTAAGCGTAACCCACAAGGAGTTACCGAAGTGACCTGCAGTCAGGGCTGTTTGATGTTGTCCCTGGCAGAAGTTTCCATTCAATCACCGAGGATCACTATTGTGAACCCCTCATAAATGTTCTCGACAAATTGCTAAGATCTGTGAAGGACTCTAGAATGTATCACTTGCGTCCTTATTGTTGAACGACAAGTGATGAAATGTCAAGTGTTCCTAAGAGATCTTTTGATGAATCTCGTGGCTCTAGACTCAATAGTGCGCTTTGGTTTTCCTGAGCGGAGACTAGGGAGAGGGTCTCCTTCTTCAATACCAGCAATCTCTAAGAGAGAGCCGATAGTTTACGTAGGGTTCCCTGTGAGAATGAAACAAGCTTCTGTTGAGAGAAACTTGAGTGGCTAAGAAGGTTTAATGCATGCGTCACTGGGTCCATGACGACTTTGATCTTCAATACCGATGTCATTTAGTGACAACCATTAGCATATGAGTTGAACCCGGTGTCTGCCCTAAGTTGAATAATCTGGAGGGCTATTTTTTTCACCCTTTTCTTTACTTTTCTTTTTAATTCTTCAACTCCTTCTTTCTCCGATTCTCAGTTTCTCCTTTTTATAATCATTCCTAAGGACTTCTAAATTCTAACTATTGGTGGTGTCCTTGGGTATATCCCTTCGGCTCTAGCGGATCATAGGACGATTATTCCTAACCTTAGTCACCTTATAACTCCATAACTAACCTATGTTGCCATAAAACCATTTTCATGAAAATTTCTCAAAGTGGTTATGAGTAAAAAAAATTTGTACCACTGTGAGAGTTTTGTATTTTGCAGAAATACTCCCCCTCCACATGTGCTTAAGTATTTTGACAGAAATCTGCACGGTGAGAGAAGAGCGCGCACTTTTGAATTGATCAACTCAAGATAGACAATTCCCCGCGAGACATGGTTACATCACTGACTAGGTCAGCTTGAAGTTGTAAACACTCCTTGGTAAGGAAGTTTGACCCGTCAAGGTTCATGTTTACCAAGAGTTTCTCGAATGGTACATTCTACTAGGACAAGTCTTTTGCGAGACACGTTTACATTACTAGCGAACTAGCTTGAAATTATTACCCGTCCCGGACAAGTCTTTTCGAGTTACTAACATTTAAGAGCTCGTCAATTCATTGGTTAAGTCTTTAGCACGAAGATTCACTAGCAATCCACAACATATTTCTTATCACATAAATTTTCTCCCCCTAAAAAATGCCATATAAATGTTATTTTTGATGAAATTTTGATATCGAATATGTCCATTTCGAGTTTTGTGAGAAGATTTTCACGAAGAACCATTTGTGAACAAAGATTTTTATCAAATACTTCCCCTCAACAAGTGATATTAACTTTTGAGGTTTTGAAAAACATAAGGGGAAGTACTTGTTCTTTTGAGAAAAACTTTGAAAAGTGAAAGTTTTGATAAGTTTTACTCAAAAGTAAGAAGCTTTCGCTCCTTTAATAGGATTGTGGCACTGATGCGTACCATAGGGTACGGGTTGTACACTGTTATGTGTGCACAAGCCATTGTCAATTATAGATCAACACATCCAAATATTAATGAAAGAAACAAATCAGGGAGTACCAGGAAGTCTGTCAATAACACCAGGAGTTCTTTCTGGACGTTGATATCCTGTTAGAGATATGCTCTGACGTCCACCCACGAAACTCTCCAAATTCCTCATCTGGTCGCGACGAAACAACCTTTCATCAATCCTTGTAATCATCTTCTTCGCATCCCTCTTTTCCCTAGAATTCCACCTTTTCTTCGACCCTATGCCTTCATGAATCTCCTTTAACCGATAAGCTAACCCGTCCCGAACCTTCTTTAAGGTGTGATAACAAAATTTGTGAAGCTCCTTGCACGCCATGAAGCAATTACGGTGAAGTTCACTGCGGTAAACTACCCCAAACATTGGTCTCTAAAGGATGGTGTACTGAGGCAGATGGTTGATATCAGGAATGTATAGCTTTGGTGGTGTGAGATTAACACGTTTTTTATATGATTCCATGGCAAGTTGAAGATCTTCAACACGTTCCTGGATTACGATGCTTCTGATGAATATTAGCAATGACTTGACGTACTGGAGCTGGATGTTGGTGGAGAACTGTCGCATTCGACTTTGTACCTTAGCAAGATACATGTCTTCAATGTCATTGAGTGACAATCTCAGAAAATCTGCTTCAGTAAAGTCATATTCCTGTTCGTCTTGGCGTTTGACTACAATTTTCTTCAGGAATGAGTAGTCCCACTTAGTAGACAGGCTAACATCAATTATGGCAACGATCCGTTGGTCACTGTACACCTCTTTCTTCGATTTTAGTACCTGGCAGCTTCTGTAGTAGATTCTTCTTCGTTCAGGCCAATGATGAATTCCATATAGTGCATCGAGGTCATACTTTACCACATTATCAACGAACATATGTGTGGCTTCTTCCTCGATGGCCACATTGTTGGAGAAGATTGCTTCCGGGAAAGGGAAGGTGAGTGAGGTAGCGTATTTCTTGCTTACATCGCTACCGTGCTGAAGAAATTCCAGGTCATTGTTGAGGAAATATCGGTAGGGAATCTTCGGTTGATCAGGTCGGCCAATGGTGGGTAGTGGCTTTGTCCAGTCGGTGTAGTATGGAGCCTTGTCAGGTCTGGTGAAGTCGATATTGGATTCAGGGTTGAGCCAATCAATGTTGTTGGACATGGCTCGTGCAATGTTGTCGAGATGATATTCGACTTCAATTGCACTGTCAGAGCTGTCCTTTAGCAGTTGAAAAGCTTCATTCTTGATGCGTCTTAACTCTGCTTTCGTCATCTTCTTCACCTTAAACTTATCTTGAATTAACTTGGCATGCTCCAGAGTTCGACCATCTACCGGTTCTTGGACTTCTGGTAATTGAGGGGTTGCATCAACAAGCTTTGAAAACCAGTCATATTCTTCAGTTTCATCTTCATCTAGACATGATACAACTGATGTTGACTGTTTCTTCTTTGGATTGGAGGATAATCCTAGTTGCTTAGTTGATGTAGAAGAAGCAGGTTGTTTTTGGGGCTCAGGAATCTCCTCATCGTCACCACCAGTGTATTCAAAGTCATCACCAAGTTTTCTCCGTTGGTGGTGGAGACTCAGAGTCCTGAGGTTTGTCTGTAGCAGGAGGACGTTGAGGAGATCTTCTAGTGGTGGTGGTCCTTTGGGGTGGTGGAGGCATAGATGATGATTCGTCATTTTTCTTCTTACGTTTCAGCTCAGAATCCTTATCCGCATCATCATCGTCTCTTGGACGCTTAGCCCTTTCAGCTGACTCTTTAAATGAAGTTTTGAGTTGATATTCCAGAAATGCCTCAAATAGTTTAGATTCGTCATAAGTAAATGTTGCGGATCGTTGAGACATTTGTAAAACAAGCTTGGAAATCAATTCTGCATCGGAGACAACCGTAGGCTGGACTGGATTGATTTGCATTGCTACAGGAGTAGATGTCATTGTTTGCTTGACCAATCGCATGAGATTAGGATAGAGTTGTCTGGCGAACATCTCTCTTGTCACTCCTGGGACGGTGTCGAGAAGAAACTTGTGAGTATATTCTCTGATCGTCTTGTCCATTTCCCCTTGGATATCTCTATTTAGAAACTGTTAATCTGTTCCCTTTCTCCGAAAACTCGTTTATCACAATCAAGTAGATTGATAAAATCTGTCCGCTTCGATTCAGTTTCTTGTTGACCACGTTTTTCTTCCTTACTTGCGTGACAGCTTTGACAATCTTAGTCTTAGCACGTGATGCCCAAGTATCAGTCGGTTTCTTTACAGATCTGGATGCGGATCTGGTGGTAGCGTCTTTGGATGGTGGTGGTGATGAATGAGATGATGAGTCAGACTAAGATGAGTCATGAGAAGGTTCTGGGTCATTTGGTGGCTCAGAAGTTTGTTCCGGGTTATGTTCAGGACTATCTAGAAGATAATCATCAGCTTTTTTTTTAGCTTTAGCCTGTTCATCAGCCTTAACCCTAGCCTCTTCTGCTGCTTTAGCTTGAGCTTCCTCTTCAGCTTTTTCTTTGGCAGCTTCCTCAACGTCTTTGGCAGCTTGAATGGGACTTCATAGGTTTGCTGTTGTTGTTCTATTGATTCCTTAGTGGTGGCACCAATTCGCTTATCGGGTTGATTAACCGCATCACGAATTGGTATGGTAAGTGCGCCACCACTGGAACCTCCAGGGCCTCTAGTCTGTTGAAGATTAAATTCCTTAGCAACATGTTGTAGCCTGAGATTCTTCAGTGTTTTTCTGTAGTCTTTATCCTCATCCTTTGGTTCTTCATCTGAACTCTCTTCTTCTTCCTGCTCTTCTACTGGAGTTTTTCCCCTGTCAGTTTTAGGACTAAGATGTTTTTCTACTGTTATCGTATCATCTGTAGCAGTTTTTGAGTAGTTAACCTCTTCATCCGTGTCAGTATCCTCGGAGTCCTCGTCCTCTAATTTTGGTGTCGGTTGAGGATTAGGAATAGCACCCTTAGATGGAACTTTCCTTTTGAGGGTATGAGTTCTCTTTGGATACTTGCGAGTACTCCCAGTGCTTGCTGCACTGCCTGATCTCCTGGTTTTCTTGACTGGTATAGCAGAAGACTTTTCATCAATGAAGCCAACTTTGCCTCATGCTACTGCTTCTTGATATCGTGAATATGATTGAAGTTGCTTGATATCATCAGTGAGCAGGCAGTCAGGCAAAACTGCACCTTGTTTCTTTGTTGTTGAGTCTTTGAATCTGACAACATTTAGAGAAGGCTCAAACAACGCGGAGTGATGGTTGGGTCATCAAGTCTCAAGGGAATGTCCAGATTATTACCGAGTATTCTTTGGATCAACAGCTTAGTATATCTGATGTAGGGGACCTTGGTGCCAGGCTTCTTGAGGTAAGACATCATGTCTTCCTAAATCAGACTTGCGAAGTCAATATGCATCTTGTTGACCATGCCCTAGAATATTTGTAGTTCCATGAGCTTAGGATGCTCATAACCGCTATCACGTCTAGAAACAGATTTGGCAATCATAATGTAAATTGTTCTCCACGGCTGAAGGATATTCTTTAAATCAACAGAAGAATGTTTAGTAATGATCCCAGCAGCTTCATCATAGCTAATGTTGACCATAAATTGGAGTGTAGCCTCTTCCGATGGAGTGGCAACATATTCAGCAGGCTGGATGGCAGGGAGCAGAAGAATTAGTCTTAACTCCGCAATAGTGATGGTGACTTGTTTGTTGTTGAGAGTCACCGTAACAACATCTTGACCATCAGCCTTCTTCATAGTGTGCCAGAACCGATGGATATAGATTTCCGGTACTGTTGCAGAATTTGTGAGCATGTTGTTGTAGGGATGAGTCTTAAGAATGTCCACAACAATATGGCACGAAGACTCAAAGCATGTGAAGTTATCAAAGTCCACTTTGAGGTTGTTCTTTCCAATCTTCATCTTGTAGCCAGTGGGGAAAATATCTTCCATTGTGAGTATGTTTGGTGCGTTAACATTTTCCATTGTGACGTCCATATTGTGATCTGAAAGATATTGAGCCAAAAGAACCAACATATTGAGAGACATTACGTTAGTCAAAAGTTGATTTTATTGTCCAATTATTGAATATGCTATGTTAATGAATGTTACGAGTCCAATGTCACTTGTTTGTCCAATAGTCCAAAGTAGTCGTGATAAGTTTCATGAGTATATTGATTTTGAATTTTAAAGTCCAAATTTCACTCATTCACACAACATTTTAACCATTATAGCTTATTAGTGACATTTTGGTTTTGTGACTGTATGAGTTATTTATTTACAAGTTTGTACGTGTAACAATTCATAAGTAAGGTTAAAATAAGGCTTAAGCATAGAAATTGCAAGCTTATGCGTAAACATTTGTGACCATACGCGTAGTCATAAGCTTATGCGTAGGAACTCCTCTTACGCGTAAGAAATATTACGCGTAGGAAAAGAGCTATTGGCATAAGGCTTACGCGTGGCGTGTGGATGTTTATGCGTAAGGTTTACTCGTAGAGTGAACCTTATCGCGTAGAACTCAAGTTCGCATATCCTTCACTGGATACGCATAGTCCCCATGTAGAACCTTACTGCAGCGAGTTACGGCGTAGATTTCTCTTCGTGTAACCTTTTGCGATATGATCCTTATCGTAGAGTTTCATTTTAACCTTGATTCTGATTTTGCACGCGTAATAACCTGAAATAAATTCATCATAACATATCCATTAACATTTTATTCTACCTCTATCAAGATCACAAGATATCACATTTTATGATGGTTACGCGTAGATTTTGCTTATGCGTAATCTTAAACCCTAAGGATTCAAATATTACGAATAAGAAATCCAGCCATGGTATGTTAGGTTCCCATATTAGTAACACAAGCATCAATATGAAGAAATATAGAAGAGAAAGGATCGGTTGAACAAATCACACAAACACAAACGAATGAAAGAAGAGTTTAGGCGTAGGAATATATGAAATGAACAACCAACCCTCAAGTGAGGGTTATACAAGAGTATTTATAGGGAAAGGAGCTAGGGAAACACTTCTCGACTCCTTCCCTTCTTATGGGCTTGGGCCAAGGCTTATGGGCCTTCTACATAAGCCTTAGCTTAATAACAAACATAAAGGCCATATTAAGCTAACTATTACATATGAATCACTAACACTTGAATTAATGTTTAGGAGTGATTCCAACAATCTCCCCTTAAGTGTTGGTGATGAATGAAGAGTGATAAGCGTTGTAGGTGTCGATGTAATAGTAGCTGGCGTCTTCGACATTCTTCTTTCTTGTGAGAAGATGTCTTGATCGAACAATCTCCCCAGTGGTTGTTTCCTTTGAAGTATTACGATTTGGCGTCATTACTTTGTTCTTTGATCTTTGTTCTTTGTGATGGTAGTGATAGTATGTTGTTGTTGTGCGCGCAGTGCAGCCGTTGCTCCGTTCTGCGTCTTCTTCAACATGCTCACACGCTTTAATGTTGGGTTTCAAGATCTGATGTAGTTCTCTTAGTCTTTAAACTTTGTAGATTCTTTGACGGCGAACCATTACGACTTTGTGTTGTTGTGATGAGAACATGAAGAATGCGCGATGTCAAGTCCGCTCCCGGAAGCTTCCATAAGAAGAAAACATAAGAAAGGTTAGTAATACTTCCGGCACTTACAAGTTCGAACTTCGAGTGTTATAGTGTGGAAAACACAACTCTAATTCTCACGAAGGTTGTTCCTGAACCGGAGTCCCACAAGTGAGATAACACGATGTCGCAAGTACATCTGATTCGAGATGAGTATTGAGGTACACCAAAGCATCACCTCACGGCGTTGACCGTTTGAGACACACTAAGCGTAATCCACGGGGAGTTACAGTATGACTTTGTCGAAATTTGTTTGATGTTGACCATGATAGGAGTTTCCATTCAATCACTGAGGATCACTATTGTGAACCTCTCATAAATGTTCTCGACAGATTGCTAAGACCTGTGAAGGACACGATATTGTATCACTTCCGTCCTTATTGTTGAACAACAAGGGATGAAATGTCAAGTGTACCTAAGAGATCTTTTGATGGATCTCGTGGCTCTAGACTCAATAGTGCGCTATGGTTTTCCTGAGCGAATACTAGGGAGAGGGTCTCCTTAATACAAACAATCTCTAAAAGCGGATAGTTTCACGTGGGGTTCCTTGTGAGAATGAAACAAGCTTGTTGAGAGAAACTTGAGTGGCTAAGAAAGGTTTAGTGCATCCGTCGGGTCCATGGCGACTTTGATCTTCAATACGGGTGTCATCATGCGACAACCCAGTAGCATATGAATTGAACTTAGGTGTGCCTACTAAGTTGAATACGGAGGGGCTATTTTTTCACCCTTTTTCTTTTCTTTTCTTTTTTAATTCTTCAACTCCTTCTTTCTCCGATTCTCATTTTCTCCTTTTTATAATCATACCTAAGGACTTCTAAATCTTACTATTGGTAGTGTCCGGGTAGATCCCCGACTCTGGCCATTTGGATGGTTATTCCTAACCTTAATCACCTTATAACTCCATTGCCATAAAACCATTTTCATGAAAATCTCTAGAAGTGTTTGTAAATGAAAACCATGTTTGAACACTTCAAGAGTTTTGGATTTTCAGAAATACTCCCCCTCCACATGTGCTTAATGTAAGATATAACTTTTCACATACACATCAAACCATAACACAAAGTAACATATAGATGGAATTCTAGAGAGAGAAAGTTAGAGGTTTAGGGAACTTAGTGAGAGAAAGTGAAAGATATTATTATGAGCTCCAACTCTCTACCTTGGGAGGTAGAGTGTATTTATAGTCTTACATAAATGCATGCACACATGGGCGTGGATCTGGCATACTGGGTAGGTCCGTCCTCCCTTGTTACAACTAAATACTACTTAACTAAATATTACTACTGAGCTTTCTAAGATTACATATACTTGAGGTGACCGACTCTTTAATATTGGGAATTTCTAACTCCTAACAATCTCCCTAAGAGGAGGTCACCTCAAACATATACTAAAATGACATTGAATACAATGAGATATTACATTAACAATTGATCTTGCATTCTTGATGTAGTACTTTGCTCGGCTTCGTAGTCATTGATTCTACTCATTGCATGTTTGGTTAATCAAGTGGAGGTCTTTTCTTGATCCACGTGATAATAATGTTGAGCGACTTTTGAGATCATCGGCTAGAAAATCGATGTGGTGTTGGTATTATGTGATGTTGTGACATTCGGACCGACATGCTCACATTATGGATCATGATATATTCTCATCGAGTAAGCGGAAGCATTTGTTGATTCATGATATTGGCGGCGTGAAAGCATGGAGTAAAATATCGAGTCATTGATGCACTAATCATGATTTCTTTTGAGATGAATGTGTTAGGTGAGCATGCAGGCTATGGATTGACCAGCTTCATTACGATCGGTAAACGTCGGGGTGTACGCATAAAGGCGATTAGCAATAAAGCGCCTGAAAGTGTCTTTGATCACTTTTGATGAATTGAGTACGGCCCACGGTTCCCGTTGATCGATACAAATCGCGCTGTGATCGGTATAATTCAGGAATTTCCTTGACAGGTTTCGCGGTTGCTCTATTTGTTCTCGGCAAACGTCTCAAAGACAACAGGTGAGTGAACGGCCAATTTTTCGTCCAGCGATTGATGAAAAGAGATTTGAAAAACAATTGCTCAATAGAAATTGTTTTGCAATATAACGAAGGTTTTAATGAAAATCAATTATCAATCATAAAACACCTTTTGATTTTGAAAAATTAGTACCGATCGGCGTGCTTAATGAAAAGAGTTTTAAAGCACAAAGACCAGTTTTTCAAAGGTATCCGTCAATCCATAACTCGAACGATTGATTCAAAAGAATGAATCGCCCCATTGTTTACGTTGGTTGTCACATGGTTGATCGTATAATAGATCTCATGCCACCTACCGGGAGCTTGTTAGATGTTGGCTCCAGAAGGCTTTCCATCTTCATTGTGAGTTTGTTTGCATATCACTTTCGGATGTTACAGGATAATGCGTAGGACTCAAGATATAATCTCTCTTTCCACATTGTGTGAAACAGAGAGTCTTCATTGAAAGTGTCCTAATGAGATTTATTGATGATCTCGTGGCTCTAGACTCAATTTGTGCATATTTGGATCCTATATCGGAGACTAGGGAGAGGGTCTCCTCCTTCAATATCAATAATCTCTAAGAGAAAGTCGATAGATAATGTCGGTTCCCGTGAGAATGAAACAAGTCCTTTTAAGAGGAACTTGAGTGGGAAGTTGAGTGCGATCGTCAGGTCCATGATGTCTTGTCTTCAATACCGATGTTACCATCGATAGCATATGAATTGAACCGGTTGCCTAAGGTTGAATAAATGGAGGGCTATTTGTTTTCACCCTATTCTCATTCAATTCTTTTTAATTCTTCAACCCCTTGAGTGCTTACCGAGACTTCATAACTAGAACTTTGTTGGGTTTATTCGATTACTAGCTCGGTCTTAGTCCGCACTCTTCCCATATCTCATTTTCTCCTTTTATCATCATACCTAAGGACTTCTACACTAACTAGTGGATTGTCCACAGGTAGATCCCTCGATTACGGCGGATCATGGGAACCAATACCTAACCTTATCATCCTTATATCACCGTACATAAAGTAGAGTTGGTCGGTCTATTTGGTATTGTTCATCTGCCATTTGGAACCAATTGAAAACCATTTGAAAATCAATCTGGATACTTGTGATATATTATCAAAGCATTTTGTACCTGAATTGTTTTTGATATTTTTAGAACGAGAACTCCCCTCAACATGTGCATCAAGTATTTGAAATGTTTTGCACCGGAGGCAAGAGAAAGAATTAACTTCTTTGATTACCATTTTCTAAAAGATATCAACACTTCTAATCGAATCAAGTAGATAAAGCATTTTGGGGAAGGATGAGGTTTTCATGATTTTGCTCCCCTCAATATGTGCCTCGAGATTTGAAAAGAGTTTTGCACATACTAGAGGAACTTTACATTGAGATAAGTGATCACGTTTCAAATCATTGTGGTTTAATATAGATGCTGTGCATGGAAAATTTGAAATCGTTTGTCACTTACGGGAGGCAAACATGCTAATCACTTAAGAAACCATTTATCGAATTATCAGTTTAAAACCTATTTAAATCACACTTCTCCCCGATCACAATTATTAAAACATTTGAGATTTGTGATCTCTGTAGATTTAAATTGATTTTGAAAGCTTTTTTTTAAGGAGAATTGTGACTTGATTATGAAAGCGTTTTAGCGATAAGGATCGATGTTGAGATTTTAAACTCCATTGGTTAAACATGCATGTACATCTTTTGAAAACAATTTAATGCCAAATAACTTTTTAATTTAATCATTCTCCCCCTCAATCAATGACATAGGTTGTTGATTGAGCGATAAGTACAACAGATAAGTCGATGATTATCAAAAATAGAGACCGAGTTATTTTTCAAAGCATTTAGTTTTCAGGAGATAAATGTTATAGAATCAGAGCATGGAATTTGAAAACATGGTAAAACATGGCACTGTTCTTTCTTTTAAAAACCGGGTTATTGCACGAAAATGACAATAAACCATTTTTTCTCTTTCTCCAAACTTATTTTTTTTTTGAATTGACAACATCTAAAGTCCCGTGTCATTCTTTGAATGACACAGAAGCAGTAGATATTATCGAGCGAAAAGCGCATGACAAAGACAATATTTTTTGAAGATTTTGAATTTTTGATTTTTATGGATTTTGAAGGTTTTATAATTTTGTATTTTGATTTTGAGATATATGAGATTGAAGGACCTTTTCAAAACCAAGGCGTGGAAGAATAAACTCAAGCGTTCTCTTGGAAGAGCTTTGGTGAAGATGTGCGCTAACGATATTGGACCTCACAAAATATAGTTCCACCACACCTTTTCCACTTGTTCCCGATGATGAAATGATGTCGAATCATGATATGCTTTGCTCTTGAGTGTTGCATGAGAGCAATAGCACTTTATTATCAGAGGATTTTGTTAAATACCATAGTCGGATAATTGAGATCTCATCCATAAGATTTGAGCACAACAAGATGACATGGCTATGTATTCATCCTCTGTAGAGGAAATAGAAGTACTCATTTGCTTCTTTGAAGACCGACTCACAAGCTTATCACCCAAAACCTCCGGATGTACTTCACGTGTATCTTGACAACTGCATGATCGTAGGCCCGTTAGTGACATACCGGTGTCCTTTTGGTACCATAGTCCCATATTGATGGTTCCTTGGAGATACCGAAAGACCCGTTTAACCGCTTCAAGATGCATTTTAGTAGGCTTAGCACGGTATCTACATGCAAGCAGCCGAACAAGATATGCGGTCTACTAGTGAGGTACATCGAGGATCCAATCATACTACGATATTTCATTTGGTCAATCATGATCCATGAGTGGTCCTCATCTAGTTTGGTTCGGTCAATCATGGGGGTGTCAAGCGTAGTCACTTGAATCAAATCCAAATTTCTTTAAAATCTCTGTTGCATATTTAGATTGATTTATGAAAATGCCTCAGGGACTTTGTGAAATTTGTAATCCCAAGAAAAATGACATTTGTCCCATCATTGACATTTGAAACTTTGAACTCATTTCATTAGAAAAACGATCACATTCCATTGGGTCTATCGAGGCAAAAATAATATCATCAACATAGATTTGAACATGAGTTAAATGTTTGCGACTTCTGGTGAATAATGTAGGATCAAGCTCTCGCTGAATCCGGTTGATAGAAGAAACTTTGACAATGTATCATACCATGCCCTTGGAGCTTGCTTTAAACCGTAAAGAGCCTTCTTGAGACGATAAACGTGAGTAGGATGCTCTTGATTCACAAATCCTTGGTTGGTCGGCGTGAGCGACTTCTTTAAGATCGTTCGAAATGCCGTCTTCACATCCATCTACCATGTTCTTACTAGCGGCATTAGCGAAAATTGATTGCCTCGATTGAGCAAGCGGAGCAAATGATTCTTCAAAGTCTATACCCTCCTCTTGGCGGTATCCTTTAGCAACTAATCGGCCTTGTTTTTCCACACACCATGCTCATCAAGTTTCACTTTGAAGATCCATTTAAGAGCAATAATCATAGCACACGGAGCGGTACTAACTCCCATACATCAAGTCGATCAAACTCATGAATTTCATCTTGCATGGCATTGAACCGGCTATCTTCATTCATGGCGGTTTTAACATCTTTTGGTTCGATCTTAGATAGTGGAGGTTGAAGAAACACCATAAGGCATCGGTTGCAAGTTGTTTCGGGTTGATCTGGAGGGATTTCCAATGATGTTGTCTAATGGATGATCGTGAGTCCATTTTATGAGGTGTTCATGTGAGTTGTTGAGGAAGGTAGTTGAGTCGATGTCTTGAAGAAGATGGTTACGATGATTCGAGTAGCAAATATGTTTTCAAATGGAGCATCCTCAGGAGTAGCAAAGGGATTAACTTCATCATTGATGCAGAAACATTTCCATGATGTACATTTGAAGAATGATGATTTGTTGATGAAAGGATGTGGCGGATGCTTCTTGACTTAAAGATATTAAGTCTGAAGGATTGACTTCATTCACAGGAATATGAGCATCCTACATTGTAGGATCAACACCTCATTAGTAATTGAATCATAAAGTTCATCAAACATAGGATCAAACAATTTCTTTAAATCATCTTGAGATGGAGGTACATATGGAGTTTCTTGAGAAGAGTTTGGAACAAGGGATGAACCAATGGGATCATTTTGAAGTCTGGTCTGGTAGGTGTCGAGAGCCATTTGACCGTCGACTCATCAAGCGTAGCGTGAATGGTTTCCATGATATTTAGGGTTCTTTGTTATAGATTCGGTATCCTTTTTGTTTGGTGCATATCCTACAAATACTCCAATGCCCTAAGTTTCCCTAAGTCTTGACCCTCATTAGTTGGATAACAAAATGCACCAAACACACGAAGGAAAGAGATTAGGTTTTACGTTGTGGACAAGTTCATATGGTGTCTTTCCATGAAGCGGTGTGAATCGGGGAACGATTTTGTGTGTAGCATCGTTGGCAATAGCTGACCCGGAGAAACATTGGAACTTTTGAGTAAATGGCATTGTTCTTCTACAAAGAGTTGATTTCGTCTTTCAACTACACCGTTACGTTGAGGAGTTCGTGGAACACTTCTTTGATGGTGATTCCAATGCTTTCATAGAATTTTAAGTTGTTTGTTAACAAACTTCGTTCCATTGTGTCCGGATAATTCGACGGTTTTGTTAAGTCGAACCTGCAGTTGTTTGATGAGTTTGATGATGATATCAGGAGTTTCATCCTTTGTCCTTAAGAACTTGACCGAGGTGAATCTAGAGTAATCATCAACTACTACTAACACATATTTCTTCCCAAAGATATTATGCACTCTCATTGGTCCACATAAATCCATATGACTTGTATGAAGAACTTCGTGACGAAGAGTTAGTAGGTTTGGGTTTATGGGCATACTTCTTGCTTTTTCCCAATTGACATCTGAACAAAGATGATCCTTTTCATACTTTAGTCGAGGTAAACCTACAACTAAGTCCTTTCTGGAGAGATCATTGATGGTGCCGAAGTTCAAGTGATTGAGGCGTCGATGCCATAACCATGACTTTGGTTTTGAAGCCTTTGACAACAAGCAAATTGGAGAAGACTTCATCATATCTTCTATAGAGATGGTGTAAAGATTTGAACCACGAGTTCCTTTTAACAGTTCCTTACCATTAAGTTCTCTAACAAAACAAGTATGTTTTAGAAGGCTACTTCTAGATCAGTAATCCGCGAATTGACCAACGGAAAGCGATTATGACCAAGACCTTCCACATAGTATACTCTAGAGATAACACTATCACCAACAACATAATCACCATAACCCATAATTGCACCGAAATGATCATTACTGAATCTAACTGTCCCGATGAATTTTCTCACGAAGTTCATGAGCGCGACCGGTCTCGGTCATATGCTTGGAATGCACTCGAGTCCAAGTACCACGAAGCGATTTGAACGATCTCGCGGTTGAACCGCAGACAAGAATGGATAAGCTGGATAATTGGGATCCCCATGCAAGAATGGGTTCCACTTGGTTAGTAATGCTGAATAGGTGGAACACCCACATCGTGAATCGAAACATCCATATCGAAGTAGAAGCAATGGAATCATTGGGAATAGATGCAATCTTGGTGTATGCATATTTGACCTATTCAAAGTATGTTTACTTCTTAAGGGAATAGTTCTACCAATAGGCATCCATTTTCTAGTGGGCATAATCTTAGCAGCTTTGAGAACAAAAGCCGATTATTCTTATGGCCAAAAGGTATCCAATAATAACCTATCTTTATAAAAGTTCTTCCTGTGGGTTTCCATTGTTTTCTAACTTCTTTCGTTTTGCCTTTTGCCTTATTTGCACGATTATTAGCATTAACAATTTTAACTGGGCATTTGACGGCATTAGACAAAGCATTCACACCATATTCATGATTAGCAATGAATTCAAGCGAACATCATTACAAGGTTTGCAAATAGTATCGAAATTGAATTAATTACGATGCGCTTAAGGCTAATACTAGAATCAACACGATTCGTTTTATTCAACTCAAGCTTAAAGTTCCTAGATTGGTCTTCTACTCTCTTCCAATGCACATTCTTAGCTTGCAAGGTCCTATCATTCCTTGTATTACCTTGAGACTTTGACACTTTCGCTTTAAAGTCATCGATTACTCTGTAGAGGAATGGGAACATTAGTTGGTTGATCTAATTTTTGCATTCCCGAACTTGATGTGCAAGGATCTGAAGTACTAGAAGGCATATTAGTGTATACTTTCGTGATTTGAGCTTTTGCGGCACACTAAAGTTCACTTTCTTAGCACTAACATATCCGAATCGAACTACTTGAAGGCACATTAGTGTTTCCTTTTTAAGGCGGGCATAGAGATTTCTGCTTGGCACTAGGCATAGAACAAGGCATCCGCACTTTGCCTTTTCACCTAAGGTTAAGGATTTGGGACATGTTGCAATTACACATTCTAGCAACTCTTGAGATCGTTTGGCCCGGAGGCAAGCAAACCTAATTTCACTATCAAGAGGTTTGTTAATGAAATCCTCTTCGACAATCTCGCGGAGACATTCTAGACTATCCTTAAGGTGAGCACATTATTCATGAAAAGCATGTTCATTATTCCTAAGATGAGGAGGAATATATTTAAGCTGTCACGATGTATTTTTGCAGTCTAAGGGTGACTTTGAGACAACATTCTTATTGAAAACAAGTGGCAGTTTCCCATTTCCTGACTTCTCGATTCTCAATTTCCTTTTGTAAAGACGTTATTTTTTCGTTGTTTTGGTCACGGGTGACTTTTATTGAATCATATAACTCTTTAAAATGTCGTTTAACTTTTTCATTTTCTTCTAGAAAACTCTCGTTTTCCTTTTGTAAGGCATCAACTAAGTTTTGAAGATGAAAAGTTTGAGAATTCTGAGAATCTAAAGGAGGAGGCATTTGGGAGCTGTCATATTGTTCGTTTGACCCTTTAATTGAGAGATTTGGGCTTTCAACTTTTCGATCGTGTTGCCTTGAGCTTGAATCTGTTTCATCCGCGTTTGTTAATTTGAAAAGCGCATCAAACTCGGAGCATCGACGATGTCTTGATATTTGAAGTTTTAACATTTTCTTTAAGATGTTGATATTTTAGTTGTAAATTAAAATGCTCAACTTCTAGTTTAGAAAAATGTTTAACCAAATTGTCGTGATCATCCGGTTCAATTTTCTCGTTTAGTTTAGAATTAGTTTTTTCAAGCTCAATGACACGATCATGGGAGACTTTCGAGTACAACAGATAGTTCATGAAATTTGGAAGCATTAATAGAACAATTTGTAGCGTGAAAAAGATATCTTGAGCAACACATTCAGTAATTCTCATTTAATGTATGCAAGTTCTTCCTCTCAATCTCATTATATTTTAGTGCATGCTCATAATCACTAACTTCAACTACCATTGCATAAAATTCCTTTTCCATTCCTTAATATCGGTTTCTATCCCTTTTAAGACTCTCAAAGTGATCTTTTAGAAGTTTAAAGAAAGGCATGACCTCGGTTAAATAACATTCTTTCATTTGCTCAAAACCCCTTTCTCCTTCCGTAATACCACTGGGTGTGATCCTTTTCTTGCAAGTTTTCTCAAAATCAACAAATAGTTGGAATATAACATATTGGCTAATTAAGGTCTTGCTTTTAGTGGCAATTGTTCTAGGAACAA
The DNA here is from genome assembly GCA_910596185.1 of Chrysanthemum makinoi. NCBI lineage: Eukaryota > Viridiplantae > Streptophyta > Magnoliopsida > Asterales > Asteraceae > Chrysanthemum > Chrysanthemum makinoi. The sequence continues at coordinate 14,198,578 of OU343219.1, forward strand.
GATGCATTGGTGTATTAGGAGGATACACAATCGCTCTAGGCATTTTCCATAGGGGAGGGTTTGTTTCAACAATATTTTCGACTTTACGCTTATCTAAATCCATTTTTCCGAGAAAACTTGTTCGAGTCAACAATGTGCGAGGCTTAAACATGTTCAAGGAAATCCATTCTCCTTTTGTAGTCATGGGGAGTGATAATTACTTTTTTCTCTTTGCATTTAGGATCATCTAAGTTTCTTGTTCATTCTTTCCCTAGTGACTTCATCGATTTCTTATCTTCCTCGGTGCACTCAAGCGCAACTAGGTTTCGTCTAGGTTTAAGATCTCATTGCCATCATAGATCACACTTTGAGCATTTTGCTAGCCTTTTTTCGACCTCTGGATTTGGTTTATCTATAATGGGAACACTATGCTTATCGCTTAAGACTCTATGTTTAGTGATCATGTGGCCGATCTGAATGGTGTTTCCTTGTATGTACAACTTGTTTTCAAGTTTGGTTTTCAAAGTTTTCAGATTAGAAAAATCATTCAAGAGTTTTGATTCCTTTGCATTAAATTCTTGCTTAAGCATTTTCACATTTTCTTGAAGTTCTTGTTTTTGCTTAGCGGTTTTAGAAAGTTTTTCTTGCAAGGAATTTAATTCTTGTTTCAATACTTCTTCTCTAAAATTACTTTTCTAATATTTATGCGCTTGGTCATCCATTTCCGCTCACGAAAGTGGTCAACTCAAATTTAGCACGTTGTTCATAAATAGCAACACGTTCTTAATAGGCATTTAGTTCTGAGACTAATCATCGAGGGTGCACATGCGGTGTATTCATCAAAAACATAGTCATTGTTGACTGCAGAAGATGCATCACTTGGTACACCTTCACTTTCACTTTGTTTCACATATTGATCATATGGGATAATATTGATATTACCCATATTTTCAATATTTGATTCAATAGTTTGATTGATGTACTTTGTCATGCATCTTTTGCACATCGGACATCATCGTATAGTTTTAGTACCTCTGAGATGAGTTTGTCTTTGGATGGGCCAACTTGTGGTGAAGAGGAGACCTTGGGAGAAACCATTGGAGAAATGCTAGCCATAAAATTGTGTGTGCAGTAGGTCCATCATCCACATCAGAATCGTATGCATCACAATCGGTCCGACTTGAAAGGCATTCGATGATTGTGACCTATCTCTGAATAGTTGCTCATCCACATACGCATCATAGGTCTTGGCATTGCCCTCGCCAGAAGAAACAACAATTCCTCTTCATCCAAAGCGGCAGCACCATTGTCCCGAGCTTGCACAAGCAAAGCATCTTATCTCTGAAGTCGGCGTGCGTGGGCCTTTGGAGATGTGCGTTCCTTGCAATGTGTCCCTCACCACCACAATTATAACATTTGATCGGCAAGCTTGACCTTGATTACCATTCCTTCCTCGATTACGATTACCAACATAACCTCTACGGCTCCTCTTCCTTTGATCATCTGTCTCTGAACTGGTTTGCACCACGATCCTCCCATCTTTACTTGTAGCTTGATTGTGTGGGTTAGATCTGTGAGAGGTTGTTGTTGGTTTGTGGGAGAGAATTCATGTTTTGACTAATCAGAAGAGCTAGTTGGTTAATGAAATTACCCGTGTGCATAAGACTCGGCTTGTTTGAACATAGGATCGGGAATTAGTTTGTGATTACCATTTCCCATGGGTATGACTTGTGAGGCTTTGGTTGTGATTCCGATGTTTGAGTAGAAGGCGGTTGAGTCATTAGGCGAGCTTGTCTCTCCTGGTTGGTTTTGGCGATTAAGAACCAATTTTTCAAACATAGCATGTCTCTCATTCTGAAGGAGGAAGGCATAGAGTTGCTCATAGTTTGTATTCTTCAATCCTTTAGTGAGCTTCACGGAGGTGACAAACTTGTGCCATTCAGGATTCATGTTGTTCACAAATTTTGAGTTAAATTGAATGTTAGGCATAGTCATTCCGATGTTCCTCATGTCATTCACCAACTTATGAAATCTCACATAGTACTCATAGACACTCTCATCTGGTTTCATCTTGAAGTGTTCAAATTCATCATAGAGTTGTGATTCTCTTTCTTCCATAGTTAATTAGAACACGAGAAGCATCTTGACATTATCCCATCTGCCTTTGCTTGATGTTGTGATTGATCAGCTTGTAGATGTCTTTAGGAAGACCTTGAAGAACAATGTTAGAAGCCACGGCTCGACATCGAATCTCTTTTTCTCCTTATCATCAAGCTCATCATACATCTTTTGTCTGTCCATTCCGTAGATCAGAGTTCCATCTTGTGATTATCAAGTACATCTCTAGTCGTCTCAACTCGACACGGTCCTTCATCAATGGATTTGAGAATGTTGACACCATTTTCCTTTCCAAGGCGGTACAATCTGATTCGTTGAGCCCAAGAATCGTAGTCGATTCTACATCAAGCATGGGTGGGCCAGTATCGAACGGTACGCTTGAACATCCCGACAGCGGTGGAGATGATAGTAGGGCGTTGGTAGACATGTTGACAAGATTATACGGGATTTTATAACTCTATGATTAAACCGGTAAATATATTCTTTCACGGGATTTTACTAAATCAAGAAAACGTAAACAATAACACCCAAGTCGCTAGAAGATAATGCACCAAGTCGCTAACACCTAATTAAATACACCCCAATTCACAAAGTCCAAGTAAGCTAGACAAATGCAAGTCGCTAAGTTGTAACTTCAACCCTCAAATTAAGCTAGCAAATTTTGGCTGCAATTAGCTACTCAAGTTAAGCTAAAGAGCAACTCGCTCAGACCAATTAGCTAAAGTCAAATTAAGCTAGACAAATGCAAGTCTAAGTAGTAACTTCGCTAACCACCATTCATTAGCAAAATTTTGTACAATTAGCTACTCAAGTAAGCTAAAACTTCAAGTTGCTAAAACGCACAAACTCTGAGACTCAAGTAGCTACCACCAAGTCGCTACCCGTAGTAGAGTCCACTACTTGTCTTTGATGTCGCTAGGTCTAAATTAAGCAACTCCAGTAACTTCCTTCAAAATTGGCAGAAAGCCAGTAAACAAAGAAGTCAGTGTGTCAAATTAACTAGCAAGAAAAACATAAACATCACTTTTCAATCCAAAACAACCCAACCAAGATGATTCAAACACCCAATGAAAACCTAAACACTTGTGATGATTCTAAACATAAAAGTACTAACAAAATCCAAGCTTTAACACAAGAAATCAACCAAATGATGCAAAACCACTAAACTTTTTCAAACTCAAAAACCACCTAAAACCACTAGAAATCCAAAGATGTGCAAGATATGATCTAACCATGGCTCTTGATACCAATTGTAGGATATTGGATTTCACATACACATCAGACCATAACACAAAGTGAGGCATTATAAGTGGAATTCTAGAGAGAGAAAGTTAGAGGTTTAGGGAACTTAGTGAGAGAAAGTGAAAATATTATTATGAGCTCCAACTCTCTACCTTGGAATGTAGAGAGTATTTATAGTCTTACATAAACGCCACACAGCGAGTACGTGGATCGGGCATCAGATGGGTAAAGACCGTCCAGTCCTCCGCGATGTTACTAAACTAAATACTACTTAACATAAAATAACTATGACTACGAGCTTTCTAGCGATTACATATACTTGAGGTGACCGACTCTTTAATACTGGGAATTTCTAATTCCTAACATACATTTTATCAATACGAACCCCAAAACATTAAAGAAGCAATGACTTATGACAACAGTTTGAATCCATGCAAGAAGAACTTAATGGGACTGTTGAAGTATAGAGGTGGTTGAAAAACCTTGAGGGTCTATGTTATTAGGTCTAAAATGGATTTGGAAAAACAAGTTGGATGCTGAAGGGGCGTTATCGAAGCCAAAAAGTCACGTCACGTGGCTAAGGGTTCAAACAGAAGAAGGGATTGACTACGAGGAATCATTACTTTTGGTTGCTAGACTTGAGGTACATGCAGTTTTTTACGGCATTTCATGGCTCACATGACATCACGGTCTTTCATTATGGATGTCAAAACCCGCTACTAAATGGTAAAAGCTTAAGGAAACGGTCTATGTTAGTCAACCAAAAGGATTTGTTGATCCAAAGTTCCCTAATCAGCGTCTAAAGCGAACAAGGCTCTCACGGTCTCAAAACAAGCCTGGAAAGTGGTATGATAAGTTATCCTTTCTCATTGCCAATAATTTCACCAAAGGATACGGTCGACCCTAACACTTTTCATATAATATCCCGAGTTGACACATTTTAATCGTTCAAATTTATGTGGATGACATCATTTTTACCAATTGACGTCTAAGTACGCATTTTCAAAACTTATGAAAAACATTTTGAAATTGCGATGGGTGAACTTACGTTCTTTGGAACAGTTCATCAATCACCCTATGTGTCTGTTGTTATCCAAATTGTGATTTTAAACAAACATGGAATGCAAACTGTGATACATATGCGCACCAATGGCACATACCAAGCCCAGATGTTGATTTGCATGGGAAATTGGTTGACCCTACCAAATAACGAAGTATCATTGGGTCTCTCATGTATCCTAACTTGACCCGATGGGCGATATTGTATTTGTTGTATATCTTTTACTCCCGTTATCGATTCGAGACCAATGAAACTCACCTCTACAAAACGAAAAGAATCCTCCAGATATACATCAAGGGAACCATTAACTTGGGAATCACGGTATCAGAATTCAGTTTTGAACTAATGTTTTCGTGTGATCACGCGGTTGCTTATATTCACGAAAAGTACTTGGGAGCTCTACAATTTCAGGGTAAATGGCTGGTGTCATGGCAATCGAGAAACATGATTGTACATCGTTGTCCTCATCGAAGGCGGAGATATGTAGCCATGTCGGCGTGTGGTGCTCAAGTCATTTGGATGAGAACACAACTCAAGGACTATGGTTACGTATTTGGATGAGAATCGATGTCTTCGCGACAATCAAAGTGCTATTGCGATCTGCGATGCGACTCTGTCCAACATTCAAGTCTAAGCACATCGATCTTGATATCACTTCATCAAGGATCATGTGGAAAGGTGCGGATTGGATTATATTTCGTAGGTCTTGAATACCAATGGCGGACACCTTCTCACCAAAGCCTTAGCTCCTGCTGGAGTTTCTTGATTTGGTCCACGGATTGGTATGAGTGTTTGACTCGGAGGAACTAGAAGAACTTTTAAAACAATCTTAAAACTGTCAAACACAAAACCTCTTTTATATAAATTTTTCAAAAACAAAAATAGAAAAATATAAAATCTTATAAAATACAAAAATATTATTCTATCTAATTTCTTTCAAACACTGCAAGTACAAATCTTCCATCAACACTTTGTTCTTTCAAACTTTCCACAATTTTCGTAGAATAAGTGTTGAGGGGAGAAAATAAATATTTTACGTTTCATAAAACCTTGTACTTGCATGTTACCGGGCCTGGTTGTATCTTTGATCTTTTGGTAGTTAAGTTTCTTGCTTCTTGACCTCCTCCGAAGCCCAAATTGTAAATTTAACTAATTTTAAAAGTCGAGGGGATGTGTCAAATTCTTCAAACTTACACTTTGTACTTAACCAAAATGGAAGTTCTGAGCTTTGATGAAAATGGTTAATGTGGAGGGGCCAAAGTTGTCAAAAGCTTTAACTCATTTTTACAAAACACCTCCACCTAATTTCCTTATTCATTTATTTCAAGCATTTAATTCTTTCAACTAACTCATCCCTACCTATAATCAAACCTTCTAATCGGTGTTATAATCTTTGAATTTGTAAGTGGTTTATGATTCTTTGAGTGTTTTAAACATTGGTTTTAATGTTTCACAAATCCAACGGTAAGATTTCTCTAGAGATTATCACGTTTTCACGCATAAGCATATGAATATATGATCCGCGTTTGGTTGGTTTTGATGAAAGGGGTTGTGTTTTCAAAGTGTTTATCATGTTTTAAAACCATTCTCATCTAGAAAACTTACCCGAAAACAAGTTTGAATCATTTTTCATAGATAAGGTTTATGTTCGTTTAGGGTTTCTTGTGAGTGTTTCGATAATTAGTTGGTTGTATGATGATTGTTACATGTTTAATTGACCTAAAACCTATCACAGATCACTGAAACACTCTAATCTTGCAAAAATTTAAATTTAGGGTTTATCACTCGTTGAAATGGGGATTTTTGATTCATAAGGTTTTTGATGTTAAAACTAGTTTAAAGCAACTCATTAGGCTTCTAAGTTATCCCAGAATCAATTTGGTGCACTTTCCATGGTTAGATATCTTGTTAGTAAGATTTGAATCCTTAGGGTTTAGTTTACACATAAGTAAAATCTACTGGCCCATCATAAATTGTGTTAGCTTAAATCTTGAAAGGAGTTGAATAATAATATTAGGATATGTTATGATGAATTTATTTTGTTATTACGCGTGCAAAATCGGAATCAAAGGTTAAATGGAACTCTACGCGCAGGATCATCTTGCAGCGTAAGAAGGTTACGTAGAGAAATCTTCACAGCGTAATCTTCAGCATCAAGTTCTACATGAATATCACGTGAAGGATATGCGTAAACTTGATCTTACGCATAAGTTCACTTGCGAAAGTAAACCTTACGCATAAGCTCCCACATCACGCTTTCTGGCGTAAGCTTTATGCCAAGAGCTCTCCTCACGACGTATTTCTTTGCGTAGAAGAGTTCCTACGCATAAGCATGACTACAGCGTATGGACACTGTTGTTCACGCGCAAACGCAACTTTCGCAGCAGCCTTATTTTAACCATAATTATGAATTATTCTGGCATACAAACTTGTAAATAAATAACTCATAACATCACGAAACCAAAATGTCACTAATAAGCTATAATGGTTAAAATGTTGTGTGTAATATGAGAAATTTGGACTTTAAAATTCAAAATCAATATACTCTGGAAACTTATCGACTACTTTGGACTATTGGACAAACAAGAGACATTGGACTTGTAACATTCATCAACATAGCATATTCAATAATTGGACAATAAAATCAACTTTGACTAATGTCTCGATATGTTTGGTTCTTTGGCTCAATATCTTTAGGATCACAATATGGACGTCACAATGGAAAAATGTTAAACAAACGTACTCACAATGGAAGATATTTTTCCTACGGTTGCAATATGAAGATTGGAAAGAATAACCTCAAAGTGGGCTTTGATAACTTCACATGCTCACGAGGTCTTGCGTATTCCGCGGATATTAAGAACAATCCTCCTACTAACATGCTCCACCTCGCAATAGTACGAAATCCATCTATCAGTTCTGGAACACTATGAAGAAAGTCGATGAATCAGATGCGGTCCGCGGTGACTCTCAACAACAAACAAGTCACCATCAGCTGTTGCGGACTTAAGTGATTCTTCCTCCACCGCCATCCAACCTGTGATTATGTTGCCCTCTATCCGGAAGAGGCTACACTCCAATTTGTGGTCAACATTGGCTATGATGAAGTTGTGGGATCATCACTAAACATTCTTCGGTTGACTTAAAGAACATCCCTCGGCCCGTGGAGAACATTATACGTTTGATTGCCAAATCACTTTGACGGACATAATAAGCGGTTATGAGAATCCTAAGCTCATGGAACTTGAGATATTACGGGGCATGGTCAACAAGATGCATATTGACCGCGTCGGTTGGGAAGACATGATGTCTTACCTCAAACTGGCACCAGGTCCCCTACATTAGATATACTAAGCTGTTGATCCAAAGGATACTCGGAATAACGGACATTCCCGAGACTTGATGACCCCAACCATCACTCAGCGTTGTTTGAGCCTACTCTAAATGTTGTCAGATTCAAAGACTCAACAACAAAGAAACAAAGTGCGATTTTGCTGATGCCTTCTCTGCTGATGATATCAAGCAACTTCAATCATACTCGATATCAGAAGCATAGCATCGGAAAAGTTGGCTTCATTGATGAAAAGTCTTCGCTATACAAACAAGAAGACCGGGAGGCAATCTTTGGGAAGTCAGGCAAGCCTGGAGTACCCTCTAAATCCAAAGAGAACTCATACCCTCAAAGGAAAGTTCCATCTAGGTTGCTATTCCTAATCCTCAACCGCACCAAAATTAGAGGACGAGGACTCAGGATCTTACGACCTGGATGAAGAGGTTCACTACTGCGAAAGCTGCTACAAATGATCGACAAACGTAGAAAACCACTTAGTCCTAAAGGTGATAAGGTAAGACTCGGTGGAAGGCGGGGAAGAAGAAGAACGTTAGGATGAAGAACCAAAGGATGAGGATAAAGACTTCTGAGAGAAAAACCGAAGAGTCTCGGGGCTACAACATGCTTCTAAGGAATTTAACCTTCAATAAACTACAGTGGCCACGGAGGTTGGTGGTGGTGCACTAACCACACCAGTTCTCGATCGCGTTAATCAACCCGATAAGAGGCTGGTACCACCACTCAAATCCGAACAACGGCAAAGAGGATAATATCATCTTCGACTTTGAAGAAGAGAAAGGAGAAGGATGAAAGGATTATTGATGAAGATATAAGTGATAGGGAAAGAGGTGAAGAGGAAGCTCGAGCTAAAAGAGGCTGGATAAAGGTCAAGAACAGGGCTAAAGGCGAAAAAGAAGATGATGATTATCTTCTAGATAATCTGAACATAACCCGAACAAACTTCGAAAGCCTCTAAATGACCCAGAGCCTTCTCATGACTCATCTTCGTTTGACTCATCGTCTCATTCATCTCCACCACCATCCAAAGACACCACCACGGAGATCCATCCGTCACTCAAAACCAGAGCAATACTTGGGCATCACGGCTAAAACTAAGATTATTATTATTTGTCGGGGAAAGTAAGGAAGAAAAAGCGTGGTCAACAAGAAATTAAATCAAGCGGCGGACAGATTAAACTTTCTTTAGGATGTGATGAACGAATTTTTAGAAGAAAGGGAACAGATTCAACAGTTTCTCAATAGAGATATCCAAGGGGAAATGGACAAGACAATCTGAGAATATACTCACAAGTTTCTTCTCGACACAGTCCCTTGAGTGACAAGAGAGATGTTCACCAGACAACTTTATCCTAATCTCATACAATTGGTCAAGCACACAATGTAATCTACTCCTGTAGCAATGCAAATCAATCCAATCCACCTTCTGTTGTCTCCGTCTGCAATTTATTTCCAAGCCTTTTTACAAATGTCTAAGCGATCCACAACATTTGCTCAGGCGTAAATTATTTGAGGCATTCTTTGGAATATCAACTCAAAACTTCATGCAAAGCGCCAATTGAAAGGGCTAAGCGTCAAGAGCGATGATGATGCGGACAAGGATTCCGAGCCGAAGCGCAAGAAGAAAAATGGCGAATCATCATCTATGCCTCCACCAACCCAAAGGACCACAACCACGGAAGATCTCCACAACGTCCTCATGCTAAAGACAAACCTCGGGACTCACGGTCTCCACCACCAGCATAAAAGCGGGTGATCACTTTGAATACGGTGGTGGCGATGGGAAGATTCACAAGCCCAACAACAACCTCCTTCTTCTACATCAACTAAGCCTTGACATCTCATCCTCCAAGCCAAAGAAGAAAAAGTCAACATCGGTTGTTTCATGGCTAGATGAAGATGAAAGCAAGAATATGGCTCAGTTTTCAAAGCTTGTTGGCGACCTGAAACCCTGGGAAGGCCAAGAACAGGTAGATGGTAGAACTATGGAGCGAGTCAAGATTATCCGGGAAAGTTCAAGGTGAAGAAGATGGCGAAAGCGAGTTGAAGCGAATCAAAACGGCGCTTTTCAAGCGCTTAAGGCATTTCCGCGGTGCCATAGAAGTCGAATATCATCTCAGCAACATAGCGAGCCATGTCCAACAACATTGATTGGCTCGACCACGAATCAATATCGACTTCACGGACGACAAGGCTCCATACTACACCGACTGGACTAAGCCACTACCCACCATTGGCCGACCTGATCAACCGAAGATTCCCTACTGATATTTCTTCAACAATGACGCATTTTCCCGACGGTAGCTATGTAAGCAAAAATGCGCTAATTCACTCACCTTCCCTTTCGGCGGCAATCTTCTCCCAACAATGTGGCCATCGAGGAAGAAGCCACACATATGTTTGTTGATAATGTGGTAAAGTATGACCTCGATGCTCTATATGGAATTCATCATTGGCCGAGAGCGAAGAAGAATATACTACTGAAGCTACCGTGCTCAAATCGAAAAGGGAGGTGTCATTGACCAAAGGATCGTTGCCATAATGCATGTTATCTGTCTACCAAATAGGACTACTCATTCACAGAAGAAAATCGTAGTCAAATGCCAAGGCGAATAGGAATATGACTTTTCTAAAGTTTTCGAGGTTGTCACTCAATGACATTGAAGATATGTATCTTGCCAAGGTACAGGGCGAATGTGACACCTACACGAACATCCAGCTCCGATACATCAAGTCATTGCTAATATTCATCAGAAATCGCGTATCCGGAACGTGTTGAAGACCTTCAACTTGTCGTGGAATCTTACCAAAAACGTGTTAATCTCACCAAACCACAGCTAGACCTTCTCGATATCAACCATCTTGCTTAGTACACCATTCTTACAAAAACAGCCTTTGGGATAGTTTACCGCAGGGAACTTCACCGTAATTGTTCATGGCGTGCAAGGAGCTTCACAAGTTTTGTGATCACACTTTAAAGAAGGTTCGAGACGGGTTAACTTATCGGTTAAAGGAGATTCATGAAGGCATAGGGTGAAGAAGAAGAGGTGGAATTCTAGGGAAAAGAGGGATGCAAAGAAGATCATTACAAGGATTGATGAAAGGTTGTTTCATCGGATTCGATTAAGGACATTGGGGAGCTTCGTGGGTGGACGTCCGAGCATATATCTAACAGGCTACCAATGTACAGAAAGAACTCCTGGTGTTATTGACGGACTTCCTGGTACTCCTTGATTTGTTTCTTTCATTAATATTTGGATGTGTTGATCTATAATTGACAATGGCTTGTGCAAAAATAACAGTGTACAACCCGTTCTTGTAATGAAAGGACCCTGTGGTACGCATCAGTGCCACAATCCTTATAAAAGGACCGAAAGCTTCTTACTTTTGAGTAAAACTAATCAAAACTTTCACTTTCAAAGTTTTGCTCAAAAGAACAAGTACTTCCCCTTATGATTTTCAAAACCTCAAAAGTTAATATCACTTGTTGAGGAGGAGTATTTGATTAAAACTTTGTTCACAAATTGTTCTTCGTGGAAATCTTCCCACAAAACTCGAAATGGACATATTCGATATCAAAATTTCGTCAAAAATAACACTTATATGCCATTTTTGAGGGGGATAAAAATTATGTGATAAGAAATATGTTGTAAATTACTATTGAATCTTCGTGCTAAAGACTTAACCAATTAATTGACAGGCTCTTAAATGTTGTAACTCGAAAAGACATGTAGGGACGGGTAATAATTTCAATCTAGTTCGCTAGTGATGTAAACGTGTCTCGCAAAGGACTTGTCCTAGTGGAATGTACCATTCAAAAAACTCTTGGTAGACATGAACCTTGACGGGTCAAACCTCCTCATAAAAGGAGTGCTTACAACTTCAAGCTGACCTAGTCAGTGATGTAACCGTGTCTCGCGGGAAATCGTCCATCTTGAGTTGATCAATTCAAAAGTGCGCGCTCTTCTATCACCGTGCAGATTTCTGTCAAAACTCTTAAGCACGTGTTAAGGGGGAGTATCTCTGCAAAATACAAAACTCTTTCAGTGGTACAAAATGTTTTTACTCATAACCACGTTGAGAAATTTTTCATGAAAATGGTTTTATGGCAACATAGGTTAGTCATGGAGTTATAAGGTGACTAAGTGATAAGGTTTTAAAATGTACCTTTTTGAGGGGTCATTTAAGCCCTTATTTGATCACTTTTGTATCCGTTATTACTTAATATCGTTCCTTTTCACTTTTTAGGTCTCTTGAAGGCAAATTGCTGTAATGGCACTTATTTGGACGAAAAGGTGCGAATATACAAAGAAAATGGCCAAAGTCAAGAATCGAGACACTCAGGCTGTTGAAAACATAAGGTGACGTCATTTGCTTATAGCCCGTCGGGAGGATTTTGTGGCGGACTGAAGCCAAAATCTTATTTTCAAGTGACGACGTCAAGTTATAAAAGAGTAGGCCGTCGCAACTTAGACGGCCTAGATTCAATCAGGGCAGTCGAAGCTGAAGAGGACGCGTCACAAGCATAAGGTAGCGCCGTGTCCAAGTCTAACGTGGCAGGCGAAACCCAATGGCCGATCCGCGGCGTCACAAAACATAAGGTGGCTGCGTTCATGTGTAATCTTATATATAGAATCCGAATTTTTCAGTATTTGTGTGTAGTCTTTTGGAGTAAAAACCTAGAACCGAACCAAGGCTTTTCTTACAGATATTTTAGGGTTCCAAACCCTATCTTACATCAAGATAAGTGCTTTACTTCATTAATACAATTATGTCTTTGATTATTTCTGTGTATGCTTGCATGTTCTCCATGTCCGGCTAATTTACTTTTGTGTTTACTTAGGGAATATGAAACTTAATTATTGAATATTGATTGGTTGTCTCTTATCTTCGTTTGTTAATGATCTAGTAATGCGATAGGTCATTCGTTGTGTACTTAATGCTTGATTAAATCTTTGATAAACCTTAGAATATAACTCCTTGAGTAGTTGTAAGCTAAGCCATCCAAAGAGTGCCTTAGAGTAAGAGTTTGTTATCCCTAGTGGGTTTTGTAGACGAGACCCTTTGGTAAGTTCAAAGAGTTAGGGAGGAACGCATACCCTACAACTTTAGACACACAACGCAATTAAGAATAAGGACGTGTCAATTCAACCACCAATAGGAGATAATTAAGGAGTAGTAAAACCTAAGTAAACAAATCTTTAAACCATCATCTGAGCACACAATAATTAGACATAGACTACCATCACCTTAGATTAGATAATTAGATAGTAGAGTAATCGGTAGAAATACCAACCCCCAAATCCAAACCCCGAGATTCGTACCTTTCCATTTTCTAAAAAACATAAAAAGATAAAAAATAATCTTCCTCAACCCCAACCTTAGCGTAGTAACTTCTTACTAGCATTCCTATTCCCCTAGAGAACGATATCAATACACGTGGCTTACCCTAATACTACACTACAACGATTTGGTTCACTGCCTAGGGTGTTATAAAACTTGCTCAGAGAAAGGAAGTTCCTTTGACCCCGAGCGGCCGTGTAGGCGTTATCAAGTTTTGGCGCCCTTCTGCAGGGAATAGAATAGCTAGTTAGTAGTCCACCTCGTTTAGGTTTCTTTGCTTGATTCCTATCAAGTAAATTTTTCTCATTTTTAGCTTTCTCATAGTCTATCCCCTTCTTCGTGACCTTTGTTCGTAATCCCATCACTTTTCATCATTGAAGGTGATAACCACCCACCATTCATCACAACTACCAAATGACCCATAAGGCCCGTACTCTTGGTGAATACTCCAGACCTAGCCACCAAGGTTATAGGAACACCATTGAGCTTCCCGAACAAGCCCAAACTACGGCCCTGCGATCCGACACCTTCCGGTTGGTGCAAAACGGATGTGCATTCCATGGACTTCGCTCCGAAGATCCAAATCAGAATCTAAGGGATTTCCTTAAAATTGTCGATTCCATCGACCTTGATGCTACTACTCGGAGACCCGCAACCGTATCTTCCAATTTTCTCTCACGGGACCAAGCTAGTAATTGGCTTGGCGACTTCCACGGCTCAATCTCAAGTTGGGATGATCTCACCTCTCGTTTCCTTGCTCAATTTTTCCCACAGGGGAGAACCACTAAACTTAGGAATGACATCTTGATGTTCCAACAATGTCAAAATGAATCTCTCTGAAGCATGGACTCGATTCAAGGACTTACTTCATAAAGTCCCTCATCACGGCATTGATCTTTGGCTTCAAGTCCAAATCTTTTACGATCATGTCAACTTCCCACCAGCGATCCATTGACCAGCGGCGGTGGAAAACTTAGTGATCTCACCGCGGAAGAATCATGGGGTATAATAGAGGACCTTGCTCTCTATGACAACGAAAGTTGGAATGACCCCGTGAGTTGCCCAAAACCGTTAAGGCAATCTCCTTGCCTCCCATTGACTCACAATCTTCCAACGGTAGGATGATCGAACTTGAAGATCAAGTTAAATTCCTAATGAGTTCCTACGAAAATCCTAAGTCTTCGCATCAAGTGAATAAAATCACTCTTCCTTTTGAGTTATGTAGTGGTTCCCATGACACTCATGATTACAAAACTCCCGAACGAGCTTTTGGGACTACGCCTCCGTCGTACCGGCCGAGCGGAAGAGAATGGTACACTTTCAAGCCCGAACAAAAAAACTTAGGAAACTCTTACAACCCCTCGTGGAGAAATCACCTAACCTTAAGTGGAACCAAAACTCAAGCACACCCCAAAGCTCATCTAGTCCACATAATAGGTTCAATTCTCTATACACCGGGAACCCACTAATCTTAGAAATTGAATTTAGATTCAGGTCATCATCTCGAGACTCGATTGACTAAGCGAGAATTTTAAGCGAAGACAAAGCGAGGATGACAAACAAGCTTGATGCTCTCTTGAAAGCCTAATGAGCGAGAAATGGAGCACTCTCAGTGATACTATAAGAAAAAGTAAATTGATTTCATCGACTTCATGTTCTTGTTCACCATGGGAAAGCGCGCATCCATGCCTCACACCCAGCGGTTCACTTTCGGTAAATGCTATCAAAAAGGGTTCCAAGCCATCCAAAATGAGGTACCAAGGCCCTGCACCATTGGTAGAATCTACTCTTGAGAAACCCGTCAACCAAGAACCCAAAACTAGTCTAGAGGAGGCTGAGGGCTCCATCAAGAAAACCGGTTCTTGAAGTCTTAGCTCATGCACCTTATTATAATGCTTTAAAAGAAAATATGAGTTAGAACTTAAACTTGGAAAACATGGGTCGCGTTTGTAAATAATTTACCTAAGAATTAGAGATCAGGGCTATTTACTCTTCCGTGTAGGGTTGGAACTTCCAAACCTCTCGATGCTCTAGCCGACTTAGGATCATGCATCAATCTTGTTCCGTTGTCGCTCCATAGAAGCCTCAACTTAGGTAAGATAGAACCAACGGAAACCATCCTAGGTCTGGTAGGTAGTGTTGCATCCGGTAGGAATAATAAAAGACATGGATACACGTAGGAGAGTTGACTCTTTTGGCCGACTTTCATGTGCTAGACATGAATAAGGACCCGACATGCCATTACTAGTAGAGGAAGGATTCTTAGCTACCGTAGTGCCATCATCGATTGTAAGATGTCAAATAATAGTGGTAGGAGAGGGGATGCTAGGTCAATTTCGATGTCAAAAGGCATACGTACTACAAAGAAGAGGAAATCCCACATGAGATTAGGTTGGATAGGACACCTTCTAGATATGGACCTTGGATAGATAAGAACCTCATATGCCCCCAAAGATCTTTTTACTTAGATGAAGCCTTTGCTAGTAAAGCAACTTTCCATGAAAAAGATATGGCTAGGGACATGGAAGTGAACCGTTCGAGGCCTATAGTATTTAGGAAAATGAGTTCCTAGGAAGTTTGCAGTTAACCTTGTCATGAATAAGTGGAAAATTGAAAAGCCTAAACATAAGTGGGATTGGAATAAACCACCTAGCGATGGTAATGGATAGTGGCACATTAGGATAACAATCTATGATCCCGATGGAGAGAAGTTTGAAAGGCATATCGAACGAGCGTACTACTAGGAACCTAAATGATAAGTTTGATCCTTATGACATTGTTAGGAATAAGCTTACTTATATCGGTACGTGAGGGCACGACTACGAGTCTAGCTACAAGACTCTTAAATAAAGAAAAGCGCCGTGGGAGGCAACCCATGCTTAATTGTTTGCTTGTTAGTGTCATATATCTTTTACTAATTGAATATTCTCATGTTTAAATTTGTAAAAATGCTTTATTTTGTTTTTAACCTCGTCTTAATTGCATCTAAAGGTATTTTACATAAAGGATAAGTGTAGGGAGGATTACACACGTTTTCAAAAGCAACGTAAACATGAGAATAACAATTCATTAAAAGATATATATGTGTGTGTGTTCGAGTCAAATGCTTGTATCGAGTCATAATGGATGTTTTGCAGAAATTTTCCAGATTCTAAAGGTGTAAATTTTCCGAAATTTTTGAGAAAATCCAGACCGTTTTTGTCGGGATAACTTGACGTCGGGGATTGCAACGGCTTGTCGAGGAAGGAGTAAAAACATCAGATTACTTTTCGTTTTGAGCTACTTATA
Source organism: Chrysanthemum makinoi (assembly GCA_910596185.1). Lineage (NCBI taxonomy): Eukaryota > Viridiplantae > Streptophyta > Magnoliopsida > Asterales > Asteraceae > Chrysanthemum > Chrysanthemum makinoi. Next base: position 14,214,957 of record OU343219.1, read on the forward strand.
AATTTTTGGAATTTTCCAGGTCTTAATTTTCCAGAAATTCCGTAAACATCCATTCCACAAGCATTATATCCTAGTTTAGTAGAGTCTAATATATATTATTACCGCCCGATTTTACTGCGAAGGTTTCGTTTGTTTTCTTCAAATGTGCAGGTTTCATTTATCAAGAAGAAGAAACAAAAAGATTGGAAGGAGCTTTTCACGCACACATTCTTCTTGGAAAGGATTTAAACTTTCACATCGGATCCTCCGAGCTAATCAGGGGGAGTACTAGTTTCTTTCGTTTTAATTACCTTCAATATCATAACTTTGATACTTTGGGGAACATTGGGGACAATGTTCAGTTTAAGTGTAGGGAGGGAAAACAAAACGGGAACTTTGAAACTATGCTTATCCTTGATTATTTGCTTTGTCCAATTGTATTTGTGTAATAAACCATGAGAAAATGTCGGTTAGGGTAATTTTGGCACCAAATTTTTAATTTTTCATGACATATATGAGTGGGCCATTAGTTTTAACAAAAGCGTCTCACGGATAGGAAGTTGCATGACTAGCACAAAACCCTTTACCACCTAAATTCCACCCAAAATGTGAGGATCGCCCTTAGATTGTAGGAATTAAAGCATTCATCTTTAATGCTTAGAGTGTGAACCAGTAGTATATTAGATTCTAGAACTTATTTTGTGATGCATTCCGATAAGCTAGTGAGACTACACTTGTGTGGTTAGGAATAACTAAATGATAAGAGGCATTAGGATAACCCTTGTTTGATACTTGTAATATAATTACTTCTTCCACTTCGGTTGAGTAATTCCACACTTTGCGTTGTACTCATCTTTAGTACACGATACCCCTAGTTAACCCCTCAGAGCCTATCCTTTTCGCGGTTCTCGTGATGTTTTGGTTTTCCGGAATATCAATGAAGAGCATTGTTTACACCCACCCCCAAATATACACCCAAATCGCCTTAGCCTACCTTGTATGCACTCACTTTTAGTGCATTTTTGTTATCACCCTAAACCCTTGTTCAATTATCGGTTTGCTTGAGTTGCTAAGTCGAGTCATATCCTTTGTACACAGTTTTGGGACGATTGGGACTCATGGGAAAAAGTTAAAGTTTATAAAATGATTGAAATTGAACGTTAAATTCCCTTATTTGCGTAATAACATACCCCAAGTGTTTTGATCTTTTCAATTCGCGTCAAATTAGTGTTAGAGTAATAAAAACTCAAGTGTAGGGATGTGCCTATAAATCCCTATCATTTTGATGTTACCGTAGAGGATGGTAGAGTAAAAGTGTATGAAAAAAAATAGAAAAGAGAAAAGAAAAAATATTTTGATGTTACCGTAGAGGATGGTAGAGTAAAAGTGTATGAAAAAAAATCGAAAAAAATATAGAAAAAAAAAAGAGAAAATGAGTGTTAAAAAAAAACGGGCTACCATCCTACATCTGTCCTTTAAATTTGTGTTTGTTTGTTTCAGTTAGCTAGAGTATAGAGTGTCGAGTCTTGGCTTAGCAACGCCATTCTTCGTATGCATTTAACATAGATATTTTTGACTTGCCACCACTAAAAAGCCTATCCCACCAAACCCTTTATTTCCCTATCGTAAGCCTAACGTTACAACCCTTTAAAGACCTATTTGATAGTCCTTCCTAGGTGCTTACGCCAAAGCGATGGAGGTTTGATCTATTCTCAAGCCTATGGTAATCTATGTACTAGGACCGGTTAATGAGTGTTTATCTTCCATTTCCAACTTGTTATATTTCATATATACACGAGAGAGATGTGAGTATCCAAACACCCCATGTGAGGTGCTAGTATGTAATTTCTTTGCTTGTTATGACTTTAAGGGCTTATATGTGTTGTGGACTGTTTTAAACCAATGCTTCATGACCCCTAACTTATAAATTAATTGGCTAAAAGCACATTTGCTTGAGGACAAGTAAATACCAAGTGTAGGGATATTTGATAAGGTTTTAAAATGTACCTTTTTGAGGGGTCATTTAAGCCCTTATTTGATCACTTTTATATCCGTTATTACTTAATATCGTTCCTTTTCACTTTTTAGGTCTCTTGAAGGCAAATTGCTATAATGGCACTTATTTGGACGAAAAGGTGCGAATATATGAAGAAAATGGCCAAAGTCAAGAATCGAGACACTCCGGCTGAAAACATAAAGTTGACGGCGTCACTTTACTATATCGCGGCGCGTCGGAGGATTTTGTGATGGGAAGAAGCCAAAACTCTTATTTTCAAGTGACGACGTCAAGTTATAAAAGAGTAGGCCGTCGCAACTCAAACGACCTAGATTCAATCAGGGCGTCGAAGCTGAAGGGACGGCGTCACAAGCATAAGATGGCGCGTCGCAAGTCTAACGTGGCCAAGGCGAAACCCTAATGACGGCGATCCGACGGCGTCACAAAACATAAGGTGACGCCGTCACATGTGTAATCTTATATATAGAATCCGAATTTTTCAGTATTTGTGTATAGTCTTTTGTAGTAAAAACCTAAACCGACCAAGGACATCTTGTACAGTATTTAGGGTTCCAAACCCTATCTTACATCAAGATAAGTGCTTTACTTCATTAATACAATTATGTATTTGATTATTTGTGTGTATGCTTGCATGTTCTCCATGTCCGGCTAATTTACTTTTGTGTTTACTTAGGGAATATGAAACTTAATTATTGAATATTGATTGGTTGTCTCTTATCTTAGTTTGTTAATGATCTAGTAATGCGATAGGTCATTCGTTGTGTACTTAATGCTTGATTAAATCTTTATGAACCTTAGAATATAACTCCTTGAGTAGTTGTAAGCTAAACCATCCAAAGAGTGCCTTAGAGTAAGAGTTTGTTATCCCTAGTGGGTTTTGTAGACGAGACCCTTTGGTAAGTTCAAAGAGTTAGGGAGGAACGCATACCCTACAACTTTAGACACACAATGCAATTAAGAATAAGGACGTGACAATTCAACCACCAATAGGAGATAATTAAGGAGTAGTAAAACCTAAGTAAACACATCTTTAAACCATCATACGAGCACACAATAATTAGACATAGACTACCATCACCTTAGATTAGATAATTAGATGGTAGAGTAATCGGTAGAAATACCAACCCCCAAATCCAAACCCCGAGATTCGTACCTTTCCATTTTCTAAAAACATAAAAAAGATAAAAATAATCTTCCTCAACCCCAACCTTAGCGTAGTAACTTCTTACTAGCATTCCTATTCCCCTAGAGAACGATATCAATACCCGTGGCTTACCCTAATACTACACTACAACGATTAGGTTCACTGCCTAGGGTGTTATAAAAATTGCTCGAAGAAAAGAAAGTTCCTTTGACCCCGAACGACGCGTGTAGCGTTATCACTAAGGTTAGGAATAAC
>OU343219.1:14218451-14427777 GCA_910596185.1 Chrysanthemum makinoi
CCTAATGGTGCGTTTGGTTCAGTGTAATCCAACATAATTTAATGCAACAGAGTTTAGCATACTTTGATTTTAACTATGCGATATCCATATCTTTCAACTTTAATTCCAATGGAATTCATTGTTCAATAAATATATACAAAAAGGCGAATCTTACCCCCACAAAGAAACCTGCAAAATTAAGTAACAGTACCGAAAGCACAACTACTCCCATTTCACTTGACAAAAAGGTTCAAGCGTAAAAAAGGGGAGAGACATCAGTCGATAATGATAGAGCCATTGATGACTTCAAACGGCCAATGTTATCACATAATACACTGAAAAAACGAAGAGTAGAATAAATATCTAAAAACAGTAGTACTAAATTTCAGTATATATACATGGTATATAAAGAAAAACATGACTACCTGCAAGCCATATATATCTATATCACCAACTGGTGATGCCTAATAAATAACGGAGAAGAGTTAATTAGATTTACAGATGCAAACATAGCAGATTCACTAAAATGCCGATTTCAAGATTCAGTTGTACGTCAAAATGGGTTCACGTTGAAATGGGTAAATTAAGTATTGTATTTATATACCTTGCCACGACGTTTCCTATGGGCATCGGCTCAATCAAGAACATCGATACACTTTGCAATAATGAAGTCAAATAAATTGGTTTACAGCTATGAATTATTAGACACTCCGCATTGAGTAAAATGGATATAGCATATCAATACCTAAGGTGACCTTTTTGGCAATAGATGCATCCGGTTTTGGAGTTCCGTTTTCTTGCTGTTCCAACTATAAGCATAGTAGAAGGTACCATCCGAACACCCAAAACTACTTATGTAACTTTTAACCAAAATGCTCTGCCCTTTACAGTTCTTAATTCATGTTCTTTGGAAATGATAGATTGCTACGATCAACGCAAAAGGTGCTGCTGTGCAAGGTTCTGGCTCGGCGGTATGCACTTTATCTCATTTGCTCCTCGCAAAGACGCAAAGCGGTGTCAAGGAACCTGATTTGAAAGCACATACAATCTTAAGTTCATATTTACTGATTTAAAAGCCATGCAATTCTTCCGTAATCTTTGAATGTTAAATTTAACGCTTAACCCTCTTAAACAGCTTTTTAGAATTTGATCAGTTATAGCCCTCTTAACGCCCTACTTGCCTGCATATACAAATCAGTCAATATAAAAATTACTGGTAAGAACCCAATTCGCGACATGATGGACCAGGCCCAGTCATCCAATAGAATCTGCTCTTCCAACCTTAGCAAAGCCAATCATGTCTTTGGATGCCAATGAAGATGCCGTAGTGGGTGTCCTGAAGCATAGTTGACGATTACATCATATGTAATATACACAATCAGATTTAAGATCATGACAAGTATCCGTGCATGAATCCTTCATGGACCAAAGGAATATAAGAAACTTAATGTAGCATACTGCAAGTCTAAAATCATTTTATTTATGAATTACGGACTAAAAGGGAAGTGCAATTAACTATAATTAAGCATGAGCCATAACCAAATATATTATTAGAAGTGCACTTACACCATCTGGGCACCCTTTTTAAAGCTAACGACATTTATTAACATCTTTTTACATCCAAGACTGATGGTCTATGATAATGCGGTTTTCTTGTGAACTTTCTTGGTTGTATGGTGTGTCCACAAAATTAAAAATCAAATAAGTCTGGACTGAAACTGAAAACATATTATAACACTATACTTTGATGGGTCACTTTCTGTAATAAGAAAATTTGAATATCATAATGCAATATTACAGATACATCCCCAACCAACGTTCACTCAACCATCATTTGAATTTGTGAGACTTCATATATAGAGCACTAAAGCTGCCATTTTCTTAGTGTATCTACATGACCTTTATGATAAGGTGAATTCAAGCTCTGAAATCACCAGAAAAGACAGACTTTCAAATTTTTTTGGAATGAATACTTATAATTTGGAGAGGTACAGGCACATTAGAAATCAAGACATGTACAATGAAAATATTAATGAAGCCATATAATGGCGCATAAAAAATGACCAAATAGAAAAAAATAGACAAAGATCAATGTGCAGTAAAAATGTTACCAGATCATCTCTTCTATTATCGAGTAAATTATATGGTTTTCAGAGCGCATCAGTTGGCCGTAATTAACCATAAGGTGTAGGATTCAATACCACATGGACATATAAGTATAGCCAAGCCAATGTTTGGGCTTTTAAAACATAGCGATTTGGGGGCTATAAACTTGATGGTTTGCATATAGTCTGGATATCACGGCTCACACTATCCTCTTTCAAGAAGATCCCCGGGTTGTTATAACTCATTAGCAAGAGCAGGAGTCTTTGTTGTATGTTTCCTTGAATGCACATATGTATATAAGCACATGATGCTTTCTAGTCACACCTATTAATTTTCATAATACATACCATTGATTGGAATCTCTACAATACAATGATTCTAACATACTACTGGAAAGTGGAGTAGGTCGATCAGAACTACCGCTCGAAATAGAAAAAAGATCATGTGAACTGAGGTATTCTCATTAAGATATTAAGATGATTAAGCATTACCGACAAACACGCCTTTCAATTCGTAAGTCATGTAGTCATTTTGTCTACAATACTTTCCCATTGGAATCAACATACATAATGTATTATTGAAGATAAACTGCTTTGGTCCACAAGATTCCTATTATTAAGATGATTAAGCCATGTTTTCTGACAGATATTATCATCAAGTTTATATGCAATAATAACCAAATACTATTTTTCAAAAGGCAATACTAAATAACCAACTTCAGTAAGTCGTAAAGCGGTATCTTCAGCTCACCACCCCTTCACATGGTTTGAAATGCATTATTTGAATTCAAGACATACTGATATAATACAAATACAACAGTTAACCAATATTATGATGGTAGGATTCACATTAGTGACGGCAACATAGATACCAACTTTTAACCAAAATGCTATGCCCTTTATAGTTCTTAATTCATGTTCTTTGGAAACGATAGATTGCTACGATCAACGCAAAGGTGCTGTTGCAAGGCCATGTCAGTTTAGTAGTTGATTTTCAATTGTTCCAGCCCGAGATTGCAAATGTGAAGATATGAATCGAAATATAGTGGAGACATATCAAAAAGACCATGTAATCAAATACTTACCCAAAAGTCGTCATAGACAAAAGGAAGCATCCCAACACCATTGTTATCAGTATATGTCCAAATTTTGTGATAAATAATATTTTTCATTGTCATTATAACTTCAAATATGTATTAATCTGAGAGTAGTAGTACAAAACACCGTTGGTAGCAAACAACAACCTCAAAATGCTCATAATTATTCGCTTTACCAAAACCTTTTTAAACAACTAATGATCTATTATAAAAAAATCACCGAGAAACTAACCTCCTAATTTGATTTATACCTGTATATATATAGAAGATTGAGCAAATTATATCACTCCTTTAAAAATCACAAAATAAAATGCCGATTTAAAAAATTATGATCCATTATAACAAATAACTGAGAAACTAACCTGATATTTTGATTAATCCCCATATAGAGATTGAACAAAAAAAATTTACCTTTGATATTTATAAGGATCCATTCTGAGTCCAACTGCCCCAAACCATTATCCCAAATAGCCCATGTCCCAAATTGTATAAAAAAGATTCAAGTGTGTTTTTTCCCATGAACATCAATATCAAAAGTCGACATTTTCCCATTGAATTGCTTGATAACATTATCAAGCTCAACTCCATTGAACATACCATTAACGTCTATAAGGTTGGTGGATTAATCATTTATCTGACCACCATCATGGTAAAGTGACTTACCTGCACACTTCACTTCAAAACTCCACTGTAGTAGTAGGATAAACATGTTTGCTAATTTCCATCCAGCCGCAAGTATGGCTATAATCCTTAGCCATATACCCTGGATTATCCACAAAAGTTTAAAAAATAAGAAAATTATGCCAAAAGTAATAGAATAGTGGAAAATTTTACTGATAAAGAAAGGTAGAACATAATGGCATACATGATCACCATGTAAAAGAGCTCCCCCCTAGCAAAAATATATCGCTCTCACATCTTTTACCCATCACGCTAAGTTTGCATATTTTTGCGTACCAGCAATGCATGAATGGAGAGCTGTAAGTTACACACACAAATAAGCCAATGAAAAAATGAGTGGCATGTAATAAATATATGAGTAAGGTATAATAAAGTAACCATAAATTTAATGGGGAATAGCGTGTTCTAGTTGGAGCATAAAGATAGCAACCATTCACAAAGCAGAACAAATTGATGGAGAAGTATGTTATTCCTTCTCTGCCGTGTGAAGTAGCGAAAGAGGTTGTAAGCTTACATACACTTAGGGTCACTCGTTTCCAGTTCATAATCCTTAGCCATATACCCTGAATTATCCAAAAAAAGTTTAATAAATAAGAAAATTATGCCAAAAGTAAAAGAAAAGTGAAAGATTTTACTTATGAAGAAAGGTAGAACATAATAGGATACATGATCACCAAAAAAGAGCTCCCCTTACCAAAAATGTCTTTGTTCTCCACAACTTTTACCCACTGGCACAAGCGGTTGCATATTTTTTACGGCCAGAGCTTGCAATGCATGATTGGAGAGTCAGAATTACACACACAAATAAGCCAATGAAAAAAGGAGGAGCATGTAATAAAAATCTCTATAATCGAAGGTTCTCTATAACTAAAAGTATTTGTCTAAACTGTGGTTGCATTTTCTTCACCCATTTAGTCATGGGTTTAGGGGGGTGGGTCAAATATGATTGTTGGCCTCTGTATTCGTGATTTGGCTGTAAATAGTGGTTGTCGAATTGGGCTTGCCGTTTAACTCAGCAAATTGTAGTACCCTAAGGATAAGGTTCACTAATTGTCTCAAGAATGTTATTGAAAGCAATTTAAGTTTGCTATAATATATCGTAACTCAACATTCGGAGGTCCGATTGTCTATAGCCTACCGGGAAGTTATTGTGGTGTACCTGAGGCAACCTGATTTTTACTGACAAGTCTCGGTTGCTGAAGTTGCAGGCGCTTCAGCAATCCTAATCATTGACAACCAAACAGGTTCGTCTTGTTACATGCCTAAATTTCACTTCATCAATTTGATGCTCTAAATTTCAGTTAAATCTTTATTAGCATCATAATAAAGTGAATAGTACTTACTTATGCTTTTGGGTGATTTGTAGGAGAGACATAGATTGGGGTTGTCTTAGCCATGCGAAACACCTACATGAACTCAGTTCAAACTAACACCTACATGTTATTAAATGCTTAAAACAATGCACTTACCTATCCTAAGTTTAATCTCAACATCATACATTTAAGTTTTCATGAGCACAATCAATTAGATAACGCCGCTCTATATAAAAACAGTTTTCAAACAAATATCTACATATACACATCAAACTTTCATAAGATCGCCAATAAACTAATCGTAATCGTCATTCTAAGACACATGTATTGTCTCCTCATAATCATTATCAACCTATCAAAGAATAACAATTAATCACATAATAATTTAACAATCTAACATAGAACCCATGATTAGGTAACTTTACAATGATCATTAATCAAACTAAAATCATAGGATAACCAAAATATTCATGCCATAGAGAAACCAAATTTTCTTCGTCGCTACATGAAAGTTCGTAGACCGCAACATCCAAATTGCAATGCTCAGAGCGACTCTATACTTCTAGCACTGAAAAAGAAAAGATCAGATTCAATTCCTCATTCAAATCTTTAATTAAAACATCTTATCAGCTATGCTTGCTAGAGAAACATATAATAAAGCATTGTTGAATACACTCTCTTTGGGGGGTTCACGTATAAGAAAAAAAATTATGAATAAAGAGAATGGATTTGTAGCGTGTGATTTTAATAAAATTTACAACATCGAAGAAGACCGACACATAAGCACCTCGTGACAGTCTCCGCCAGATCCTTCCGCAAATTAATTTCATAACGTTGAATCATGATCATTAGAGCTGAAGAAAAGATGAAATTATGGTTTGGATAAAAAGTATATTATGAATTAACCGAGATTTTGTTTTATGTGAGATTAGGGTTTTAAGTTGTAGACATTCTCATAGTTATGTGATTTCATGCAATATCAATTATGACTTGCAAATTTTATCACAAACAATTGGAATACTCCAATGGTTGAGGTGTTGTCTCTTTGTGAGCGCCATCCCAAGTTCGAATCTTGTTAACTCTGTGATGAGATTTTTTGGAAAAAATGAATCCGAAATTAATTAATGTGATGAGGTGATCCGAAATTAATTTATGTGATGAGGTGGCATTAGATCCTCTTACATATGATGACATGGAAATATGACTTGGCATTATGGGATGCCAAGTGGCATTTTATGTGGCATGCCTCCTCTTATATATAATGTATAGATATATATATATATATATATATATATATATATATATATATATATATATATATATATATATATATATATATATATATATTAAACATGGCCACATTTTCTCCCATGTTTTCTAAACCTATTCAAATCAATTGGGATCACAAATCTCAAAAGGTTTGAAATTTTTGATTGGGGGAGAGAATGTGATTTAAATATCAAATCTGATAAAATGGTGATTGTTTAAGACTCAAATAGGCACTCCTTCCTCCATGTGCTAAACGATTTCAAATACCAACGCACAAGTTGATGGGGAGCATTTATAAAATGATCAAAAACAATTAAGGTATAAATGCTTTAGTTTTATATCACAAGTACCTTGATTGGTTTTTCAAATTGATTTTCAATGGCAACTGTGAAGGAACACCAAAGACCAACCTTGCATCTTACTTTATTGGAGTTATAAGGATGGTAAGGATATGTAATCGTTCCCACGATCCCGCCAGAGCTGGAGGGATCTACCCAGAGACAATCCAATAGACAATGTAGAAGTCCTTAGGTATGATTATGAAAAAAAAAATGAGGAAAAGGTGAGAATAAGGGAAGAGTGCCAACTGAGGTGGAGCTAGTACTGGAACAAACCCAACAAGGTACTAGTGGTGAAGTCTCGGTAAGCACTGAAGGGGTTGAAGAATGAAAAAGAAATGTAAAGTGAAAGGGTGAAAAGAAATAGCCCTCCAATAATTCAACCTTAGGGCAGAAACTGGGTTCAATACATATGCTACAGGTGGTTACCAAGGTAACGCCGGTATTGAAGACAAGACGTCATGGACCCAATGACACACTGCACTAAACTTCCCAGCTACTCAAGTTCTCTTAAAAGAACTTGTTTCATTATCACGGGGAACCTACATAATCTATCGACTCTCTCTTAGAGATGGTTGATATTGAAGAAGGAGATCCTCTCCCTAGTCTCCGCATAGGAAAACCAAAGTGCACTATTGAGTCTAGAGCCAAGAGATCATCAATAAATCTCATTAGGACACACAATTCATAAAGACTTGTTGTTTCATACACTGTGAAAAATAAGAAATTATACATTAAGAGTCATACGCATTATCCTTGTGGTATTGCCAGAACATCTGAGTGACATGTAAAGTATTCACAATGAAGATGGAAATCCTTTTAGAGCCAACATCAAACAAGCTCTTGGTGGGTGACATGTGAGATCCTTCGTGGATCAAACTTGTGACGACTAGAAAGAAACGATGGGGCGATTCACTTATGAATCAACCTTGTTCCAGGAAATGGATTGACGCATACTTTTGAAAAACCTTTCGATGTGCTCTACAATTGTTTTTCTAGCACATCGACTGCGCATAAATTTTTCAAACAAAATTTTTATGATTGAAACTTGATTTTTCTCATATAATTTTCGTCGTATTACAAAAACTCTCTCTATTAAGCAATACGCGATTGTTTTTCAAATCAATTTCTCTTCAATCAGTGAATCTCAATTTGCTGGTTCACTCACTCCGTGTTGTCTGCTTTGAGACGCTCCGATTTGAGAACGGCTAGTACAAGCTGCGAAACCCTGTCAAGGAGATTCTTAGGAATTCTACCTGATCACTGGCAGTATTTATACTGATCAACGGGGAACCGTGGTTCTTGCAACCCTATTCAACGAAAGTGAACAAAGACACATTGTGTGTTTTATTGCTAACTGTTGTTTGCAGAAACATCTTACGGTTGCAGCCGATGGAAATTGAGAAGTCAATCCATAACCACATGCTCACACCTCACACCTCACACTCTCGTTTAAAGAAATCATGATAATCTAAAGACCTAATGCTTCCGCAACTCTGATGCAAAATATCATGATTCAATAAAGTGTGAGCATGTCGGTCCAGAAGTCACAATATCACATGGAGGCGTTACAACAAAGGATGATCCATAGATTTACTGTGGCTGATGATCTCAAACAAAGCTCAAAAATCACCGAGTCATGGAACATTCATCCAAAGATCACCACTGAAGTACAAAGATTGCGGACTTTGAAGAATCAAAGACTACGAACTACAAGAACAAAGACATGTAATAAAATGCTAGAATTCGTAATGTATTAAAAAGAGGTGACCTCCCTTAGGGGGAGATTTTTAGGATTTAGTAAATCCGTAAGTTAAATACTCGGTCACCTCGGGTATTTGTTAGAATTAGAAAGTTCGTAGTCTTAGACCCTTAGTCATTAGTAACTAGTTAGTTAAGTAACACCGTGGAGGACGGACGGGTCTTTACCCACTGTATACCTGATCCACAGCCCGTAGGTGGCGTATTTTGTAAAAACTATAAATACCCTCTGTTAATACAAATAAGCCGTAAAAACGTTTATTTATATTTTACGATCCTCTAATGTTTTGTCGATAACAAACGTAAAATCATATTAACGAAACAAATAAAATACGTAAATAAATAGTTTGAACTAATAATTTCTAACATATTCACATTTTCACATAAAACACTAAAACAAGTATAAGTGTTTTATGATTTAGATACATATGTACAACAACTAATGTTTACATATTGGGTTAAACATATACTTAAACTAAGTATACTAAAATGGGTAAAAACTAAGTGTATGCTAAAATGAGTAAATACAAGTATATACTAAAAGGGTAAATACTAGCAAATGGTTTTGACCCATAACCCATGGTTTTATATATACCACTTAACCAAGTTCATTGTATCCTTAAGATACATTGTATCTAGAAAAAAAACCATGGATCAACCCATAACCCATGACCCATGACCCATAACCAAAAATACCCATGGGCAAAGAGGACCACGGATCCTTAGCTTTGTGCTAGCCGGATCCCTTGTGGTAGGGATCCGTGGGATCCGGGAACAGTAGAGGTTTTTCCTCTATAAATAGTGAGCCATTTCTTCATTGTTTCTCACCCCTTTCAATATACTTTCTCCCCTGAGTTTAATCTCACTAACCTTAGATCCAAGAGATCTATGTTTGTAGTTTTGCTTTTGTGTGATCTTTTAGGTTCCTCTTAAAGGCAAGATCACCACCTTTGAAGTCGAGCAAGCTCAAGTCCATGAGTTGCCATGCTTCCTCATCATCAAGGCCACTGAAGTCTTTTTGTTGATGATTCCTTTCTTTCTTCAAAGAAGTGTAGTGTTGAAGACATTAGTAAAAGATGTCTTAAGAGTCAAGACGAAGACATTAGTGAAGGGTATCTATCGTCTATAGGATAAAGCACTTGTGGTAGGTGCTTGGAAGTCAAGACTAAGAAGCATTAGTGAAAGGTGCTTAGAAGTCAAGACAAAGAAGCATTAGTGAAAGGTGCTTAGAAGTGAAGACACAAGACATTAGTGAAAGGTGTCTTGTAGATCTAGTCAAAGGCATTAGTGAAAGGTGCCTTAGATGTACATTCGATATGGTGTGTTTCGATGTACAAGATAGACTAGTATTAGATCCAAGGATATTGATATCCTTGATGATGTTGTAAAGGAGTAGATCTCCTTTGGGATTAGTCGTTGGTGTAGTGTGGTAGTAGTTCCTCCATTGCAATGGAACTAGGTGCTTAGCCTAGTACCTAATAAAGGGTAGGCGACGTTGTGAAGGTGTAGTTCACCTAAGGTGTGAAAGAACTAGGTACTTAGCCTAGTACCTTATAAAGGGTAGGCGACGTTGTGTAGGTGTGGTTCACCTTGGAGTGAAAGAACCCGGTGGTTAGCCTAGTACCGGAAAAAGAGTAGGCGACGTTGTGAAGGCTTCTCCGCCATAAGGAGATTGGTGTAGTGATTACGAACTCTCGAGTAGGTGACTCGGGAAGTGGAGTAGGGCAAGGAAGGTGACCTTGTAGCCGAACCACTATAAATACTTGCGTTGTGGTTTTGTGCTTCTTACTCTAATCTTTTCATTACTTACCTTTACATGCTTGTTTATCAACATCCAACACACACATCCAAATAGATTGACATAAGTCGATCTAAATAGATTAAAAGGAAGTTTTAATTGGTAAAACTATTCAACCCCCCCCCCCCCCTTCTAGTTTTCCATAATTGGCATCAGAGCTTCGTTACCAAGTTTGTTGAAGTATATTGTACTTTAAAACTTGATACGATCCACGGTTAATTGAAAACTACAAAGAAGGTCTTTCATAAAAAAAACACCATGTCTTTTAAAACTATATGTTTGGATGTTGATTTGATAACAACATTTTTCTTATTTATTTTTAATTGCACTAATCTTCTTTGTCATGTTGATTAGTCAAAGCTCATACCCACCAAGCTTTAGGAGTCGCTTGGTAACAAGAATACCTTCCTTAAGAAGGTATCTTAAAGGAGCGGGAATCGTCTAAGTGACATTTGTTGTGTCATTTGTAAAGTCATTCCTAAGTACGCTAGAGGTATGATTTTCTTTTTACTTTGCTTGATAATTAAGTATACCTATTTAGGTATTTATATGATTATCTGTTGGGAATTATGCGAAGTAGGAATTCTCACTTGTCAATACTGCCGAAGGATTCTGCTGAAGTAGAAGCAGAATCTGCCAAGAAGAGATTCTGCTGAAGATTAAAAGCGTTGCCTGTTTTCTGTGAAGGGTGGAAGTGACTAGGATCACATGCGCTTTATTATTTAAATGCTAACCCATCATTATTCTTGAACTGCCTGAGGTTAGCATGGGTATTAATGTACTGCTCAATATTGTTTAGTGTTTAGTCATTAAATGCATGCTTGCATGTTTAGTCGATTGAGTAGTAATAGTTTAGGGTTCCTTGTCTATAAAAGGAACTTAATAGTTTGTAATAGACAAGCCATTCGAAACATAGAGTTTCAGTTAATAAAAAGATCCATAGAGGATCTAAGTGTTCTTAGTTATAACAGCTTGTATTTACATTCCGCTATAGAATTCGGGTTGTAGAGATTTTCTATTAGTTTGCTTGTGATTACATAGGCAACACTAACGATCCACGAGTGCTCAAGATCTGTCAAGGTCTGTGTGTTTACAACAAGTGGTTTCAGAGCCTCGGGAAAGTCTCTACGATACTGAGAACCATATTCTCCTCACCCCCATACAACCAAAACACATTCACCATGCCTGGAACTGATGATGAATCAGAAGTCACCAACAACAACATCAAAACACCACCTCTATGCAGAAACTTAGTCTTTCCAACAGTAATGGGAAGTTTCCTTATCTGAAAAAGGAAGAGTATGATCTGTGGACTATGAAAATGCAGAACTGGATCTCCAATATTGATTGGAATCTTTGGGAAATTGTAAAGAAAGGAAACAGTCAGAAGAAGACTATCCCATATCTTGATGGTAAGTTTACCATTGCTCCTCCCAAAACTGCTGAAGAGATTTTAGCTGTGCAAAGAGAGCACAAAGTGAGAACCATCCTTCTTCAAGCTATTCCTGAAGATCGCTTGGGTGATTTTCACCACATGGATGATGCAAAGGACATATGGATGGCTCTTAAAGCAAGGTTCAGTGGCAATGAAGAGTCCAGGAGAATGAGGAAGTCCATGCTGAGACAACACTTCCAAGAGTTCAATATCTCTGAAGAAGAAGGTATCCACAAGGGATACGACAGGTTTCACAAGATTCTGAGTCAGCTAAACCAGTTGAATGCAAAACCTGACAATGATGATTGCAACTCAAAGTTCCTTCGATCTTTGCCTCCATCATGGTTACATGTCAGTATAGCTCTTAAGGCTAAAGGTGGGTTGGACATGCTCACTTTTGATGAGCTATACAACAAGCTCAAATCTCTTGAACCTGATGTTAGATCTCCCTACCGTGCATCCTCTTCTGGTCATACAGCCTTTGTTAGGACATCTCACTCCAATATGATGATGCATGCTCCAAGTCCATCTTACTTACCATCATCATCTTACAATCGTCCCACTCCATCCTACCCTCAAGCTAAAACTGGTAGTGTATTGGAGGATGTGCTTCATTCATTTGTTGCTGATTATGATACTCAGCAACATCTTGTTTATGAAGACTTTGATCAGGTGGACCCACTTGAGATGGAGGAGATGAAGTGAAATGGCAGGTGTGGCCATGCTTTCAGGAGATATCAAGAGGTTTGAGGAGAAGTCAGGAAGAAAGTTTGGCTTCAAGGGAAAGGATCCAACTCGTTTTGACAGGAGCAAGGTCAAGTGTTTCTCTTGTCACCAGATGGGTCATTTCTCAAGGGAATGCAAAGATAGGAAGAGTGGAGAGGGAGCTAACTACAATTCCTATCAGAATCGAAGGAAGCTAGAACTTCAGCAGCTCTTGTCACCTTGGATGAACAGGTCAACTGGGTTGCACATGAACCTGTGAATGAGGAAGCTGCTGATGCAGAGAAGCTTGGATTGCTGGCCAGATGTACTTCAGAAGATAGGCATGATCAATTTGCCTTGATGGGACTTTCTCAGGTACATAACTGTATATTTGGTTGTAGTGAAAGATACAATGAACTTAAAGAAGCATATGATACTATGAAACCTAAATACAATGAATGCTATGTTGATAATGAAGCCTATAAACTTTCGTTAAAAACATTAGAAAGACAAAAGGTTTGGTTTCAAAAGAATCAGATAGCTTATGAAGAAAAGATAAAGGGGTTACAAATTGATCTAGATATTGCAGACATTAACTTAAAACGCACTGAAAAGGAAAAAGCTGATGCTATTGCTGAGAATCTAGAGCTTAAAGAGAAACTTACTGAGGAAATAGCTAGACATAAACAATGGTTAATATCAGGTGACAATCTAGCTAGAGAACTCTATAATAGTCAGTCAGTGAACTCTGGAATAGGTTTAGGTTTTCAAAAGTATGTAGGATTGGAAGCTAGGCAAGATGGGCGTAAATCTACACCTGCAGGCTTAGAACATTTTAAAAAGGAAGGTGATTTACATGCTGTCCCTCGACCTATTAGAGGTGAATTCATGCCTACTGACCTGACCATTACTGTTGACTTTGATGGATCACACCATTTGTATGGCAAAAGGTCAAAAGACTTGCCAGACACCGATGCTTCATCTTATGACTTTGTCTCTTTCTCTGACAGTGACAATTCATCGGATCAAGGATCTACTTCCAGCTGTGATTCAAGTGATAAGTCCAACCTTCCCAAGCCCTCACCTGAGTCTACACCCAAGCCTGCACCCAAGACTATCTAGAAGCCTTCTAGGGTAGCTACTGTGGAATCCACTTCCAATCCTGTTTCCCCTGAAGACGTGTCCTTTAAATCTTTGCATAATATGTCTGTTAAAAAACAATTCCTTTAATGTTTCTGGTTTAAGTACTTCTACATGTAATAGAACATCTGCTTTGTTGAATAAATCTTCCAAAAGGAAGACATGTTTTGTGTGTGGAAGTACATTTCATCTTATTAAGGATTGTGATTTTTATGAGCAAAGATTGGGTGTTTGTGCTACTCGCCAGAAACCTAGACCACTGTGGACCAATGTTAAGAATATTCCACCTTATGTCCCACAAGCTTCTTGTAATAACTCTCCTTGGAGGAGATCAGCTGATAGACCTTATGTGTCACCTACTAGCCCATACTTTAAACATGGTTATAGGCCTGCATATGTTGACTCTATGAATAATGGGAAAGGATGTTGGGGTACTGCTGTCAAGTCCTCAGCAGGTTGTTCTTGGAAAAATAAGGGACCTAACTTTCAGTGGAAACCCAAGAACAATGGTGGATCTTACTCTTTTGCTAGACCTAAATCTTATGATCCACAAGGCAGGTTCAAGTCAGCAATGACTTGAGCCTCCTTCGTTAACTAACATTCTTTTGTATATATTGTTTGTTCTATAGGATCATCCTATTAAACATAAAGATATCGGTATTGTTGATAGTGGTTGTTCAAGAAGCATGTCTTGAAATAGAGATATGATGCACAATTTTATTCCTATTGAAGAAGGAGGCAATGTGACTTTTGGTGGAAGTGATGGTAGAATTACTGGGAAAGGCACCATCAAGACACCCCTACTGAACTTTGAGAATGTGTACTATGTTAGGGAACTTCAACACTTCAACTTGTTCTCTGTCTCACAAATTTGTGACACCAAGAACAAGGTACTCTTCACTGAAGATGAATGTCTTGTGCTTTCTAAAGAGTTCAAGCTTCCAGAAGATACTTCAATTCTGCTGAGAGTTCCTCGAACTCACAATCTATACACATTCAACCTCAATGAAGTTCATCCCGAAGGTAACCTCACTTGTTTGGTGGCTAAAGCATCCTTGGATGAGTCTACCAAATGGCATAGGAGAATGGCTCATGTGAATTTCAAGACCATAAACACACTCCAAAGTTTTCTCCAATGATCATAATTGTGTTGCATGCAACAAAGGGAAGCAACACAGAGCCTCCTACAAAGCTATCACTGCTGTGAGCATTATTTCTGAGCCTCTTCAGCTGATACATATGGATCTATTTGGTCCAACTCAAGTCAGAAGCATTGATCACAAGTATTTTTGTTTGGTTATCACTGATGGATATAGCAGATTTTGTTGGGTGTTCTTTCTAAGGACTAAAGATGAAACATCTCCTGTGCTGAAAGACTTCATCACCCTCATTGAAAATCAGTTGAACAAGAAGGTTAAGGGAATTATGTGATAATGGGACAGAGTTCAAAAACGCTATTCTTATAGAACTCTGTAGGTCTAAAGGGATAAAGAGAGACTATAGCAATCCAAGAACCCCACAACAAAATGGGGTAGCTGAAAGAAAGAATAGGACCTTGATAGAGGCTGCAAGATCAATGCTTGCAGACTCTAAATTGCCCACTATGTTCTGGACTGAAGCTGTTGGCACAGCTTGCTATGTGCTAAACAGAGTCTCCATTACTAGACCTCACCTCAAAACACCATATGAACTTCTCTTTGGGAAGGTTCCAGCCATTCATTACCTCAAACCTTTTGGTTGTCAAGTGACCATTCTAAACACCAGTGATCCGTTGGGGAAGTTTGATGAGAAAGCTTGCAGACTCTAAATTGCCCACTATGTTCTGGACTGAAGCTGTTGGCACAGCTTGCTATGTGCTAAACAGAGTCTCCATTACTAGACCTCACCTCAAAACACCATATGAACTTCTCTTTGGGAAGGTTCCATCCATTCATTACCTCAAACCTTTTGGTTGTCAAGTGACCATTCTAAACACCAGTGATCCGTTGGGGAAGTTTGATGAGAAGTCGATGAGGGATATATTGTGGGTTTTTCGGATCATAGCAAGGCTGTACAGAGTATATAATCTA
This sequence comes from Chrysanthemum makinoi, assembly GCA_910596185.1. Lineage (NCBI taxonomy): Eukaryota > Viridiplantae > Streptophyta > Magnoliopsida > Asterales > Asteraceae > Chrysanthemum > Chrysanthemum makinoi. Next base: position 14,234,142 of record OU343219.1, read on the forward strand.
TCTGCCAAGAAGATAGAGGAGACATTGAACCTGAGATACATGGAAGATAAGCCCAATGTTCAAGGACAGGGTTATGTGTGGTCTTTTGACCTTGACTACTTAACTGATTATTTGGGTTATACTAGACATATGGCTAACCAAAGTGCAGGTTCTCAAGAGTCTCCCACTAACAATGCAGGCACCTTGGATGCTGACTCTGAAAGTGCATTTGAAGATGATGAACAACCTATACTTTTGCCTTCTTTCTCCCCTAACAATGTTGCAGGTAACACTTTTAGAGATACTTCTGCTGAGTGTGAAGATGAATCACACTATGCTGAGGACCTTGCTAGACTTCAGACTCAAGAGTTTGCAGCTAAGCTTGAAGGTGAGAAGGTGAATGGGGAGCTTGCAAATGAGGCTGTCAGTGGAAACCACATTTCTGCTGACACTAATGCAGTATCTCCCATCGTCATCAAATCTGCTGAAAGCTCGACTGTTTCTACTCCTATTCCTACTAGAGTGTCCACAGACTTTGGTGAACCGTATACTCGCTTTCCAAGACCTTCAGATCTTGGAAATCATCAACCCAAATCTGGCATTTTCACCTCACCTTCCTATGACACAACTTTTGTACCAACTGTGTCTAATCTTGAACCTACCATTGAAGTCAACCCCACTGCTACTAAAAGAATCAACATAACTCACCCTCAATCCAATATTATTGGTGACATTCTAGCTCCTGTTAGAACTCGAAGGGCTATCTCTAGTCCTAAATTTGGACAGAGTTGCTTTTCTCTTATGTCTCAAATCAGCAAAGATACAATCACACAGACTTCAAGCATTGTATGTTTGCGTGTTTTCTTTCTCAAGTAGAACCAACCAGTGTCACTCAAGCTCTTGAAGACTCAAGTTGGATTGAGGCAATGCAAGACGAAATGCAACAGTTTCAAAACCAACAAGTTTGGATCTTGGTACCATTACCAGATGGCAAATATGCTATTGGAACTAAATGGATTCTGAAGAACAAAAGAGATGCAAGGGGTGTGGTTATTAAAAACAAAGCAAGATTAGTAGCTCAAGGTTACAGGCAAGAGGAAGGGATTGATTATGATGAAGTGTTTGCACTTGTTGCTAGAGTAGAGGCTATTCGAATTTTCTTGGCCTATGCATCCTACATGGGCTTCATGCTGTATCATATGGATGTTAAAGGTGCTTTTCTGTATGGTGAGATAGAAGAGGAAGTTTATGTCACTCAACCCAAAGGATTTGAAGACCCAGATCATCCTAATCATGTTTACAAGGTCGTTAAAGCTCTCTATGGACTTCATCAGGAACCAAGGGCATGGTATGCTAGGCTTTCATCATTTCTGCTGAAGCATGGCTACAGAAGAGGTGCCATTGATAAGACTCTTTTTCTAAAGAAGAACTCGACAGACATCATTCTTGTGCAAGTGTATGTGGATGACATCATTTTTGGATCCACTAAAGAAGCTTGGTGCAGGGAATTTGAGGATCTGATGAAGGGAGAATTTCATGAGTGCTATGGGGGAACTTACTTTCTTTTTGGGTCTCCAAGTTCAGCAGAAACAAGATGGGATATTTATCAGTCAAGATAAATATGTGAGGGACATGTTGAAGAAATTTGGTATGGAAGGTGTCAGAACTGCCACAACACCTTATGAAGCTCCAAAAACGAAAACCAACAATGAACCAGATCTTCCTGTGAATGTTCATTTATACAGATCTATGATTGGTTCATTAATGTATCTAACAGCTTCAAGGCCTGATATTACCTTTGCTGTGAGTGTCTGCTCTCGACATCAAGTCACTCCACTTACTTCCCATCTCTATGCAGTCAAGAATATCTTTAAATACCTCAAAGGCCAACCTCATTTAGGCCTTTGGTACCCAAAAGAGTCTCCTTTTAAGTTGGAAGCATATAGTGATAGTGATTATGCTGGTGCAAATCTGGATAGGAGATCCACAATTGGAGGCTGTCAATTCCTTGGAACGAGATTGATCTCTTGGCAGTGCAAGAAACAAACCATTGTGGCTACCTCCACTACTGAAGCAGAGTATGTTGCTGCTGCAAATTGTTGTGGACAGGTCCTTTGGATTCAAAACCAATTGCTGGATTATGGGTATAACTTCATGAACACAACTCTTTTTATTGATAATCAAAGTACCATATGCATTGTCAAAAATCCAGTCTTTCACAGTAGAACCAAACATATTGAAATCAGGCACCACTTTATAAGAGATGCATATGAAAAACATTTGATAAATGTGGCTAAAATTCATACAGATGATAATGTGGCAGATCTATTAACAAAAGCTTTTGATGGACCAAGGTTTCAACACCTTGTGGTCAATATTGGAATGCTTAACCCTTAACTGCAAAGTTTAAGGGGAGGCATATGCCTCAGGGGAGGCATATGCCTCAGGGGATGATTTTGTTTGATTTATTTTGTTTGTTGTATTCTTAGTTAAAAAAAAAATCTTTCTTGCAGGTTTGTTGTATATAGTTGATGGTTTTAACTCACCAGATATACCTTGTGTATATCAAAGAGTTGGCTAGTCCAAAGGATACAGCTTTGGTAAAGACACATCAAATCTGTTGATAGCTGTAATGATTTGCTCAAAATCATAGGGTCTGCAACCACCCATGCTTTATTGCTGAGTATTGTATGGTCATCAATTCACCATGGTATATTCCTTTTGGAATCCAAGAATTGGCTAGCCCACAAGTATATGGCTTGTGGTAAAGGCAATCAATCCATTTTGGTTATCAATTCACCAATTCTAAGAATTGACTAGTCCTGAGCAAACGGCTACATGTAAAGACACATCAAACCCGTTTATATGGTTTCTGGTTTGCCAATAAATCAGATGGTTATCAGTGTACCATATTTTTCGAATTTAAACATTTGGCTACTCCAGTAGTAATGGCTATTGGTAAAGAGACATCAAATCCATTATTTTCAATGATTCACCTCTCGTGAGTTAACACACCTGAATGTGATGAGAATAGTATGCAACTAATGAGTTTTGATGTACACTATGTCAATTGTTACTGCAAAGACCTGGCGTTTCAAAGATTGGTCATCATAGAGATGAGCTTATTCTTGGTTCTTTGCTACTGATGTTTGAGAACAATCCTCTATTACTGCAGTCTCTAAGATCTTTCAAGGTATTCTGCTGTCAATACTGCCGAAGGATTCTGCTGAAGTAGAAGCAGAATCTGCTGAAGAAGAGATTCTGCTGAAGATTAAAAGCGTTGCCGTGTTTCTGCTAAAGGGTGGAAGCTGACTAGGATCAGCATGCGCTTTATTATTTAAATGCTAACCCATCACTATTCTTGAACTGCCCGAGGTTAGCATGGGTATTAATGTACTGCTCAATATTGTTTAGTGTTTAGTCATTAAATGCATGCTTGCATGTTTAGTCAATTGAGTAGTAATAGTTTAGGGTTCCTTGTCTATAAAAGGAACTTAACAGTTTGTAATAGACAAGCCATTCGAAACATAGAGTTTCAGTTAATAAAAAGATCCATAGAGGATCTAAGTGTTCTTAGTTATAACAGCTTGTATTTACATTCCGCTATAGAATTCGGGTTGTAGAGATTTTCTATTAGTTTGCTTGTGATTACATAGGCAACACTAACGATCCACGAGTGCTCAAGATCTGTCAAGGTCTGTGTGTTTACAACATTATCTTTTGTGCTTATACATGTTTTACATGAAGCTTCATTAGGAAGCCTTTTTCTCACATACGTGTTTTATTTCTCGTCTAAAATCGTGGTATATAAAACTTATGTTTTGTTTCTTTTAAATCCAATAATAAAACATAACACGAATTTCAAAAACTCCTCCTTCCCTATAAAAACTCCCACCGTCGACCTATCTATCAAATCCTCACCTTTTTCAAATCATCCAATTTCAAAATTTCCCTCTCACTTAAAAACCTCATCTTCCTCCTCATTCCATCTCAACCAAAACCAAGAAGATCCGTCATCAGCATGGTTTACATCGCACTCGTGCTCATCGTCATAACACTCATCGCACTTGTGTTCCCTATGATGAAGTTCACATACGGAGACATTTACTTTGTGTTGTTAATCTATATTGGGGTCTTTTACCTAATCCTTTGTATCATCCTTAGCATTGAAATGCAATATTATTAATGATCTAGATTATCTAGGTTGTTTTGTTATAGTGTGTTTATCATTTCTTTTGATTTATATGTTTCATTTCTTTCGTGATACATTAGAAGTCATGTATGCATGCTAAAGGAAAATGTAGGATAAAACATATTTTCGTGGTATAAAAACTATAAAATCTGTTGTTACATTACAGATCCACGGATCCCGAAAGTTATACTAGCGATCCTTTTTGAAAAGGAACCGTCGGATCCGTCCTCGGAAAACAGTTTTTCATGAAAATCAAAAACCTCTTTTCTTCTAAGAGTAATACTCTACTTGTATGGCAAAACCATAAGTAAGTTAAGTGTATTTCTTGTTAAAAACCATTGTTAATAAAAATCTAGTAAAAACATTAGATTATCATAAGTTGACCACAAACATCTCCTTTTATTAACTTGTCATTTCTATAGGTTCAACTATGACGCATGAATATGAGTTTGATTTTTCACTCACTAGCGTCTACACTTCGAACATCTCTCTCGAACCCAACACACCTGGAAATCATGTCCGTGGGTTCAATAATCTCGAAAACCATCACTTCCATGAAGGACGTATTGTAGACACCTCTCTACAATTCGAAGAAGGTATCAATACCTCCTTCCGAGCCATAGGACTAGAATGTCTTCTTGAAATCAACGAGAAGATATGTCCAAGGTTCATAATGGAATTCTTCCGTCAAGTCGAACTTGTTCGTAACGAGGATCGCTCTCTATCTCTTTGGTTTTATATCAAAACCAAAAGTTCACTCTAACCCTTGGGCATTTTGCTCACATCCTCCGGATTCCAAATCATGGACAATATGCCTTCACCGAAGATTGGTCTCTTGATTCTCTCTTCAACTTTCATGAAGAAAACAGTCCATATTGTTCACACATACCCTCTCCGAAAAATTTAAATCGCATAATATGCAAACCTCGACCATATTACTCTGATCCAAACATTATCTTTACAAGGGATATCCGAGAAGAGTACAAGCCTCTTGCACTCATCCTACGTGAAAATGTTTGGGGTCTTAGGGGAAATCGAGAAATCCTTCCCGCTTGTTGTGCTCACATGTTGTACTTTTTGCTAACACAACAACCATACTATCTCGCCTACTTCTTCGCAAGGCGAATTGCAAATCTTCAAGGCTCCAAGAATAAACTCATCCCTTATGGAATGTTCTTGACGCACCTCTATCATAATGTTATGCACTTCCATCCTCAATTTCAAATTCCGTTGTACGTACTTGTGAACAAGATGATGGAACCGCTAAACATATCTCTCATGAAGACTTTCTTCATTCTTGATTCCACCAACACTCATCAATCACATAATAATCTTCCTAGTGAAAACACTCAAGGAAACCAATAGTATTCCAAAATAGGATCAAATCTCTTGTACTCGTGCTTTATCAATGTAATTCAATTTTCTTCATGAAATAAAACATTTTACATTTGATATCTTAGTTTTAGAACTCCTTTAAACTAATCTTGGAATATAATGCATTGTCAAGATCATTGCATACCTTTAGTAAAGGTCCTGCTGAGCAGATGGGCGGATCCCAAAAGTTACACTAGACGGATCCCTACTCTTAGGGAACCGTGGGATCCGTCGAACAGTAAATGAAATTACAAGCATTGTATTTCAAAAACATTCTTAGAACACCTCACACTAAGCTAAACATAGTGTCTTAAGGCAAATTAAGTCCTTATCAAAATAGGTTAATCTCCCCCATTCATATATAACTCACCGAGGTTACACTCTAAAAACGCTTGTAGATCTACCGTTTCGTTTTAATCCATTACTCTTCCGCTCTTAAACTCACACCTTATTTTCTACTTGATCCCTCACATCTAGTCTTAGAAATCTTTCAATTATTGCAAAATTGATCATAAATCATCCTCATTTCCAAATTGATCAAATTTGATCAAAATCTAGTTTTCTCATCTCAAAGATTCTAGGATATTTTCCAAAACACTATCCTAAGACACAACCTGATCTCTAGGATCATCTAGCTTCAATTGACATTCAAAATCTTTAGTGTCATCCTTGTTCATCCATTGGTACTCTTGAAAGTTCCAAATCCTTCCACAAAAGACAAACATTAGCTACATCATTCATTACCTTCAAGTACTCAAGCATCCCTTCATTTAAAGCACTTAGGAGGACTGAAACACTCAAGATGATATAGGTCTTAGATCTTAGAAACATCATTTCCAATCTTTCATAGATGCTGAGAGACGGATCCCTAGGATTAGCCTAGACGGATCCCTCTGAGGAGGGAACCGTGGGATCCGTATGACAAAGTATAGGTAAAATCTTGCTAATGCAATCATTTCAACTCATCTTCCTAACTCAAACACTCCATCTCATCTTAAATGAGTTCCTAGATCATAGCAACCTCTGAAGTTGACTCTTGTGCATGTCAATCATCACATTCCAATGAATTCTAATGGCTTGAAGCTTAAATGCACTTGCCAAATCTCTTAGTTTATAAACCACCTTGTTAGGACCTCCATTAGTCATCACTTTCATCCTAACTTTCAGCTTTTGCAAACTCTTGAAATCATCTCATCATGAGGAAAACCCCAAGTAGTAACTTATCCACCAAAGAACCACCCATGAAAAGAGCTCGTGTTATACACGAAATTTCATCAACCGAATCATCTCTGGTCAAGCCGACAAATGATAGAATCCTTCATCATCCAATCAAACCAATTTCTAAAAGGTTAGTACCACAAAACTACCTTTGCCAAACACCACCATACCTCCTAGGCCAAACAATATCATCTCCATCAAACCATCACCATTGGTTCCTAGAGCTATTTCATTTACATCCCACTATCATCACCACACCTCTACAATTTAGAGGACTTGCCTCCTAGGCCGCCTCATCCGCTTCCGCCGACAACATTCTCCTCATTAGGAGGAATAATGGTTCAAAATCAAGGTGTTGAGTCAACACTTGCTCCGCCTTCCTTCTCGGCGTTTCCATCATATAATCCCATTTGGATTATGACAAATCATCAAAGTCAACCACCCGACCATATGGAAGTTGACACTTCTCTACCACCACCATCATTCTTGGTTGAGTCATTCTCAAATGCACATCCACCAATTCCTCCATCGTTTGAAGCTCCGCAAGCCGCTTCACTTGATCCTTCGCATCAAGCCATTTCATTTCTTCCAACACCACTACCTAGCCATGACAAAGATTGCTATCATTGTCAACATGTTGAAAGTTTGATACATGAAGTACGAGAAGACCAACGTTTCATGTTCTATCATCTCCTCGACCGTTTCGACGAGATTAAACCTAAACAAAACTTGAGCTAGAAGATTATTGTGGTGTCTTAGCTTCAAGCGTTAGTTGGTCTAGAAATTCCTAGTAATGTATTGTCTAGTTTCTTATTTTTCGAGTCATGTATATCATAACTCTTGTTTTATTAAATGGAATTACATGCTACTTGTTATTTTGTTGAGGATGTGATTACTTTGTATTCATATCTAATTTATGTATAACATTACTTGTTATATCACCTTTCTTTGAAATTGATCGGCTAATCACGGATCCCTCAATTGCTTAGACGGATCCCTACTAGGAGGAACCGCGGGATCCGTGAAGACGAACTATTTTCCTACTAACTTGGATCACATTTGCAGGAAATTGTGAATTATTCTTGATTTCTAACCTTTGTTTTGTAGTTATTCAATTTACATATGAAGACTTTGACATCCTAAAGCTAGGGGAGCTTTATGTCAAAGCAATACATTGCAAATTACTTGCAATACTAGGTTTACATTTCGTGACATCCCTTTGCAAAATTGCAATCATCAAGGGGGAGCACATTCGTCTCGTAGACGATATCTTTTGCAAACAAACTAGATTAGCATTACTTTCTTGACGCCCTTACTTAGGGATGGACTCGTCAAGGGAGTATAGAGCGGATCCTTTCCGTTATTTGCTCTCTATCTCTTTTTACTTTTTCTTTCACATTTTTTTCTTAAAACAATATGTTGCCTTCCTTCAAACACTTTTGTTTTTGACAAAAAGGGGAGAAGAAAGTAAAAACTACAAATTCAAACTTTTACAATTTTAGCTTTTCCTTAAAATAATTTTATGTTTTGTCATCAACAAAAAGGGGAGATTGTTAATACAAATAAGCCGTAAAACATTTATTTATATTTTACGATCTTCTAATGTTTTGTCGATAACAAACGTAAAATCATATTTACGAAACAAATAAAATACGTAAATGGTTTGAACTAATAGTTTCTAACATATTCACATTTTCACATAAAACACTAAAACAAGTATAAGTGTTTTTATGATTTAGATACATATGTACAACAACTAGTGTTTACATATTGGGTTAAACATATACTTAAACTAAGTATACTAAAATGGGTAAAACTAAGTGTATGCTAAAATGGGTAAATACAAGTATATACTAAATAGGTAAATACTAGCAAATGGTTTTGACCCATAACCCATGGTTTTATATATACCACTTAACCAAGTTCATTGTATCCTTAAGATACATTATATCTAGAAAGAAAACCATGGATCAACCCATAACCCATGACCCATGACCCATAACCAAAAATACCCATGGGCAAGAGGGAGGACCACGGATCCCTAACTTTGTGCTAGCCGGATCCCTTGTGGTAGGGATCCGTGGGATCCGGGGAACAGTAGAGTTTTTCCTCTATAAATAGTGAGCCATTTCTTCATTGTTTCTCACCCCTTTCAATATACTTTCTCCCTTGAGTTTAATCTCACTAACCTTAGATCCAAGAGATCTATGTTTGTAGTTTTGCTTTTGTGTGATCTTTTAGGTTCCTCTTAAAGGCAAGATCACCACCTTTGAAGTCGAGCAAGCTCAAGTCCATGAGTTGCCATGCTTCCTCATCATCAAGGCCACTGAAGTCTTCTTGTTGATGATTCTTTTCTTTCTTCAAAGAAGTGTAGTGTTGAAGACATTAGTGAAAGATGTCTTAAGAGTCAAGACGAAGATATTAGTGAAGGTATCTATCGTCTATAGGATAAAGCACTTGTGGTAGGTGCTTGGAAGTCAAGACTAAGAAGCATTAGTGAAAGGTGCTTAGAAGTCAAGACAAAGAAGCATTAGTGAAAGGTGCTTAGAAGTGAAGACACAAGACATTAGTGAAAGGTGTCTTGTAGATCTAGTCAAAGGCATTAGTGAAAGGTGCCTTAGATGTACATTCGATATGGTGTGTTTCGATGTACAAGATAGACTAGTATTAGATCCAAGGATATTGATATCCTTGATGATGTTGTAAAGGAGTAGATCTCCTTTGGGATTAGTCGTTGGTGTAGTGTGGTAGTAGTTCCTCCATTGCAATGGAACTAGGTGCTTAGCCTAGTACCTAATAAAGGGTAGCGACGTTGTGTAGGTGTGGTTCACCTAGGTGTGAAAGAACTAGGTACTTAGCCTAGTACCTTATAAAGGGTAGGCGACGTTGTGTAGGTGTGGTTCACCTTGGAGTGAAAGAACCCGTGGTTAGCCTAGTGGGAAAGAGTATGCGACGTTGTGAAGGCTTCTCCGCCATAAAGAGATTGGTGTAGTGATTACGAACTCTTGAGTAGGTGACTTGGGTTTGGAGTAGGGCAAGGAAGGTGACCTTGTAGCCGAACCACTATAAATACTTGCGTTGTGGTTTTGTGCTTCTTACTCTAATCTTTTCATTACTTACCTTTACATGCTTGTTTATCAACATCCAACACATACATCCAAATAGATTGACATAAGTCGATCTAAATAGTATAAAAGAAAGTTTTAATTGGTAAAACTAGTCAACCCCCCCTTCTAGTTTTCCACACCCTCTACCCTCCAAGGTAGAAGGTTGGAGCTTCATAATATATTTTCACTTGCTCTCTTTAGAAGTTCCCTACTCTCTACTTTCTCTCTCTAAACTTCACATAATATTCGATCCATATAGACTTGTGTTAGTATGTTTATGATAACCAATCTCTTACATTCCCAAACTGTCTCCCCACAAAGAATGTTTCATTAGTACTACTTGCATTAACAATCTACCTATCATGTTCCCTTATTAGCTTTGTCAATGCTCCCTTTCTTGTATCAGTGCTACTATCATAACCCCTTGTATTACCACTATCACTCTCTATGTCAATATCCATATCAAAGTCATATAGATTATACCCTTCTTCAACAATTAATTCAACAGGGACTTCAACATTGCCACCCTTAACTCCCACCCATTCTACATCTTTGTCAGTGTTTCTAAAGAATTCTTCCATATCTACATCCACTAAATTTAACTCATGTTCCTCATCAACTATATAGTCACTATCTTGGCTATCATCACTATCTGAACTAGACTCAGTCTCTGCACTAGCCTCACTCTCTGCACTAGCCTCACTCTCTGCACTAACACTCTTAGCTTGATTAGCAGCCTCCTCAAAACCATCACTATGTACTTCATCAACATTCACACTTGGTCCTTCCTCAAGAAGCAACATTGGCAACCTAGTTTTCTTCACACTAGCCTTCTAAAAAGGCTTCTTAACTACTAAAGCAGTAGGTTCTTCTTCATCTATTTCCTCCAAAGTCAGTCCCTTTGATGTATTAAATGGTGATTTCAAATAAGTATCTAGGACTGTGTATTCATGCTCAATGTACACATCAATCGGTTTGACCTTATGAGCATACCCAACTAGTTTCAACACATCTGCATCACCACCTAATGCTTCTAAGCCATAGTCTAATTCAGTGTTAGGTATTTTCCATTGATAGTACATCTTAAAATATGTTCTTTGATAGCCTAACCTCCTAACCATGTCATTTAACTCAATTACAGAAAACAAGTCCACATCTACAAAGTCAATATAATTATGTTGGCCATTTGTGTAGGTCCTACTTGTAGGTTCAGTGAAAAAACCACCATGATGAATCTTCAATGAGAAAAAGTTTGGTCGTGTAGCTGTTATAAATGTTTTAAAAATTGCGCCTAAGGCGCGCCTAGGCGCTAAGGCGCATGAGGCTATAGCCTTTGGGATTTTTTAGATCGAGGCTCACTACATGCATGAATCCCACAGCTGTTGGATTTTTGCGCCTTTGCGCCTAGGAGATGTTACTGGTTTTTGGGCTTTTTTTTTAATATTAAGATAAGATACATGGGCCTTATAAGTTATATACATGGACCTTTTAAGTTATAGGGTGAGTATTTGTTTGATATATAAATTTGAATTAATTTTATGTTTATTTTATTGATTGAAATTTTCTTTAAGAAGTTATGTTGTTTCATTACGTATTTTTTTATGACATATTATCATAAAAATGTGGTATTATGCCTTAAATATTAATACATTGCTTGCTTGATATTTTGGGTTAAATTGTGAGCTTTGTTAGATGTAAGTCCGCAAGTGTATGAAACAAGCATATTTAGTCTAATATAGATTTTAATCTCTATATAGGTCATCGAGCCAAAGAGTTGATCCGTTTGAGAAGTGATAACTGATCCATTTTAATCTTTATAACGACAATATGTGTTATGTATTAAGTATTTTAATGTTATTTTGTATTATTTAAGTTACATATATATGTGATAAAAAAAACTTAACGTATTTAGTGCACCTCGTATTCATGAATCCTGCGCCTTGGAATGCGCCTCGTCTCGAGGCTCTTTGCCCCCCTTTGCGCCTTAGTGCGCCTTGAGCCTTTCAGAGCTATGTTGTTATCAGCAAGTAATCTTCATCAATAAAAATCAAATAAATGTACAAAAAACTTTGATTATGTGTTACTCAAATTATAACTTACTATATGCTTGTTGTTCATCCATAGGATCATCATAGTCACGAAGGACCCATTCCACAACCACCATTGTTGTTAATCAACGATTGAACATAGGATTTGGGTTTTTTTTGTTTTGTTTTTGTTATGTGTTTTGGTGAGTTTGAGAGGTAAACGTTTACTGGGTTTTGGAGTTTAGGTATTAAAAGAGGTTGGTGGGTAGCTTGGAGTGACAAATGGACCAAAATACCCCTCACGTGACTAGCACGTGGGGCACTTAACTGGGATATCTTTGCACCGTTCGTCCAAAGGGATGATTTTGTGCCAACTTTACTAACGGAGGGATGTAATTGTTCAAATAAAAAGTTTAGGGATGTAAAGCGAGAAAAAGGGCAAACCACATGGATGTATTTTGGACTTTACTCTAGTTTTGGATTGATATCAGGATTTGATTTAGGTTTGAAAGAAAAGTATGAGGCAGAAAATTTCTTAGGTGTCGTTTGGTTAGCTTAGATTCTCAATGACCAAAATTTGGTATTTGACGCGGGAAGAAACTATAGAATACATGGAATTTAAATTACTAAGAATACAGGATTTAAAAAAGGATGGAATGACAATAACTATGATATCCTCAAAAATGTTGTTTGGTTTAGACAATTGGTTTGAATTTGTGTCAAATAAAAAAAATTGTTGAAAAATTCTAAAAACCTTTTTGTCTTATTCAATAACAAAAGAACACAGTGGTGACTCCATTACTCCAACAACAAAATACAAGTACAAGTTTTAGATCTTGTTTATCTTTTTACATCAGCGTCTTCAAAGTTAATAACAAACAATCAATTAGAACAAGAAACAAGCGGCGGAGAAAGAAGTATCGACCGGCGGTAAGAGTAAGCGGCGCAAACCGACAACGGTAGGCAGGTGGCGAGTGACGATGGGGAGACAGATCGACAACTGATAATATATAGGACATGAGCAATTTGGTTTTGTAAAGAATCTAACAATTCTTGTGAATTACTTTAAGGTTTAAAATGAAGATAAAAGTAATTTTATATTTTGATTGAAATTGTAATGGTTTCCTATACCTTGTTATATAGGATGGTTTGAAAAACCTGTTGAAAGGTTTTCTCAAACCTATATCCTCAAACCAAACAAATTGAATCATTCCTACACCCATACCCACATACTCATACTCTCATAACAAACACACTTTTAGTAGATTAAAAGTTATTTGTTTTATATATGAGGATAAAAATTTCATTATGTTTATGAGATTATTTTTATATAAAATAAAAGACATAGAGTGTATTAAGGCCCACATTCAAATAGAAAACAATGTTATTATATTAAAAAATTTTGAAATTTCATATGTTTATACAACTTCCAAAAAAGGTACATAAATTGTAATTAAAGTCGTAGAACTCCATTGCAAGGGGTATCAAATACTCATTTAAATCCTATACCCACACACAAAACAAATAATATTTCTATGATTGCATTACTTAAATCCAAAAGAACGAAAGCAAGCACACCTTTAATTTTATTTATCTCTGTCCATTTCCGAAAAAATTACACGTTTGGTCCCTGTGGTTTGCTCATATTTCAAGTTTAGTCCCTAAGTCGTTTTAATTACACCAGAGATACCTATTTTTTAAACCTTGCACTCATTTAGTCCTACTTTTGGATGGACCGTTAGTTTCTCTGTTAAGTATTTGCACCGTTAGTCCCTCCGTTAATAATTTTTGCAGATTAGTCCTATTTTTTCATATATAGTTTTGCCGTTAGTCCCTGCGTTAATAATAGTTTTCGCCCGTTTTTTACGTTTTTGTCTGTTTTCGTTCGTTTTTTTATGTTTTCGCCCGTTTTTTTACGTTTTATCTGTTTTTTTATCCGTTTTCGTTCGGTTTTTATCCGTTTTCACTCGTTTTTATCCGTTTTCGCACGTTTTTTTAAGTTTTTATATGTTTTCGTCCATATTTTACGTTTTTGTTCGTTTTTTATCCGTTTTCGCCCGTTTTTTTACGTTGTTGTCCATTTTCATTCGGCTTTTATCCGTTTTCGCACGTTTTATTTACGTTTTTATATGTTTCGTCTCATTTTTACGTTTTCATCCGTTTTTATGGTTTTATCCGTTTTACCCTTTTGGTTCGTTTTTATCCGTTTCGCTTGTTTTATATGTTTTTCGTCCGTTTCACGTTTTATCCGTTTTCTTCTGTTTTTATATGTTTTCGTCTGTTTTTTAACGTTTTTGTCCGTTTTTTATCCGTTTTCGTTCGTTTTTATATGTTTTCATCCTTTTTTTTTACGTTTTTGTCTGTTTTTATACGTTTTCGTCATTCTTTTACGTTTTAAAACGGACGAAAACAGACAAAAAAATATAAAACAGAAAAAAACGTAAAAAATGGACGAAAACATATAAAAACGGACGAAAACATATAAAAAATGACGAAAACGTAATAAAACGGAAGAAAACATATAACAACACATGAAAGCAGATAAAAACGTAAAAAAACATATGAAAACGTAAAAAAAAACGGGCGAAAACGGTTAAAAACGGACAAAAACGAAAAAAATAGGCGAAAACGGATAAAAAACAAACAGAAACGGATTAAAATAGAAAAAAATGAGCGAAATCGTAAAAGAACAGACGAAAACGGACGAAAACGTAAAAAAACGGACGGAAACATATAAAAACGTAAAAATCGTGCAAAAACGGATAAAAAACAAATGAAAATGGATAAAAACGTAAAAAAAATCGGCGAAAAAGGATTAAAACGGGAAAAAACGTAAAAATAAGTGTAAAAAACGGATAAAAACAAACATAAAAACTTAAAAACGCGAGTATAAAAAAGGGAAAACGAATAAAAAGCAGTTAAACGTAAAAGGGACAAAAACATATAAAAACGTAAAAAAACATGCGAAAACGGATAAAAACGAGTGAAAACGGATAAAAAATTAACGAAAACGGATAAAAAACAGATAAAACGTAAAAAAAACGGGTGAAAACGTAAAAAAACGGACGAAAACGGATAAAAACGTAAAAAAATGGACGAAAATATATAAAAATGTAAAATACGTGCAAAAACGGATAAAAAGCGAATGAAAACGGATAAAAACAGACAAAAACGCAAAAAAACGGGCGTAAACGGATGAAAAAACAAACGAAAACGGATAAAAACAGACAAAAACGGGCGAAAACGTAAAAAAATTGGAGAAAACGGATAAAAAATGAACAAAAACGGAAAAAACGTAAAAAACGGGCGAAAACTATTATTAACGGAGGGACTAACTGGCAAAAACTATTATTTGAAAAAATAGGACTAACGGTGCAAAAATGGACTACTTGACTTGCAAATACTTAACGGAGAAACTAACGGTCCATCCAAAATAGGGACTAAATGAGTGCAAGGTTTCAAAAATAGGTATCTCTGATGTAATTAAAACGAATTAGGGATTAAACTTGAAATATGAGCAAACCACAGGGACTAAAATAGCGGCGGAGAAAGAAGTATCGACCGACGGTAAGAGTAAGCGGCGCAAACCGACAACGGTTGGCAGGTGGCGAGTGACGATGGGGAGACAGATCGACAACTGATAATATATAGGACATGAGCAATTTGGTTTTGTAAAGAATTTAACAATTCTTATGAATTACTTTAAGGTTTAAAATGAAGATAAAAGTAATTTTATATTTTGATTGAAATTGTAATGGTTTCCTATACCTTGTTATATAGGATGGTTTGAAAAAACTTTTGTTTGAAAGGTTTTCTCAAACCTATATCCTCAAACCAAACAAATTGAATCATTCCTACACCCATACCCACATACTCATACTCTCATAACAAACACACTTTTAGTAGATTAAAAGTTATTTGTTTTATATATGAGGATAAAAATTTTCATTATGTTTTATGATTATTTTTATATAAAATAAAAGACATAGAGTGTATTAAGGCCCACATTCAAATAGAAAACAATGTTATTATACTAAAAAAATTTGGAATTTCATATGTTTATACAACTTCCAAAAAAGGTACATAAATTGTAATTAAAGTCGTAAAACTCCATTGCAAGGGGTATCAAATACTCATTTAAATCCTATACCCACACACAAAACAAATAATATTTCTATGATTGCATTACTTAAATCCAAAAGAACGAAAGCAAGCACACCTTTAATTTTATTTATCTGTGTCCATTTCCTAATATCCTTTAACTAGTTCCACCTTCCCTTCCCCACCCTCCACCCTTTCTTTCCCATTCTTTTTCATATCTTCTTATTGATAAATTCCATAATAAAAAAATTGAAGATTCAATTGCTAATTTTTGCTTCCAAGATAGAGGACACTATAACTTTTTTAAAAAATTTAACCATTTTTCCTACTTAGTTGACAATAATGCTGAAGGTTTATTGACTACCTTTTCCCCGCTACTTGCAACGTGGATCCACCCAACACATATCACGTCACAGCTTCTCTTCACACAACCCTTTAACTAGCATACTCAAAATCACACTTTTTCATGACTCAAACCAAAACACCCCTTTTGAAACACACTATTTATTTGCTTTTCTATTTTCTAAAGAAACTAAGTTCCTTTTCATTCATTAAAAATATCATTACAAATTACACCAAATATAACAAAAAATGACGAAAATATTTATAAACCAACCAATTATACAAACTTATCGAACTCCTAAAGGCTAAAATTGCAAATGCAACATTTACAATAACCTTCTTTTTTTTAAAAGGCTAAAAAACAAAAGGTTCTTTTCATTGCTCTCACTACTGTAATCACAAACTCACAATATCCACACACACAACATAACACAAACACACCTTTTATAATTGAAAAAGGAAAAAGAAAAAACAAAATCAACGCTATGGCGCCATAAGAATAAAAGGTTGTTATCTTTGTGTGATGATGCACATAAGGTGTTTGATACCGTCTAGGAAGACTTGTGAGAAACTTCTTTACCAGCTTGTATTCTGATATGACTTCTTCAAGCGTGGTTGACTCATAAGCAATACCTGATAACTTTGCAGCATATTCATCTATGGTACTGTTATCTGAATATGAACAAGTGAGAGAGAGCATAGAAGTTTATAATTGTAAGTTATGAGAAACCGAGTGAATTTGAGCTGCTATTTATAGCCAAAAGGCTCAAACAACCACGGTTCACACGGACCCCTAAAAGGGGGTCCGCCCATTATACAAATGGGGTCATTGGACCTTTGACACAAAATTTGCAAAATCTTGTTCATATCTTTTCATAATATTTTCAAGATCTTTCCAATCCAAGTAAGATCTATTCTCAGATATTTCTATGGTAGGATGATCCAAGTAATGATGTAATAACACATTTTCAATTTGATTTAAATGTATTAAGAAAGTTAATTAGTTAAAAGAATGATGTAACTAGTTGAAAAATGTTTATTAAGAAATAATATGTTAGTCTTTGTGTAAGTAAAAATAATTTGTTTACCTATGCTAATAAGACTAATTTGATACTATTGACATTTGTACAACACTAAGAATACTTATGTATACGAAGTTTGTTGATTTAATTAACACTGCGTGACATGTAATTAAATATTTTGTAGTATGAAAGAAAACTTGAAACTATATATAAAAGACTTGACATTTTTATACATTGCGTAAATAAAGTTTATTATTGTCATCAATAAAATTTAACAAAGATCGTTGTGGACGTATGGTCCGGATTGGGCCAGGAATGGGTCAGGCCCGGAAGATGCGGCCCACTCTACGATCTAAACCCTAATCCATGCCTATATATACACACGCAGGTTATCTCTAACCCTAAGATATATTGGCTACATCACGCCGATACTAACTTGACCGTCGGAGGTGGACCCCGGGGCTACGGCCTCGGGTCCACTCCTAACCGGTTCTCTTTGTTGACAGGTCTACTAGGGCTCGAGAAGACGACTAACGGCCAAGGAGAGTTGTTGAATCCGGTCCGCGCCAGATTATGCATCAACAAGTTGGCGCCATCCGTGGGACACGAATAAAATGCATCGTCCTACTCATACGGTACACATCACACGACACATTAACCTAAGACCACCATACCACCACATACGTTTGTTTTGGTTTGACTTGGTCAAACGTGTCAAGCTAACATCAAGAATATTAATTCTTGGTTGTTGTTTTGTCGTCGTGATATACACATATAACAAAGAATTCATTCTTTGTTTACTTTGATTTTGTTCTTTCTAAACCAATCAAACGCATCCCTCTTTGGGATTTGATTTGGAGATATACGAACAGATATCGATATTTTTAAATTGGTAATAGGATATGTTATCTTTTAAATATTCATAAGATTTTATGTAAATCTTTTAACTTGGTAAACACGATTTTACCTATAACGCACTAAGTCCGCACGATCGGACCTACTTTCTCTTTTAGCCGCGAACAACGCAGTCACGATAAATCTACCCGCGTTAGGCCATGTGTTCGGACATCTTCGCAGACCAGCGCCATGAGCGCACTGTCACGTACAGTCACCACAATGCTAGTCAATCGCCGTAAGCGCACTGGACAACAGCCGTGGTCATCTGCGATCATCCACAAACGTTAGAGTCTATGCGGTCACGATACATCCATCTGCGTCTGTATGTGCGATTGAAACTATTAGTCGCGGTCACAGAAGCATGCCTTCTGTCGCACCTTTTTGTTGCGCGCAGCGCGCACTAAAAAAAAACAATTAATTATTTATGTAGTTTATAAAACCTCACGATAGGTGTCATTGGCACTGCTACTTATCTTATGTGTTAATTTCACATGCTATGCGCTAATCTTTTACTTCATTAAGTTTTATATGCTGCGATTCGCGGCATATACTTTTAATATTTGCATTAAGTGTTTTATGCAGGCATACACAAGTTTAATGTCCGCATGATCGGACCTATTTTAAAAGAAAAACATCCGCACGATCGAACCTATTATTTCTTGCCTACGTGGCGTGCATGTACTAAAATAAACCCACGATGGTAAAAGGATAAGTTAACCTACTAAACAACTTGTTGAGTAAGAGGGTTGCAAACCCATCAACACCGGATCACGTATCCTTGTTAAACACCTTGTTCTCGAGACGTTGGAATAAGTTTTGTGCGCATCCCACGACGGGTGCGCCACATCGCATATGGTGCACGTTTAACAACTTAGGAACCAAGACACTTGATTCCTTAATATGATATTTACAGTACGCTGTATATCATAACATACACGACTATGATAAAGTACTTAGAAGTTATTTCTTAAGTATACTATGATCTTCATACATGATTATGGATTTCCAATACTCATAAGCCCGACACGAACTGGGCTAATACCAATAAGCGTTTGGGCTCACGAAAGCCCAAGCCCAAATCTATTTAAGGAATAGACATCGGATATCTTCTAAATAAGAAGATTATCATTCCCAACCGACTTTGGCGGGATACGCCGAAGGTTGAGGAACACGGAACCAATAAGGATTCCGTGTGTAGATAAAGGGAATCTCGGTCGTTAAAAAGATTAAATAAGTTTAACGCTCCTACACGAGTAGCACCATCAAACTTGGGGGGCTACCAGGGTATATACTACCACTGTTTCCGTGCGCGCCGCGCGGCATATTTGGAAGCAGATCGAGACCGGATTTAAATATTCGCATCATTCAACCCGCGCAGGGGAGACGTCCTCTGTCGGTTGTAAAGACGGATGTAATGCGCGCAGAAGCACGTCTTCTGTCGCACCTCTTTGTCGCGCCAGCGCGCAACTCTGCGAGAAACGTCTTCTGTCGCACCTCTCTGTCGCCACAGCGCACTTCTCTCTGAAGCATGTCTTCTGTCGCACCTCTTCGCGCACTAGCGCAACTCTGCCAGAAGCATGTCTTCTGTCGCACCTCTCTCGCGCGCACAGCCCGCACTTTCTGAAGCATGTCTTCTGTCGCACCTCTTTGTCGCGCCAGCGCGCACCTTTCGCAGCGAAGCGTCTTCTGCACCTCTTTGTCGCCATGCGCGTTTGCGCCATTCTGGCACGTCTTCTTCGCACCATGTTTGCGTTACTGGTACAAAAGGTACGCCTTTACCCAGGATGCAGCATACGGGTTCCACTTTCACCTACGCGGCCATCAGAACTTAAGTCAAGCATAACATAGCCATGCGCTATCTCATACTAGACTTGGGGGGCTTGTGGACGTATGGTCCGGCTGGGCCAGGAATGGGTCAGGCAGGAAGATGCGGCCCACTCTACGATCTAAACCCTAATCCATGCCTATATATACACACGCAGGTTATCTCTAACCCTAAGATATATTGGCTACATCACGCCGATACTAACTTGACCGTCGGAGGTGGACCTCGGGGCTACGGCCTCGGGTCCACTCCTAACGGGTTCTCTTTGTTGACAGGTCTACTAGGGCTCGAGAAGACGACTAACGGCCAAGGAGAGTCGTTGAATCCAGTCCGCGCCAGATTATGCATCAACAATCGTAAAATGTAAATAACATTTTTAGGCGATATATGTATTAACAACCTTATTTTAGTAGGAAGAGGTGGTTTTGTTTTTGGCATCTTTATTTTCTACCACAAAAAAGAGAAACTGAATATTACTTTGTTTGAAATTGTATTTTTGTTTGAAATTTTATTTAGAGTAAAATACATCGTTCGTCCCTAATCTTGTACACACGCATCACCCTGGGACAAACCTTGCATTTTTCATCGTGAGAAGTCCAAAACAAGGTTTTTATAGTCTAAATCAGTCCCTTGACCAATTTTCCGTTAGTCAACGTATGTTATTTTCCCCATGTGCCTTGCACATGAGGGCAAAATGGTCATTTCAGTGTTTTAGTTAATTATTTTGGTGGTAAGACAGGTACAACCTTAGGGACTAACGGTGTATTTAATCAATAAAATTATTCCATCACTACCACCACCCTCCCTTTATCTCTTTTTCCTGCTTCTCTCTCTAAATTTCTGTTTCTCTCTCTAAAATTAATAGCAACATAGAATGAAAGAATGAACCAGTATACAATATTATCAAGTAGACAATTGCAAAAATAAATTTCAACAAAACCTGGGAAATTGATTATATATTAATACCAAACATATTACAATCACATAAACAAACTACTGAATTGGACAATCCCAATCAGAGATACAATCAACGTACTACAACCTATCCGATATCGGCTAAAACTCTAACATATCATATGCACATACAATGCACCTTCTATTTGTCTATCAATGGCTTGTTTTTCAGTTGTCGGGTTCCACCAGAGATCCAAAAGGAGTACATGATTGGCAGCAACCATGTTCAACCCAAGACTTGCTGCTTTTAGTGACATAATCATAACACTTACCTACATGATATGTCAATTAGGTTACCTTAACATCAAGAAATATGAAATAAAAGGAAATGAGTCAAAATTGTAAATTTAAATCCATAATGACCTCCTAACTTGTCATAAAGCGATGGTGAAAAGATAGACAACCCACAACAGATTCAATACCACACGGTGTATAAGCACCAAGAGCACTAGCTGTTATTTTTGCCCAAACGCCATTTTCATCTGGCCGGCAAAACCAAACCAGTGGCTCAAATCTCATGATTTTTATTCCTCACTCTATAGAATATCACAATGACAGTTCAGATATGAATTGTGGCGAAGTTCCTTGAAACAAAGATACAAAAAAATATCAGTTTTACACTCTAGGTACTTAAAAAGTATTTGGATAAGCCTTTAAAAAGTGATTATCTGATAAGTCCGCCTTCTGTTAATAATTAGATGATCATCTAGTTTTGAATAATCAACCGATATTAGAAGTAATAAAGAGTGCTACCAATTGCTTATTAAAACTGGTTATCACTTTTTGAAATAAGTTATCCTAAATAAGCAAGTGTGCTTATCTAGAAAAACTTAAATGACTCTAAAATAATCAGGTAAACAGTCCTGATAAGCAATCACAAACACCCTCAAAACTTGATATGATTTTAAGTAAAAGTCAACAAGTCAATTAGAAAAGTCAAACATAACTACCATAACTACTTTTCCCGCCCATTTTCACTTGTATAAAAGATACACTCTTGTATTCATTTCATATCATCTTTGTAATTGTAAAAACATTTCTCTCATCTGTAACAAACTCATCTATCAATAACAAATCATGTTCTTCATGTTCGAGCTTCTTTTCATGATTATTGAAGTTCCTGCTTGTTGAATCAAACTCTTTTCGATTCATAATTGAATCCTGAAGTAGTTATATCTTTAGCTCATATCATCTTGGTATCAGAGCTACAATCCCGGCCACATACATTCTTCAAATTCACATTACAATTCAAACCATAAATACCACCAATTGACACCACAAACCACCACTCTCATTTTTCCAACCCAAATCACACCACAACATTTCTCCACAATCACACACATGTTCTTGATTAGTTAGTTACGAATCTTGTTAGTTAGTTACAGTTCTTGATCATTCAGTTACAATGGTGACTCAAACAAGATCCTCTAATACTGGTAATGATGATGAAACCGAGAAGTTCTTCGCTAAACTATTGCAACACTTATCGAGAGAGGAATGGATAAGCTAAGGGTAGAAATAAGGCAAGAAATCAGGCAAGAAGTCGTGGGGACAATAATGGTGCTATTCAAAGGCAACAACAAGGGGTGGTCAAAGGGAGTTCAATTCAAAGAGTTACCAAGGTTGAACTCCCTAGATTTGGTGGTACTGAAGATGTTAGGGGATGGATGTTTAGATGTGAACAATTCTTCAAGGTAGATCAAGTTGCTGATGACCAAAAGGTAAATATCATTTCAATTCATCTTCATGATCTTGCTTTGTGTAATAGACAGTTTGTTAGGATCATGGGGGATAATGTTGATTGGCATTTGTATCGAGAGGCAATTTTGAAACGATTTGGTATTGCTATGATGATCCCATGGTGAAATTAAGAAATTAGGCATACAGCACTATACAGGAGTATATAGATGCCTATGATCAATTGCTTTGTAGAGTAGAATTGCCTGATGAACAAGCAATGAGTTTCTTTATTCTTTGAAACAAAGTGAAATTGAGTTAGGATGTTTAAGCCTAGAACATTACAGATTCGTATGGGCTTTGCAAGTTGCAAGCCTAAGCATTGGTGATTAGGCAAAAGACTAGACCACTATTGCCCACACCAAGGTTTAGTTATCCAAATCAAAGCCAAATCAACAGTCCAAAACCACCGGCTTTGCCCACCTAACTCTAATTGGAGAACAAAACACGGAAATGGCCAAACCGCCCATTTAGGAAGCATCTACCTCAAAAGAGTTGGAAGAAAAAAGGGCCAAGAATTTGTGTTTTTATTGTGACTAGAGGTACTCACCAGCCATAAATGTACTCGGACGAGTTACTCTTTGGAAGTTAGTGCTTGTGAGGAGGAAGAGGAGCCCCAGTTTGATGTGAATGTTGAATTTGAACAAGAGGGTGTAGAGGAAGTGATACAATGGCAACCACCACCAAATCCAACTCGTGAAATAGCACCACAAATTTCTTTAAATGCTATCACAGGGATATACAATTACCAAACCATGAGAATCAGTGGTTATGTGGGCAAATTTGAGTTACACATCTTGGTTGATTCCGGCACTCATAATTTTTGACATTGAAGCTGCAAAAAGGCTTGGTTGTGAAATAAGGAAAACTTACCCTTTGTCAACGCGTGGTGGTGGTAAAACTATGGTGAGTGATACCATTTGTCCCAATTTTACTTGGACTTTGCAAGGTGAAAAGTTCTTTTCTACGCTTATGTTGTTACCATTAGGGGGATGTGAGATGGTATTAGGCATTCAATGGTTATCTTCCTTGGGTGAAATTTTATGTAACCGTGAGTTGAGAATGAGATTTGCTTACAAGGGGAAACAAATGACTTTGAGGGGTACAACTAAGACAGTACACAATGGATGACCTGGAAGGTATAGTATGGGAGCTCAGTGTGCTTCAATGGCTTTATGTGTCTATCCAGTGAGTATGTTGAACACTATGGAGTTGTCCCACAGTATTTTGGAACCCCTATTACATGAATATGCTGATGTATTTGCTGAACCAAAAGGTCTTCCACCTCAGAGGAGCCATGATCACAGAATACCACTTAAAGAAGGTGCCCCTATAGTCAATATTAGACCTTATAGACATCCCCCTACCCAAAAAGATGCAATAGAAGCCATGGTGCAAGAGTTATTGGATTGTGGAGTGATCGTGCATAGTACTAGTTCTTTTGCATCACCAATTGTCATGGTAAAGAAAAAGGATGGTACTTGGAGGATGTGCATTGATTATAGACAACTCAACAAACACACCATCAAAGACAAATTTCCTATCCCAATCATTGAAGAACTTATAGATGAGCTACATGGGTCTGTTGTTTTTTCTAAACTAGATTTGAGGTCGATATCACTGATTAGAATGTATGAAGATGACATTGCAAAAGCAGAGATTCAAAACTCATGAAGGCCACTATGAGTTTTTGGTTATGCCCTTTGGTCTTACTAATGCTCCTTCAACCTTTCAGTCCTTGATGAACAAGGTTTTCAAACACTATCTCGGAAGGTTTGCTCTTGTTTTCTTTGATGATATCCTGGTCTATAGCCCTTCATTAGAATCTCATAAGGAACATCTGAGGGTCATTTTGCATACCATGAGGATCAACAAACTTTTATGCTAAAAGTAAATGCACCTTTGGAGTTTCTCAAGTGGAGTATCTTGGTCACATTCTTTCAGATAAAGGGTGGCAACCGATCATAACAAAATAACAAACTATGCAACAATGGCCAAGTCCAAAGAACCTTAAACAACTCAGAGGGTTTTTGGGTTTGACAGGGTACTATAGGAGGTTCATTAGAGATTATGCTCTTATCATCACCCTTTGATTTTGCTCAAGAAGAATGCTTTACTTGGTCCGAATCAGATGAAGCGCTTTTCAAGAGCTTAAACAAGCCATGACACATGCCCAGTTCTCAATTTGCGATTTTAATGAGCCTTTTGTGGTGGAAACGATGCTTCGACACGGGCATAGGAGCGTTTTGCTACAAGGGGACATCCTATTGCTTACATGAGCAAGTGTTTGGCACCCGACATCATCCTATCTACTTATGAAAAAGAATTCTTAGTCGTGATTCAAGCTCTTGACAAGTGGAGAGGCTATTTGTTAGACAAACACTTTATCATTAAAACAGATCACTTCAGTCTTAAATACCTTTTGGATCAAAGAATTACCACACCAGCTCAAATGAAGTGGTTGCCTAAGTTGATGGGTTATGATTATGAGATTCAAGATAAACAAGGAAAGGAAAATGTTGTCGATGCTTTATCAAGAATTCCAAACAGTACCATTTTGCATGCTCACTACCACTCTCTCAGTGATTTCTATCCTAGAATCTCACTAGTTGGTCTAATGATGTTGTCCTACAAGTGTCATTCAAAGATTGCGCCTTCCAATTCACCTCCTAAACACTACAATTGGGTTGATAATAAGTTGCTAAGAAAAGGCAAATTGGTCATTGGTAATGATTCAGCTTTAAGGAAGGACTTATTGCACCACTTTCATGATGAATCTCAAGGGGGCATTCTGTATTCAAGCTACTCTTCAGAGGTTGTGTGCTTTGGTCTTTTGGAAGGGTATGAGGAAGGAAGTTAAGCACTATGTAAGGAGTTGTGGCATTTGTCAAAGGTTTAAACCAGAACTTGTGAAGTCACTGTGGCTCCTACAACCACTTCCTATTCCCGATACTATTTGGTCGAGACATCTCAATGGATTTTGTGGATGGGCTACCATTGTCAAAGGAAGATCATTGATACTAGTAGTGGTGGATAGGCTCTCAAAATATGCTCACTTTATTCCCTTAACTCACCCTTATACTGCTTTGACTGTGGCACAAGCTTTTTTGGATAATGTTTACAAACTCCATGGTTTGCCAAGAGTAAATGTTAGTGACAGAGACACGTTGTTCTTGAGCAAGTTTTGGAAGGAGTTGTTTGGTCTTCTAGGTTAAATCGCACATGAGTTCGCATATCACCCCCAAAGTGATGGCCAAACAGAGGTGGTTAATAGGTGTCTTGAATGTTATCTCAGATGCATGAGTGGGGATAGACCAAAGGAGTGGTTGCAGCTTGCTTTTAGTCAATATTGGTACAATACCAATTATCATACTGCCATCAACACTACTCCATATCAAGTTGTATATGGCCAATCACCACCTCCTCACATTGCTTACACTCATGGAGACGAAGAAGTAGAAGCGTGGATAGATCTCTTTGAGCCGGAGAAGAAGCCATCAATTTGCTAAAATTTCATTTGTTAAGGGCTCAAGGTAGAATGAAGTCCTTGGTGACAAACCACAGAGACGAGATAGAGTTTGCTCTTAATTCATGGGTCTATCTAAAGCTCCAACCTTACTGAGACAATCTACCATGAAAGGACAACATAACAAGTTATCTCCAAGGTTTTTTGGTCCATTCAAAGTTCTACAAAGGATTGGTAAAGTGGCTTATAAGCTGGAGTTGCCAGAATCTGCACAAATTCACCCAGTCTTCCATGTGTCTCAGTTAAAGTTGCATAGAGGAGATCCACCATTGTATGCTACTCTTCCAAGATGTAACAAAGATGGAGTCCTTGCAGTGGAACCTCTGGCGATCTTAGACAGGAGGATGGCTAAGAAAGGAAATGCAGCAGCAGTGTATGTGTTGGTACAATGGGTCAATGGAACTGCTAGGATGCTACATGGGAGTTATATGAAGATATTGCTGATCGTTTTCCTTCCTTTGATATGTCTGCTTAAGGAATTGCTTACTTGAGGACAAGTAATATTTGAAGGGGAAGGCATTGATATGATTTTAAGTAAAAGTCAACAAGTCAATTAGAAAAGTCAAACATAACTACCATAACTACTTTTCCCACCCATTTTCACTTGTATAAAAGATACACTCTTGTATTCATTTCATATCATCTTTGTAATTGTAAAACATTTCTCTCATCCAACAAACTCATCTATCAATAACAAATCATGTTCTTCATGTTCGAGCTTCTTTTCATGATTATTGAAGTTCCTGCTTGTTGAATCAAACTCTTTTCGATACATAATTGAATCACAGTAGTTATATCTTTAGCTCATATCAAAACTCCTTTAGTACAACACCAAGAGGCAGAGCAGAAGCACGTCCAAGCAGTCATTTTATGTTAATTATCATGCTGCTAATCTATTTTTAAATCAGTTTCAAAACTTACATATAAACATCCCATAAAACTTAAAATGCAGATACCTCTAACACATAAATGCAAAACAAGAAACAAAACATATCAGAGTATTGGACAAAACCAAAAAGCCAACACAATACATGGGAACTCGAATCATACACAAAACGACTCGAAACAAGTTCACTTACAGAACCAAAAAGCATTTTGGGCAACTTTAACGAATATGCCAATCACAAAAGAAAGAAAATGTTACCTGCAATAGTGGAACCTCTTCGATAGGCAACTCTGCACCTAGATCTCCCCTCGCTACCATTGCCTGATTTAAATGAAACAACATCATTAGCAATATTTAGCATGTACTAGTCACAGCAAAAACTGACCAAAAACAATTATCCAAATTACAAATTAAATAGGCACTATTTGAAAAATATTTTCCCTCTTTCTTGTGATTTTAAAATTGTATCTTGTCCAAGTCATAGTTTTTATCATTCAAAAGTTGAAGACACTTCTATCAAAAGGTTTACCCTTTCTTAACCAACATAAGGCCGATGTGATAATAGTCGGCAATATATCAAATGTAAAAGGAAAAGAAACTGGAACAAAACAAAGAGAAACATACCCCATCCGACGTTGTGATGATTGAATGTAAATTTGGTATATAGTCTGCACTTTCAATTTTTGGAATTACTTGAATATCTGCACCACAACCTGCCAAAAGAGAAATATCATTGCATTGTATCCAAATTAATACAAAACAGTACAAATTATTAGACGTATAATGGGCATGGCCCGAGTATTCATTTGTAATTAGGCTTAAGCCCATTATGTTAGCTTATTGTTTAAGTTATTTACCCTGCATATTATGCTGATTGCAATAAGCTAACTAAATAGGCTTAAGCCTAATAACAAATGACTACTCTGGCCATGCCCATAATACATCTGATACAAATATCTTATCAAAAGGGGCAATTACATACATACCCATTAAAACCTTATAAATTACGTATTTCCCCAATCAAATATTAAAATAACAAAAATACCCACTTTTATCTATTTAACTCTCATATTTACCCATTTAATCTATTTTGTTGTAAACAATTCAAAATATGACCATAACACCCTCCATTGACCATGACGCATCAAACTACACATATGCCTGTGTGAACCAACAACAAATGGAAACAATTTCAACACTGCTTCTCAATATTGCATCTAATAAACGAAACCCAATTTTATTCTAATCAAATTAAAACAAAATTTTATTAATAGAAGCCAATAATCATTTCAAGATTATCAATTCTCATCAAGAACCTATGACTTGATCAATCAATTTCCTACACCATGATTCAACTTTGATTTCTTTTTTGCCCGTAATTTTTCCTCGTCCCCGAAATAAAGAATTGTTAGAATTCTATAAGCAGTGAGATACCATTTTAAAGAATAAAAAAAGAAATGAAGACATGAAAAATTCATAACCTTTACTAGTAGATGCTTGGAACCGGTCCGAACCTTGGGGTTGTTCTGTTCCGATTCTTGCAAGTGTTTTTATGATGTCCTAATTGCTTACATATTGGACATTTGTGTCTTCTTTTGCCTTCATCATGCGGTAGAATCCTATTCTTTCTTGGACGTCCGGGGGGACGTTTGATTACAGGTGGGTATACCTTTTCTCCCGTTTCTGTGTGTTCCCATTGATCCTTTGTAGGCAAAGGAGCAATTTCAAGAGCATACGCTTCACCAACCCAAGAGTTAAATGCTTCTGATATGTTATTTGTAATGTAATCACACTTTGACATTGTCCCAAACTTGCAACGACTCCATATCTTCTTATGGTACTCATGTAGATATGTAATAAACTTCCACTCCACCAAACAATTTCATTTAATAATCTATCATGCTCTTTAATGCATAGGTTCTTGCAAACACCCACAATTTAATTTTGAGGAAGTCACCGCGAAAATATTTTTTAAAGTTGCTATATAAGTGCCTAATGCATTCTCTCAGTTTCAACATTAGGATAGACTTGTGTAATGGCGGCCTCTAACCCTTTTTGCATATCTGATGATATAACAAGTCCATCTGGGTCCCAATTGCTTTCTTTAATAATTCAAGAAACCATATCCAAGATTGTGTATTCTCTGATTCAAGGATACCATAGGCTACTGGAAGATTGAACTCACATCAATTCACGCCGCCGACTAGTACACCATTGAACTTTCCTTTCAGATGACAAGCATCAAGACTAATGTAGGGACGACAACCACCAAGAAACCCAATGGAACAAGCTATTAGTGAAATAAAAAACCACTGGAAACATTTCTTGTTACCATTCTTCTCAAAGTGGATGTCAACAACACTTTCAGGGTTCCTTTTTCGTAGCTCCTCTTTGAAGTCATCTATATATAGGAAGGAGTCTTCCCACTTACCATGTATATCTGTGTATGCTTGTTCCTTCCCTCTAAATACTTTTTGGTATGGTAGGTCAACATTGTAGTGTTTCATAAGCCATTTACTAAGTTGTACAAAGCGAGACATCTCCATCAGATTTCAACTTATCACTAACTACATCAGCGATCCAACCTTGAGTAGCATGTTTGTTACCACCCTTGTTGCTTCGAATACAAGAATGTTCTTCTACCAATTTCTTCACCTGCAAGTTTATAATATACATAAGTGATATCAAAAAAATAAGTATTTTAAAAAACAGAATGTAACATTAAATAATAGACTTACTTGAAATGTATACCATCTTCCATGTGTAAGCATGGATATCCCACTTACATGTAAGTTTGCACACCTTGCCGTGAATCGCTTGGCTCACTTTTTCGATCAAGTACTCAAATTCATTTATTAATGCATAGTGATTCAAAGCTCTTCTAAATTGAACCACATTTACAAATTTCGAATTTACTTTCATGATTGGACTTTTGTTGGTCTTCAAGTAAGTTTCGCCTTCATAATTTAGTACCTCGTCATCACTGGTATTATGACTGTGATAACTTTCTTCGCTTGGACAATTATCTAATCCCGTCATCCTCATTTGGTTCTACGACATCTTTATCTTGAACCCTAAACCAAAATATTTCTTACGCATTAATATAAGAAGCTAGCTAGTAACATAACAGAGTATACAAATTATACCTTTGTTGTAGTTCATTGGTCTCGAAAGTATTCTTCGGCATTGCATAAATAGTTACCTCTTTCTCGTTCTCATACATGTCAAGCATCATTTTAAAATTCCCGTCACAATTAAGTTCAATAAAAGATTGCTCTACAAACAAACTTGTCAAAAAAGAATTAGTGAAAACTGGATCCCCTGCTTGATGGATATTTAGTTGTCACCTCTTCAACTAGATCCCTCAAACTGCATAAGAATGTCAATATATATACTTTTCTGATGCCCGTAACAATATCTTTTCCTACGCGAATTCTTGGCCAACCGAAAATATCCTCCATATTTTAGTTTTAGCTTGTATTTTGATAATACTTTTCAAAAATCAAGTCATTCGAACTCAAGCGTTAATATACGAGTTTAAGTTTTCTAGCAAAAAGTAGAATTATACAACCTAAATAACATACTCGAGTATCGGTGATTCGACCATGCTCTCCCAAATTTGTTGAGGGGACTCATGGATAGTAGTGACCACGTTATCGCCCATTTTTACTACTTAGATTTGAGTCTGCGTTTGGATAAGCATAAACAATGATCACGAGTTCATACTAAACACAATATCACATCTTAATCAATACATTACAAACTTGCAAAATAAGTTATCTCACTCACAAAAAAGTATCTCACCAAACTGAACTTGTTTCATTATATAAACCTCACCAAATAGTGATCCATCTGATATAATATTCATTCATATAATGTGCTAATAACACAACTTGTTGAGCGTAGGTAGCATAAATCTCTATTAACAATCATATATGTATGTGCTAAAATTAAAAGCACATGAATGAATTTTAACATTTTGATCATTACTTCAAGTTTTCATATATATATATACAGCTGGGACAAGAGAAAGCGGAAGAATACTTAAAATGAAACAAACAATCAAGAAACCTTACTTGGTCAAAGATCCATAAAATAAAAAGGTAGTTTCAATTGATTCTTAGATGACGGCAAATGATCAAGAGGTAAATGTGGAGGTGAATATGGATATTAGGAAGTGAATGGCGGTAAATAAATGTTGGTTTGGCGCCCAAATCGAGAAAAGTAAAAAGGGTAAACTTGTCTTTACAACAAATATAAATGAAATGGGTATTTTTGTTATTTAAAATTTTGATTGGGGGAAATACGTAATTTATAAGGTTTTAATGGGGATGTATGTAATTCCCCCTTATCAAAAAGCTATTATTGGCATTATTATGCTTACTTTTGAGATAACTCTTTAGCTCATGGATGACTTGTGCATCTTTAACAAAGGAAACTGCATAAAAATCAACTTGATTGTCCACTCCAAATTTGATATCATCCCAATCTTTTTCTGTTGCAAAATGGTCCAAACGGTTATTACTCTTCAGAAATAGCAAGCTAATAAATACAGTCATCATGAAGATCAAGATTTACTGAGTCGAACCTGTGATGGATGGCAAAGTTGCACTTTTTTCCTCAAACATTCAAATGACGTCTAGATTTAAGCTCTCCACCATCCACAACTTCACATTTTACCGAATCTTCCGTCTTGGACTTCACCAACAAGGACATCATGCCACCTAAAGGTAAATAAGAGCTTACAAAGGTCAAAACTCAAAATAAATGAAATACAACTTCTAATATCTCCATAGCAAAAGCAGCGGTAACATACCATCAACTAATAGCATGTCACCCGCTTCCACATCATTCACAAAATCATCATAATTTACACTGACACAGTCTGATGTCCCAATCCCTCTTTTTA
Organism: Chrysanthemum makinoi; assembly: GCA_910596185.1. Classification (NCBI taxonomy): domain Eukaryota; kingdom Viridiplantae; phylum Streptophyta; class Magnoliopsida; order Asterales; family Asteraceae; genus Chrysanthemum; species Chrysanthemum makinoi. The sequence goes on from OU343219.1 coordinate 14,266,238, forward strand.
TAATGAAGGTGAATTCTTGGCCACTTTCTAAGTTAACGGGTTGTGGTAAGTCCCCGCTCCTGACTTCAGGCCCCTATGAACGGATATAAATGTTTCAACATATTTTAAAGGAACAAGTGAGATAAAATATGAAGGCTACCTTGTGTGTCGTGCATGATTGCAATAACATTATCTTTAGACTGAGCATTGTATTCCTTAACAAGGTCAACGACTTTCTGATGGGACGCATGGTCTCCATGGGACATGTTTAGTCTTGCAACATTCATCCCAACCTCAGTCGACTTCCATATCATCTCCTTGGTGTCGGTGGATGGACCTATCGTGCAAATAATTTTTGTCTTTCGCTTTACCAAGGGTCTAGACCACATGCCTACTGCTGTATCACCATGTTGTAAAACGCTATGTGATTGATAATTCTGCTCTGCTATCTGATGACCAAAAAACAAATAAGTATAGTCCATTTTAGTTTACAAATGGCCCGATGCCCCAATATGAAGCGGAAAAATATAGATCTGAAAATTTAATAAGTTTTAATGTTCTCTAAGTATACAAAGTCCATTTGGTTCACAAGTGGCCCCATATGAAAGTGAAACAACAAAGATTATAAAGTCCAACAAGCATTCGAGTTATCTAATATAGCATAAAATATTCAGCGTTAACACGGAAATCCATTCAATTCAAGGTTTCTATTTCTATCAACTTCATGTTATCCATACATTCATTCTTTCAGTTCCTTTTTCCTTTTATTTATCACAATGCTGAAGCATTTCTATCACAACATGAAAATGAATTCACTTTAAGCTTTCTTTTTCTATTAAGTTCATGTTATTATCCATACTTGTTGTGTTTAGCAACAAAATGTGAATAGTTTGCGATCAAATAATTGTAAGTCGCAAGTAAACTAATAAATTTCATTTAGGCATTTTATCAAACACCTTAGCTGCACATAAAAATATAACATTGCAAAATCAAAACAAAGGGAAAAACAATTCGTGATCACATATGCCAAACTTATAAGCTTCAAATATTTAGAACATATCAAAGAGACTACGACTGATGAACAAGATAAGCAAAAATCATTGGCAATTTAATACGTAGAAGCACAATAACAGAATAAGAAAAAATTACCTCAAGTTCTAAAGTGAACTAATCACAAATCGATCGAGTTTTTGCTTGAACAAGAGTGAAACCATAATATCAGATAGATATGACGAATCTAGGGTATCATATGTATATTCCGACGATGACGACGGTGATGGTGACTAGTAACGGTGGCCAATGATAGTGACGGTGGCGGATGATTGTGATGGTGCGGTGGTTGAGAGAGAGAGGGAGAAATGAGATATATAAAGAGAATGGGATATAAATGGGCAAAATGGTCATTTAACAAGAATAACGGGATTTAACAATATATAACGGGACGTTGACTAATGGAAAATGGGTCAAGGGACTGATTTAGATTATAAAAACCTTGTTTTGTACTCCTCACGATGAAAAAGACAAGGTTTGTCCTAGGGTGATGCGTGTGTACAAGATTAGGGACGAACGGTGTATTTTACTCTTTTATCTATTATTATTATTATTATTATTATTATTATATATAAAATAAGCTTTTGTACAAGCCTACTAAGCACCTTGCATTAAAAATTGGTTTAATGCCATACCATATTTAGAGTCATAGTACAACTCTTATTCTGCACAACCCTTCCTCTACACGCTCCATTTTATGCATATCATTAGTCAACACGGTTTTATGGAAAACACCAACGAAGCGCCTTTTGTTTTATTTTAAGACAAGAATAATCTCAATTCAAGGCCTAAGGTTCAGTTTCAAATCAAGCTATACGCTCCTTTTTCAAATCTTCTCCATCAAATCTTCTCCAACAAGCTCAATTCAGTTTCAAGAACCTTCAAAAGCATACCTCCCGATTCAAAAACACACCAATAGCTTCCTCCATACGCTCATGATTTTAACCCTATACTCTGCAGTTTTGAATCACCAATCAAAGAATTCAAATCAATTGCTCCTTCAAATCATTTTTGAATAACACCCATGGAGTAATTGGAAAGTATCAATTTAATTTTAATATTTAGGGTTTCGAATTATGTGTTGCAAATTACGATTATTTAGTTGTGTTGTTTTTTTAATCATCAATATAATTGTGTTTCAGAGAGACACTCTTTTGGTGACCCGATGAGCTTCGTGACCCAGGTTAGTTGGTCATGTCTATGAATCTTATTGATCAAGTTTGTAAGTTAACTCTTTCTTTGGTTTCATGTTACGGTCAAGAATTGGGCATGTATCGCACTCGGAAAATGTATATGCATATACCAGATGGACGGTCTTATTATTCCTCAATATTATAGACAAGGTATCATATCAACTGTAGATTAAAATTCTTGGGCAGATAATATTTGGTTATACTGAATGGGTTTGGGTTTAATTGCGTTTACTTTTGGGGTTTTGAAATGTAGGGTTTCATTATGGTAAATCGTTATTATGGTTTGGTTTTGGAGGGTTGTGAATACGGGTGAGTTGGTGGAAAATAATGAAGTAATTGAAAGTTGAGGAAAGTGATGTTGTGAATCGCTAGATGGAGACCATGTCGGCAAGACTTATGTCTTATGAATTAGCGAAGCTTAACTAAAAATAAGGTCTTAAGTTGGAAAAATAAGCTAACTCAAACACCCAAAAAAGTATCAACCTTGACGGTCGGATGAATAACTAAGTCCATACTTTCAAATCATTTTTGCCTTTCTTTTTTATATATATTATTTTACTAATTGTTGTTATGTGATTTGTAGACTCGGGCTGCTTTTTGTTTAAACAAGATCAGGAGGGCCTATGTTAGCAGGTAGAGGCTTCCTAAGTCAACATGATCGCATACTTGCAACAAGGTATGGATTAGGTTTTGAATCGATGCTTATTCTGTACAGATTTAAAAAAAAGATCTTAATCCTCCCAAAATCTCAAACAACAAGGTATGGAATTGGTGAATTGATCATGAGTTACTAATGGTTTATTTGTTCAGACTTATAGGCATGTGCCATTAAGGTTTGAAAAACCCTGCACATTTTCAGCATATTAACGACGATGCCATGAGGTTTTAATTTTTCCGCATATTTGTTTTGTTTGAGAAGGTTGATTTGGGATCGATTGAAAAATTAAAAAGTATATACTTGTGATTCAAGCATTGGAATTGTAAAGTGTAATCTTATTGATTTAAAGATTATTGGATAGTGAGGGATTTAAAGAGAATGTTATATAATTATGGTCATATCAAAGAATTGAATGATTATATTGAAAATGTTATAATCTATTCTCGCTTAAGATCACGTCATAATGTGTTTGGGTGAAACATTTGTTAAAACAGTCTAAACGACTTTGCCAATTTAGGTTTTGGTTAAAATAGATCTAAATGACATTTATTTAAATGTTAGATTGTGTAAATGAATAGGACTTAGTTTTCATTTGTTTTTCTTGATGTCTCGGTACGTGTAAAATATCTTGAATGAGATGCATGGATGATAACAATGTTCCGAGGTCATTGAAGGTGTTAAAACATGTTTGTTAACATTACTTTTCCGTTTTCTCCGTCAAGAACCTTGATTAAAACTTCCTGCATATGATTAAATATATTTAATTTTGTATGTAGATAATCCAGTAATGTAATCATCTTCTTTAGCAACATATGTGATAATCTTTTTCTTATGATGTTTTAGATAAAAAAGTATGCGTATGTTGTAGCAATTATTTGGAATTTGATGGCCATCTTAGCGTGAGGTTTGACCATCCAGTGGGTTAGTTTGCTTATGCTTCATGAATTTGTTATTTAAAATGGGTGCTTTAAGATTATCACTATTTTCAATATGGTGTCAGTGCTATATTTCCCATAAAAGATGTTTCTGTATTTTAACAAACTGATTTTGCAAATTTCATCATGAAGAGGTAGTTTTGGATATATGTTTTAATCTATTTTTAACCTTTTTTATGTTAAAAGTTTAACTATTAGTTGCACCTGTAGTTGTGTGTATATGTAGTTTTTTCGTACAACATATAGATCATTCTCATAGGTTTTCAATATATTCAGGGTCAATGTTTATCTATTTTCTGTTAAGTTACAATGGGATAACCACAACTGACATTTTCTTTCTTTTCATTTTCAGTTTTCACAATGAAAGTGGAAGAGAACATACAACTTAGAAGGTACCAAAGATGTTATCTCGATTAAAACATCCACAGGTGAGTGAACTTTGAACTTTAGGCTTATAGGTTGACATTTAACTAAATATACAATGCATTTAGTATAACCATTAATCAATACTTTAGCACTTATGCATGTTATAAGATTGAATAGTAAATACATTAAGTAACTAAGGCTAATATGATCCCTTTTTGCCATTAGTTAACAATCTTTGTGTTGTTGCTTTGGTATTTCCTATTTACACTAATGACTAAAGAAACAACTAACCAATGAAGTGAATTTCTGGTGTATGAGCATATGAGAATACTTTTATGTTAGGCTATTGTAATAATGTATTCTACTTGCAGATATGGCAATGTAAGTGCATAACTTACTGTTTAAGAGTTTTTTTTCATTTCAGTGGCAATCTCGACCCATTTCTTGTGAATAGTCACTTCAAGGGGTGTTTGGATTATCTTATTTTTGAGCTTATGAGCTTATTTGAATTGAAAAAGCTCGTACGCTCTGAATTTTGTTTTTTGCTTATTAGCTTATCAACTTGAGCTAATTGCTTATAAAAGTTCGTCAACTCAACTTAATAATCTTATAATTTTTTTTATTTTTTTTTTTAGCTTTTGCTTTTGAGCTTTATTAAATTCAAATAAATCCATAAGCCCAGTAAGTCATCTTATCCAAACAACCCTATTATTTATGTTTTATTTAGAAGACAAAGAAGTAAAGCAGAGATAAGGAAAGGAAGAAAAGAGAGCACCAAGAATAGGCGTTATAAGCTATTACTCTTGGTTGTGGTAATGAGTGGTGGTATCGTGAGTGCCTATACAATATATTTGAGTGCCACTACTTCAACCGATCGTGAATTTTTATGATAGTCATTAGGTAAATCTTCATAAATAGCTTTGAAAATCTGCGCTTTAGCCTTTTCTTACTTAATAGCATTTTCTTATAAGTGCATTGTGACCCATGACTATGAGTGATTCTACACAATCCGCTATGCATACATAACCCTCAAATGGATTTATGGGCAATGGGTAGATGTAACAGAATTGTATGTGAAATCATATATCCACTTTAATGTACTATGATTATTCTATTACAGAAAAGTATCTTTAATTGTTAGACAAAGTATAAAAGCTTTATATGCATTAAAGTAAGGCGTTTCAACTGCCAACCCATTCCACTTTAAGCAAAGTTTCAATAGAGCTTTGTGTGCATTATAGTATTTGTTTACTACTTATGTTTCTTATTGATAATGGCCTCTTTGATATGCAAGCTTACAAGCAAGTTTGTTAATCACTTACATTAGAAAGTTGGTTCAATTCAGCTTATTTGTTTCTTATTGATAATGGCCTTTTTGATATGCAAGCCTCTTCATCACACGTTTTTTTTATAAAGAAAAATCACTTGTCTGGTAGAGAATATGAAAAGAACCAAATGCCCGCAATGTGGTTAGAATAGTAACTCTGCAAATATGAAATGTTTAGCTTCTTTTTACATCTATTAACTGATTTGTTCGGTTGTTATTTCTTTTCGTGTAATTAGTATATTCTACCTTGACATCCATATTTCAACAATCTGAAGAAAACTTTCAGGTGTATTCATTGGATTGACTACTGACAAGATCGAATAGTTAGTGCATCCCAAGAAGGAAGATTAATAGTTTGGGCGCTCTCCAAGTCAAAAAACACGCGATCAAACTACCATGCGATGGGTAATGACATGCATTCTCAAGTGGACAATCGGTTGCATGTGGAGGCCTTGGCGGTGTATGCTCTATCTTCAATCTTAACTCGCCCGATAATGATGGTAATATACCGATATCAAGATTGCTTAGTGGACACAAGGGTTACGTATCCTCTTGTCGGTATGTTGGATGAAGATAACCATTTAATAACGAGCTCTGGTTGTCGGACTTGTGTCTTGTGGGATATTACTACCGGACACAAAACTTCGTATTTGGAGGCGAATTCAATCGTGACACAAGGTGATGTTTTGAGGTATTTTGCATCTTGTACCACTAAAGCCCCTTTGAGTTAACAGCAAGATATGTTAATATTGGCACGTGTGGAAGAAGGTCGATTACAAGAATCCAATGAATTGAATAGTACTATAGTTTTTTGAATAAACTGATATAGGACGTCTAATGCATTGGTACACGCTTTGGCGACTATGGACCCATTTCCTTATAAGCTTTTTTATGTGGCGCTTAAGACAAACGTCACGTGATTAAGCCCATTTTATGGTAAAAGGGTCAAATCATTTATATGCAACTTTTTATATTTTGTTATTGCAGTGTTTCAATTAATGGCACAAACTCAAGAATGTTTGTATCTAGTTCTTGTGATGCAACTATGGCGTCTTTGGGACACTCGTGTTGCAAGTAGAGTAGTAAGGACATTTCTTGGTCACGAGGGTAATGTTAATCAGTAAAATTCTTTCCGGATGGAAATAGATTTGAACCGGATCGGACACGGAACTTGCAGGCTATATGACATCAAAATTAGACATCAACAACAGCAGGGCGGTGGTGATGCTCCTTATGTGACGTCAATTGCATTTTCAATATCGGGTCGGCTTCTTTTTGCTGGCTATTCTAATGGAGATTGCTTTGTATGGGATACTTTATTGGCAAAGGTAAATGTGATGATTTTTCGTGAATGGGTATATTACAATTCTGACACGTGGGACAATCGGGCTTATTCTAAAATGTATATTGTAATAGCTCCCACGAACAAGAGTCACATTTGTGATTTTACCTTATAAATTTTGGTTTCTTTTATTTTCGCTTGATTTGAGTTGTGGTTTTGTGTTATAGGTAGTATCAAACTTGGGGTCTCTTCAGAACTTGCACGAGGGTCGTGTCACTTTGTTTTGGTTTGTCTCTGATGGCGGTCGTTGTGCACGAAGTTGGGATACTAATCTCAAGGTTAGCTCAAACTCCTACATCTTAATGTTCAGATGCATATTATCGTGAAATCGTTTATGATGTTTTGAAATCATTAAAATAATGAATCGGTTATAGAGGTGGCGAAATGGGTAGGTTAGGTAACCGTTGAAACTTGTAGTTTTATTCTTGTGTCGGGTGTCGCATTGGCCTACAAACACACTATTTTGTCCACTTTTAAAATTTTATGTATTTTCATAAGTATACGGTCAATTTTACACCTCTATACCAAGACGGCGTCATCGTATTGCATTCCGTTCTAAATCCTATGATTTTGGGACCCAAAATGATATATAAAAGTGATAAACTCTAATATTTGTATCTTTTGGCTCTGATTTGGGCTTTCGGAGGGCACAGAAGAGTGACTTGAATGACCTAAAGTATAACATGTTGGTAATGCTGTTGTGACAAATTATTTACTTTTGCATCTTTCTTTACATTCTTTTGATAAAATGGTATGAAGTAGTTAAGCCCGGTAAAGCTCCACAAGAAAATAGTAGCATCCACGGCTATTTTAGCCCGTCCTCCCAACGGAGTTGTCATAGAACAAGTACTTTCTATATACTGCATATTTGAATCACATTTGTAGAAATGGAATGGAAAATAAATGTATGATTAATCGTTTGCACAAAATGTAGAGGAAAATCAGTCTCCGTGTTAGGAAGCCTCAGTCCTCATCAATTTGCTACTAAAAACTGAAAGCGTATAAATTTTAAGCATACTTTTCCATGACAACTGCGTCGACACCACCACCGAACCGTTACACTTTTTTCCAAGATCTAACCACCATCACCTCTTTTCGCATAACTGATTTTGTTAGTTTAGTTTATTTTTAAGTTTCACTTTGTTAGTTTATTGTTAATATGTGATTGATGTGGCCAATCTAATTCTTGAAAATTTTTTTGGTGGTGTTTTATAGTGGAGTGAAGATGCAAAGATGGAGTTAAATGGATGGAAATTTTAAAAATAATGATCAACGTATAAAGATGAAGATGGTTGTCTGGTAGTTTTCTTTTATTTGTTTTTGAGATTGTTGGCATGTTCATTTAGATGCGTGTGTTTTTGGGTTTGGTTTTGTTGGTTTCATACTTATTCAGTGGCGACGACAAAGATTCGAAGTTGTATGCCTTAACCAAAAAGTGGCTTTTTCGGGTTATGTTATATTCCATATAACATACCATGTTGACTATGGTATATGTTATGTGTCTATAGTCTATTTTGAGTTTAATAATGTTTCATAAATTGCTAATTTTTTTCTTTTACCATAAATTTGATATATTTAAAAACATTTGGTAGATAACCTGATGATCCATCTATTGTTTTACGTTTGTTCATATTTATGTTGTAAAACTAATCGTAAAAACTACTTAAGTGTATGACGTTGAGTGCATAGCTTTGCTATTCAAGACCGTCAAATTTGGAGACGACAACGTTTATTATTCAATTGTTACAAACTCAATTGATTATAGAATAATTCATCTATTATCTCAATGTTTCTTTCATATATTAATGGAACCGCGTTTACTTTGTTGTTTTCTTATTATCACATTTTAATATTTCTTTAAAAATTCCGTGAATCCATGGGTCTTTAAGCTGGCTTTATTAAAGAAAAATGTTGGTAAATAGATTATGATACAATGAAATGAAAGCAACCCATATAGGGGAGATTTAACTAATTATTTGATTAAGGTGGCTTTGTTGAAGCATTTATTAAATACATTATATGATACAAGAACTTTTTTAAGAAATAGGAAAAAACAGAACTTGAAATAGGGTGAGTCACATGGTTCAACCTCTATGTCGTTAAGGCGTTAACTCCTGTAATTATTTTTAAATGGCCTCTGTAATTAGCCTCATATGGGATGTCTTGATTCGATGCATTGACAAATTTGTCAACGGTTTTCATTTGTGACGAAGATGGTAATATGTAAATGATTACTACAAACATTGTTTATGAAAAACTATTTCAAGACCTATGATCAAACCTGAACATGCATGTCCATCTATATAACTAATTAGTTGTTCTTTATTTGATTTTTACATCCATGTTGTTTTCAAGTAAGAACCTATTTACCTATGCTTTAAGGATTAATGGAGCTAAATACTTACTATAAAGACATAACTTTTTGTTTAGCTTTACACACATGGACAAGCATGCGTTCTTTATCAAGAGTAAAAAGCAAGCGGGGTTTGAAGGTTGTCATTTGTGATCAGAATGGTAATCTCTCCAAAACCACAACAAATGTCGTGTATAAAGAAGTACTTGAAGGTCTTTGAACAAGGTTCATGTTGTATCATGTATGTATCATTGGTGTAATCACGTTATATTATACTATGGTTCATTATTTTTAATGCTACAAGGTTTGTTAGCAACTCAATTGATCATTAAAATCACACATCATTTTATGTTCGAGTCAACCTATTTTAGATTGGCAACGCGATGGTTGTAAATCGATTGTGGCTCACACATATTTTAAATTTAACAAATTTACGTTATTACTTTTATTATCATCTCATTTATCTATTTTTTTTAAAAATAATCCGGTGTCAACGGGTCTCTAAGCTAGTTTATTATATTTAAAAGAATAGTAACGGGCCCATCTTGTGAAATCTAATACCCATTTTATTTATTATATTCAAGTGTTAAGATACGAATGATGGATCCGACGACAATCGAGTGATTTGGTGGCGGTTGTGTTCTTTGGGTGGAGGACGAGCAACGGATTCGGCGATAGAGCAACAGGATGGTGTTAGAAGGATCAAGTGGTGATGATAAGAGTATACTTGAGGTGGTGGTTGTTGGCCGGAATTTTTTAGAGAGAAATAGTTAGGTGAGAGAAAGGTGTGAGTGAGTTGTTTTATATAAAAGATGAGAGTATTATGGATTTGAATACTTTAATAATAAGACAAAATATTAAATCAATTGTACTTTAATTATTAAAAAAGAGGCACATTTCACATATTTAATGGGGGTAGAACAATTGCACATAACCAAAGGGCTAAGATATTGCGGCACCCCAAATAATACAAGCCAGGCACCCCATAGGCATGGGGCCTGTCGCCGTACGCCTGCAGTACCCTTTTTCTCTTTTTTTTTTTTGTTTTTTTCTTTTTTTTTTGTTTTTTTATTTAATTTAATTGTGTAGTGTTTATTTTGTGTGATATATTTAATTTGTGTAGTGTTTTTATATGTATAGTGTATTTATTTGTGTGATATATTTAATTTGTGTAGTGTTTTTATATGTATAGTGTATTTATTTGTGTATTGTTTTCATTTAATTAAGCAATAACAATAAAACATTAGACATTAAAACATTAAACAGGTACAACAACAAATGTTTTCAATATTACAACGAAATCTACTCCACATGAAGATTATTAATGTCATCTATAAGCTCATAGAGTATTCCACTCGACTGAGATGCGTGATCAACTGGATTTCTTGCTAATTCCAGTGATGTCTCCAACGTCTTTATTCTTGCCTCCAACAAATTGTTTTGAGACAATAGCATGTTGATTGTTTTATCTTTAGTTTCGCAGTTTGAGCACTACGTTGAAGAAGAGGCTTCACCAAAGTACTTTTGTTGAAATATTTCCTTCCACATGAAGTATCGACACCCATAGTCTTCATCCACGCGGCATTTACATGATGAAACAATTATAAGAAATGTATTCTAAACAAACAAGTTATTGATATATTTACGTAAATAAGCAAACGTTTAATTATTTACCTTTGACAAAGGACATGCATAATACTTCAGACCACAATTTTTGGGGTTGTGGGATGTTCTTTCAATTATAAAACCACGTCGACAATGACACAAGAAAGGATTTTCTTGTTGCATCTGGCAAAAAGAATTTGTATAATTATTCACAACATAAATCAGTAATATCATGGTTCACAAAATTAGAAGCTTCGAATACATAAATAACTAATCTTGTATACATGTTTTGTCATTTACAATATAAATCAGTAATCGTCTATACATGTTTTGTCATTTACAATATAAATCAGTAATCGTCTATACATGTTTTGTCATTTACAATATAAATCAATAATCGTTTTCTCGTCCTTCTAAACATGCTCGTCATTGAGTAAACATATGTGCCCATCCCGCGGCCAAGTTAGTTCTGTACCATCTCCATTGTGGCTGAGTATACGGGAGTGGTGAGTTTTCATCAAGAACACAAGAAGAAAGTGGCGACTGGTTTTCCCCACCACGAAGAATCACAAAGGGGACAATATTTACTGCTGTATCTGGACCATCTCGGCGGAGGACACATGACAGTTATTGGTGGCTATACATACAATTGGGCCGGTTAAGAGCGTAGCAATAGCCACGCCCGTTTCTGGCATAGTCATCCAGTAACCGTAGGGTGCAGGACCTTCAAACCAATTCATCGAGTTACGAAAAGTTATAAACGAATCCTCCCACATTTGCCTGTAAACTTCCTCGTTATTGTCTACCTCTTCCCTGGCAAGAGCTCGAATTCTGGGCCACATTCGTTCGTGATGACCAAGACCTACGGCAAGAGCTCGATAGCCACAATTGTCACACCCTCGCCGGAGGCGGAAACACGAGGTGTAACGGAAAGGAGCATAAGCAAAAGATAATAGAACATACCAACGTTAAGATTCAAAAGAAAGAGTACACCATTACAATACCAGTTTAGCCGACATCGGCAAATATATTACAAAGTTTAGATCCCAAAATATTGCGTTTTATTACATAACGATTTGTAGTGACAAGTGAAAACTTCATTATGCAAGACATGGTAGAAAAAGCTTACTAACGATCACCTAAAATGCGTGAGAGAAAAACGGGTCAACTATGAAAATAGTTGGTGAGTATACCGCGTTTAGTAAAATAAGAAAGTTCGAAAAAAAACCAAAGGTTTTGATTATAGGAAATAGTCCACAAAGCAAAGGCATTGTAAATCCACTCAGTTCAAGTTCCGCCCATACAAAACTTGCAACCTGTGTGTTCACAACCCATTGCACAAAATATAGTGTGTCAAGTAGTCAAGTATAAGTGGTCATAATAGTTCACAATATAGTACCATGTATATAATAATATGTATGCCAGGAAAAGCCCCTAGAATAAATAATATGCGTCCAGTAACATAGTGGACGAGAGGTTGGCCGACCTCTAATAGCGCTATCCATACTACCTACTAATAGGAGACTAACAATGCGAATACTGACGATTACATCATACAACTATTATATACAATTAAGAACACTCCGAACATGGGATAATTTGCACACTCCACCAATAAGGCGAGAATTGGTATTGCTCCGTTCACATAGGGAGACTTTGCACACTCCACCAATAAGGCGAGAATTTTGGGTCATAGTACGTACGGTTCAATAAATTCAAATAAGTCATAATTTCGTAATTAAGTTCAAGGGTTTGATTCAAGTTCAAAGGTTCAAGTCAAATGAGTTCATAAACTAGAAATCAATTTAGTTCCAGTACGGTTCATGCATTTCGCCCCAAAATATAGTAAAACGGTAAAAAGGGGATCGTGAATACTCACATGTTGCAATAATTATGATGATAAAGTGAGTTCACAGAAATGAGGTGCAATCCTTATCCACACCCTAATATGAATGATATGCCCTAATATAAGTCACGAGATTATGTTATGCATGCAATTCATATGATATCTATACCACTTGCGAATTTTTGAAATTAACGTTTATCGTCGAAAAATAATCTTATAACGTCTTGACAATTTATAAATTACTTTATAAGTAATTTATAAATTACTTTATAAGTATATACGTTGAAATGATATCCTACGATAGTCATTTAGTGATTTATTATGAAATTATAACTTTTCGTCGTAAAACAATTTCATTTGACAATTTCATGAAAGTGACTAAATGGCCTCGAAAAGCTAATCGTAAAATGGTGCACATCGAGTGTTAGGAAACAAACTCAACGGTTTTGGAAAGCTTGTAGCATTATCTCAAGGTTTTAGCATTTAAGTTTTTATCATAGAGGTCTCGATCATGGAGAAAAACATAGGTAAAGTAGGGTACTTGTATTCAAAATATTGTTTAAGGGTGGTTTTCGGCAAAGTTTGAGTGACCGTATTTTACTCGTTACAACTCCGTTTGACGAACGGTTGGACATTTTGGAAAATTGAGAATTGTGACATTCTTCCCCGGTTAGAGGAATCACGTCCTCGTGATTTAATTCTCAATTTCCTGTCATTTCTCAAATTTACTATTCATCTCGGGAATTTACTATTCATTGGTTACTATTCATCGTTTTACTATTCATCATTTTCAAAGTCGATTTGATATTTTGAGAACGTATTTCAAAATTTTACTATTTACGAAACACTATTCATTCCCGGAGAAAATCACTATTCATGCTTCACTATTCATCGTTTATCGTAACTAGGTTTACGAGTATCAAATTCGCGTAACCTTAATGGTTTAGCTGCGAATTCATGAGCAATCATCAAGGACATTTCATATAGACTAGGTTTAGTCTACATATCATAACCATCATTATCATCATATTAGTTCATGCATGGTTTTGCATTTTACATTAAACGCATAATTTCCCATTAAATAAATGCTATCGCGTAATCATTTATTTTGAACATTTGATCCGATGCTTCCAAAAATTATTCTTATATATTTTTATACTCATATTAAGATTATAAAAATAATATTATTAGTTTACCCGGTGTTTTAAATTTATTTTGTATATAAATTGTTATATTTATATAATTACGACGGTTTCCGTAAATTCAACTTGATAATTATTACTTCACTCAATTTTTGTAAGAAGTGTATTTTTATAATTTTCATGACATTGATATATTTTATTTTGTTATGTTAAAATTTATTTTTAGTTAACGCTACACTAAATACTTAATTATATTTTCAAAATATATACACTACACTTAACTTAATTACATTTGGTCATTAAAATTTACCACCTCTCCCCATTTTACCTTATTGCCGACCTCCCCATATGACTCAACAAGCTCTTGATAAAATATCTCTTTTCTAGTCTAGATATTTACTTAATTATTTTGCTATACTAGATAGTATCTAATATAATACATATACAAACACTTACTCAAAAGGTGAAAAAGAGAAAGAAATACTCTCATCATCCTCTCTATATTCGGCCATAGGAAGAAAACCAAGGAGAAGCAAATTTTTTTTCAAGACAAGTTAATTTCACAACTTTAGTATACTCTTAATCAAGGTTTTGAGATAAAAACCTAGGGTATTAGGAAAAATCCTTGTTCTTTAAACCTCATCACTTAACTAGTAAGCATTTCATGATCACTTTCATCTTTCATATTCATACTATGGTTATTTTATCATGCTTTAGAAAAACATGCAAGTTATATGGTTATCTATACCACTTTATTTGTTTTTAAGTCCTATAAATTAATATAGATCATCCTATAATTATCCCTTGAAACATATCATTTTTGATGATGTCTAGGAACCCATGACACCCTAAGAAGGTGTATGGTAGTTTTAGAATAGCTTTGGCATTGGTTTGAAGTGGTTAGAATAAGTTTTCTGTGAGAAAAATCCATTTCGACAACTATATATGGTCGATCATTTCTGTGAATTCTGGAATTTTCGACAGTTGGTAAAATTTTTTGAGCTAGATATTTAGAAAATATACTTTAAAACGAAAAGCGTGGCCGCTTGATGGGTTAAAATGGAGTTATAACGAAGAAGTTATGCTATTTTCAAGTTTAACGACGAAAACTATATTTTCAGAAAATTTCAGCATGTTGTCTCAAACTTTTACGAGTAAAAAATGAGTCTTAAGCGTTATTAAATGTGTCGATTTATCAAAAATATATTAGTATACTTTAACACAAAGCTAAGGACATATAAAACGTAGAAAACGGACTTGTAACGATTAAATTACAAGCGTTTAAACAAAGTTGCCGTAACTATTTTATATAAGCATAACTAATATATTTTGTAATAGACAAACATTACGGCCGCGAATGACCATGTTGAGGGTCGTTTTTAACATTGATGGAGTACTTTTAGTACTTTTTATAAAAAAGATGTCTTCTAGTAAAAGTAAGTTCGCCTAGCCTATTTTCCAAAATGTCCAACCGTTCGTCAAACGGAGTTGTAACGAGTAAAATACGGTCACTCAAACTTTGCCGAAAACCACCCTTAAACAATATTTTGGATACAAGTACCCTACTTTACCTATGTTTTTCTCCATGATCGAGACCTCTATGATAAAAACTTAAATGCTAAAACCTTGAGAAAATGCTACAAGCTTTCCAAAACCGTTGAGTTTGTTTCCTAACACTCGATGTGCACCATTTTACGACTAGCTTTTCGAGGCCATTTAGTCACTTTCATGAAATTGTCAAATGACATTGTTTCTGACGAAAAGTTATAATAAATCACTAAATGACTATCGTAGGATATCATTTCAACGTATATACTTATAAAGTAATTTATAAATTGTCAAGACGTTATCAGATTATTTTTCGACGATAAACGTTAATTTCAAAAATTCGCAAGTGGTATAGATATCATATGAATTGCATGCATAACATAATCTCGTGACTTATATTAGGGCATATCATTCATATTAGGTTGCGGATAGGGATTGCACCTCATTTCTGTGAACCCACTTTGTCATCATAATTATTGCAACAGGTGAGTATTCACGATCCCCTTTTTACCGTTTTACTATATTTTGGGGCGAAATGCATGAACCGCACTTGAACTAAATTGATTTCTAGTTTATGAACTCATTTGACTTGAACCTTTGAACTTGAATCAAACCCTTGAACTTAATTACGAATTATGACTTATTTGAATTTATTGAACCATACGTACTATGACCCAAAATTCTCGCCTTATTGGTGGAGTGTGCAAAGTCTCCCTATGTGAACGGAGCAATACCAATTCTCGCCTTATTGGTGGAGTGTGCAAATTCTCCCATGTTCGGAGTGTTCTTAATTGTATATAATAGTTGTATGATGTACTTTTCGTACATTCGCATTGTTAGTCTCCTATTAGTAGGTAGTATGGATAGCGCTATTAGAGGTCGGCCAACCTCTCGTCCACTATGTTACAGGGCCATATTATTTATTCTAGGGGCTTTGCACGGCATACATTATTATATCATTGGTACTATATTGTGAACTATTATGACCACTTATACTTGACTACTTGACACACTATATTTTGTGCAATGGGTTGTGAACACACATGTTGCAAGTTTTGTATGGGCGGAACTTGGAACTGAGTGGATTTACAATGCCTTTGCTTTGTGGACTATTTCCGATGACCGAAACCTTTGACTCTCTTTTTCGAACTTTCTTATTTTACGAAACGTGTATACTCGCCAACTATTTTCATAGTTGACTGTTTTTCTCTCTCATGCATTTGGTGATCGTTAGTAAGCTTTTTCTACCATGTCTTGCATAATGAAGTTTTCACTTGTCACTACAAATTGTTATGTAATAAAATGCAATATTTTGGGATCTAAACTTTGTAATATATTTGCCGTGTAGGCTAAGTATTGTAATGGTATACTCTTTCTTTTGAATCTTAACGTTGGTATGTTCTATTATCTTGTGCTTATGTTCCTTTCCGTTACACCTCGTGTTTCGCCTCCGTGAGGTGTGACAGATTGGTGTCAGAGCCAAAGGTTATAGAGAATGCCGATTTTTCAAAAATAAAAATCGCAACTATAACTAGAATAAAGTTTTATTAAACAACGAACATTATCCGAGTCAACTAGTCCTATCGTTTCATCGTTAATCATAAATTATACATAGCCTGATCAACTATGTCTAATTTATGAAGAACCATGCAATGATAAGAGTGGTAGTTTTAAATCATGTTTAGTCGAGTCTTTAGAGTCACGGTCACTGAAACTGCATTGGTCGGGTGGGTATACATAGCATGGTTTTATATGTACGTTTACGTTACCATACCTTGTTTATACCTTCTCTTTTCCCACCTTTCGACTTATTAGGCATAGCATGTCTCTGTTCCTGTCATATTTCGATCACTATAACACATATTACCACCGTTCTAAACCTCATACGCCTTCGTTCGAGATATGCGTTTACTCAACCCGATGTTTTGGTCCACTGCAGGATCATGGTCGCAAGAAACACACGCTCGAGGAGTCAACAACCCGCGTCGACCTAAACAACAATGCCAACCCAAACAACAATGACAATCCAAACAACAACGCCTGCTGGAATAGCGGATCTACTCGCCCAAATTATGACGCACTTTGATGCTAGACGAACCAACGTCGGAGAAGATACTTCAAACACTGGTCATGGATGCAGCTACAAGACTTTCATGACATGCAAACCAATGGAATTTTATGGTACCGGGGTGCCATGGAATTGCTAACCTGTTCGAGAATGTTGAGTGAAAACTTAGTATCCGCGAAATGTCTTGAAGAAAATAAGGTTGAGTTCTCTGTTTGGTCTACTGAGGGTCGAGCATTGACACGGTGGAAAAACCAACTGCAGACTAGAGGAAGAGGGGCTGCAAATGCGTTATCTTGGGAAGCATTTAAGAAACTACTAACTGATGAGTACTTGAGAAAAAGATGAAGTCTTGGCTGGAAGCGGAATTTTGGAATCACTTGATGGTTGGGGTAGAAGTCGACAAGTATACGATCCGTTTCCACGAGTTAACTAGGATGGTTCCTCACACGGTTTTGATCGACCGATATATATGGGGATTGATACCGGAAATTAGGAGGGATGTCACTTCATCAAACCCAACCACTCTGCAAGCCGCTGTGGGTATGGCGTATCGCTTGACAAATGATGTGATCAGTGCGGAGGACTAACAAAAGCAAACGATAATGGACAAAAGCGACAGGAGGATCACCAGGGAGGCCGAGACCAGGACCAGCAAAACAAGAGGCAGCGAATAACCAGAAACTACGGAGCAATAACTCAAGAGCCCAACAGATATGCAGGTCCACATCCTATGTGCACCCGATGTAACTATCATCACTTAGGAGACTGCTCAAAGTGCAACAAATGTGGAAGGACGGGCCACTTCGCGCGGAATTGCTCAAACAGGACTGGGAACCAAGGACAAAGAAAAGCATGAATAGTGATTTTCTCAGGGAATGAATAGTGTTTCGTGAATAGTAAAATTTTGAAATACGTTCTCAGAATATCAAATCGACTCCGAAAATGATGAATAGTAATACGATGAATAGTAAATTACCGAGATGAATAGTAAATTTGAGAAATGACCGGAAATTGAGAATTGTGACAACAATTTCCATCACCTTCCATGTTAAAGATCCCTAAGATCCAGCGTCGGAAAAGAGGTGGAATTTGAGCCATAAAATATTCGCTACTGTAATCTGGAACGTACAAGTCGTGTCTTAAGTCGCCCTCGCTAAGTTCTTCGTTCAAGTCTGGGACGTTAGAAGGCTCTCCCACATATGAACTATGTCTCGCAGCTTCTGCATTTAATGTACGACACAAACATGTTGTCGTAATCTCGCAGCCAGTTACGGAAATACCACAAAACATCTGAGAAAACAAAGAATTAATAAAGTGAGAAAACAATTCGAGTAGTTATTTATTAAATAATAATAAAAAAATGTATTAATGGGTAAGTACCCTTTTTTGGGACTAATAAATCTTGTAGGTCTTTGTGTATTAGCGTTAGCAGAACACATCTTGGTCGGAGCTGTAACCATCAAATCCCATGTCCATCTAACGGACTCGTACTCCTTTACCGTATCAATTTGTTTCTGCAATACTTGAGCACATTTTGATTGATATGCCATCGTGAGTAATCTTGGCGTTTGGAATTCTTCTCTGCATGCCCCAAGCAACGGTAAATCTCTGTCGGTGACGATAACCGCATGGGTAATATTGTTCTTGTATCACCAACTTAACATGTTCCAACACCCATTTGAAATTTGGCTCTTTTTCCTTGTCCAAAAAGCTAAACGTCATTGAGAATGTTTTGTTTGTTGAAGTAACTCCAACAACTGTAAAGAATGGCAGTTTAAACAACGTGGTGTTGTATGTGGAGTCCATCAGCAAATAACTTTACAAATTTACGTTTACTTTTTTTTAACAAACCTTACACAAATTTACAAACCTTATACAAATTTACATTTACTTTTAAAATAACTTTACAAATAATTTTTTTTTAACAAAACCGTGTGCCAGCCGCCCCCCGTTTTTACCCACCCTCCCCACCCCTTTTGTCTTTGTCTTTTGTACTCATATATGTCTATCACTCTCTCACTCTCTCACACAAAAACACTAATAATACTCTCTCACTCTCTCCCTTTCCGGCGTCTTCTCCGGCCAATATTTTGGTCACGCACCACCGGAACTTTTCACCCCACATACCAAACGATAGATCGGGAAAAGGTGATCATTTTAACATAGGGCACGCACGGTATTTCTCACCGACGCGCCCTACATCTAAAGTTTTAGATTCGGGTTTTTGAGTGATGGTTAGTGATGGTTTCTATTGGTATTCTTGAGCCATATCTCAGCCCATGTATTTTTTGAGCATGTTGATACCGTGGCTTGTATTTTTTGAGCCATGGCTCGTGATGGTTAGAGTGGTTTCTATTGGTATTCTTGAGCCATGGCTCGTGATGGTTTCTATGGTATTCTTGAGCCATGGCTCGTGATGATACATAAGCAGTTTCTATTGGTATTCTTGAGCCATGGCTCGTGATGGTTTCTATGGTATTTGATGAGTGTGTAAATACTCATCATTTTTGGGTCTATCTGAACTGCAAAACGTCTAAAAATGCTCAGAAACACATCAAAATGATCAAAATATCACAAATCAGTGTTTTATGTGTTTTAAATGCAAAAATATAAAAATCAGATGAAAAATGATTCAAGTTTGCTAAATTGGCAGTTTTAGTCCCCCAAGTTTTAAAAGTTGTCAAATCTAGTCCCTGGAATTCAAAAATGTGAAGTTTTGTCATTTAAGGTCCTTAAAATATTCTAAGTTGTAAAAAAAATGATCCTTGAATGATTCTTTGGTCAATTGACAAGAAAGGTCCTTAAACTTTGGAAAAGTGCAAAATTAGTCCTTGGACCTTTTAAAATGGAATTTATGCAAAAAGGATCCTTGTTCTATAAAAATTTGTCAAAATTGATCCTTGTGATAAGTTTGGAATAGTGGCATTTTCAGTCCTTGAGTTTGGATAAATTACATGTTTGGTCCTTGCGCTAGCTAAACCAAACGGACTCTTATATTAAATCAAGTCCAAAACACAAGCTAGGCCCAAATCCAACCCAAACCCTTGACCCGGCCCTTTGATATCACACAACGGTCAAAGAAAGTCAAACCAAAGAAAAACCGCCCAAAACAGCTAGTACTGTACATCTCCCTCTCCACCCCTGTAAACCCAAAACCAGTCATGGTTTCCTCCTTGCTTTTCCCCCTCCTTGCTTTTTCCCCCTCCTCTTCCACTAACACCCAAATACTCTTAATTATCTCAAACAAAACCCATTAATGACTCAAACCCTTTCAAGAAATAATTGGCGCCAAAATGACACTTGGGCGGTTTTGATGAGTTTCAAGCATCCAATGGCTCAGAGATGGTGGGAAACAATCAGAGGTCAACAAAGGTTCACAAAATGATATAAAAGGAAGAAGAAAGAGAGGAGAAGACACTTTTGGCCTTAAGCCATAGTCACGTAGTTGTAGTTTTTACTGCTTTTCTTAGTTAAAATGTCTTTTAATCTTTCAAATGTTGTATTTTGTCTTAAAGTAGTGTAATGAACCTTTAATTTTAGTTTAATTTCGGTTTCATTTCAGTTTCAAGTTTTGCTTAATTTCCTTTAATTTTCAAGTTATTTCAATTCCATGCTTTGTAGTTGTTTGATGGATTCTATAAGCCATATAAGCTCTGACAAAGCTCATTAGCTTTAGAGACATTAAAACAAACTTAGACTTTTAAAATTTTAAAAATACTAAAAATCAAGAAAATCAATGAAAAATCAAAAATAGTGGGTTAATGAAGAAGATGATGAAGCAGGGGTAAATTTGGATTACTAAGGGTATTAGGAGCTTGATGGGAAGCTATTGGGTGTAACCTTGTCCTTGGTTCCATGTTTCTCAGTTTGATGCATCTTGTAAGCTCATTTTCTCAATTTTTGCATATTACTGTTTTTGATCCTTTTTATGCTTTAATTCTCATATTTACGTGTTTATATGTTGATTGTTCATAATATTATAGCTTAATATAAGTTTGTTATGTTTTGGACATGATTGTGCTTGAATATTGCATTTTCCTTTGTCAAAAACTTGATTTTTGATAATCATATGCATGAGCTTGTGTGACTACTTGTGTATCAAAAGGTCCATGTTGACACCTTGGATCCTATGGATTTGATAAATGATGTTTACTCAGTCTTATGTAATGAAAAGCTCAATTATATTCTATTTAAGGTTGTTTGGTTGTGATAGATGATCATTATTCACGAGGCTCTATTGTCCTTCTTGTTTGTTGTATGCATGATATGACCTTAATGACTCAGTGAAACACTAACTAAAGAGTATAGCATGGTAGAAAGTCAAAATGACTCTTGACTGTCTCATTATGAGTATTTTGAAGTTGTCACAACCTTAAATCTTGCTAATGTGTTTATAAGTTATTCTTAGTTGTTTATCTCATGTTCTTTTAGCTTAATATGTCATAATCGGTTGTTAAATTCGGATCAAAGTTGATCAAAGTCAACTTTGATCATAAACTTAAAAAGTCAAATTTCCATTTTGGTTGTTTTTGATTAAAATAGATAATTTTGTGTAGCTTTTAATACTTAGTTTCATAACCTGTGCTTTTAGTATGTTTTAGTTTAGTTGCTAATCTAAATTAGAAAAATGCTAGTTCTCTTTTAATCAGCTTTTTAAGTGCTTATTTTCTAGCTTTTTGTGGATACACATTCGAAAACATGCCACTGCACCACGGTTTTAGGTGTCAAGTTGATAAGCTTGCATAAGCTTCATTACTTGACCCTAGCTTGTGTACTTGGTTTCTTTGTGTAGCCTTTATGGCCTAGTTGTTATATGTCTGCTTATGTTTCCCTTATTAGCTTATTTACATAGCTTAATCACTCTCCTTATTTTGTCCCATTTACTCTTTCCACTGAAGCAAACAGTGGAAGTTGAGTTGTTTCTCCAAGTCCATGAAAAGTTCCCCACTAAGCTTGAGCTTGTGATATTTGGCTTCTTGAGAGGCTATCCAGTCATACTCAATGTCTCAGTGTTGGTTGAGCTCTTTTGAGCTTATTTGATAAGTCTTTAGAGCTTGTTGTTTGCCCACTCACAACAGTTCAACTGTTTGAACTTGCACCATATCCTTCAGCTCTAATAAGCTCATTTATGGATATAAGCTTGTGTGGTTTAGCTTTTTGTGAAGCTCATCCACCCAACTTAGTAATCCTATGCTTAATTTTCATCTTGCAGCATATTAAGTAGGGCTGCAAGTAGCTTTAACTTATCACCACTTCACTGAGCATACTAAATGTTCAGTGTAATCACTATATTTCATAAGCTCTCAAAAAGCTTATCTGTTGGACTTAGCTTGTGAAATTAGTTTCTTTTAGAAGCTAACCAACCAGTTAAGAGGTTCCAATGTTTTAATTCCATATTGTAGCTTAATAGCTAGGGCTGCACCTAGCTTCTGTTTTGTCCCAATACTCAGTTGATCTTGAGTAAGCTCAAGTGGCTTGATAATTTGGTGTCATCTTAATAAGCTCACCAAAAGCTCTATAGTTGTCCATAGCTTGTAAATCTTGGTTCTTTAGATAGCCAACCTAGCCATCTTGAGGTTCCAAGTTTACTTTTCAATTTTATAGCTTGTTATCTAGAGCGCAAAAAGAGCTTTTGTTTGTCCCATTTTTTCTAAGTATCCTGGGTAGCCATCTTACTCAGTCAAATGGAAGGATTTTCATAAGCTTCTCACAAGCTCATGCAGAACCTCACAGAGTGAACTTGGGCTTTTGGAAAGCTCACCAGGGCCATCTTGCAACTCCAACTTTCATTTTGCCATTTTGAGCTTAACTTGTAGTCGTAAGCAAATGGCCATTCAAAAAGTTGCAGGCCATGGTTGGGACTGTTTGGGACTGAGTGCATCAGGGAATTGCTTATTTGCTTATTTTGAGCTTATAAGTTAATTCCGATTACAAACTTGTTCATATATGTATATTATACTTGTACAAATATATTTTATACTTTATTTTTTAAGTATGGAGCTTATTACAGGTTCTTTGAAGCCTCCATTCCATCCAAGTCAAGCCTTTGGCTTGACTGACTAAACCATAAGCTCATGCTAATAAGCACTTCTCAGTGCTTATTTTTGTACATATACACCTATTATACCTGTTCATATATACACATACTTTTGTTTCTCCTTTATAGCTTTTCAAGCTTATCATGAGCTTATTACTCCACTTAGAGCCCAAAAGCTCAACTGTGTGGGTAATAAGCCCACATTTTGCTTATTTGTAGATTCTATAGTTTTGTTTTCATATTATATGTATAATATCGGTACTTATTTAGTTCCAGAAAAAGAAAAACCAATAAGCTCCTTTTTAAGCTAAGTGATAGCTTTTCCTAAAAGCTTAATTGCTTATTAGCTTATTTTTGTTAAGTACATATAGTTTTATATTTTTCCTAGCTTCTTTTATTTATTTTAGAATTTTGTAAAAGTTTCAGATTTTTCTTTATTCATTTAATATTTTTAATAAATAATAATAGTTTTTAGTAATTTGTAATAGTAAATAATTAATAATAAATAGAATAATTGTGTAAAAATACATTTTCAATTTTAAAATTCATTTTAATATATTTTAGATTTTTCAGATTCTTTATTTTATTTATTTAAGTTAATTTTAGATTTTCTTATTATTTAATTCATTATTAAATACATTTAATTCATTTTAATTTATATTAATTAATTTAATAGTGTAAAATTTTATTTTAATTTTCTAATAATTTTCTTATCTTTTTAGAATTCTAAAAATATAATTTTCACATTTGTGGGAGTTGTATTGAATTTGAATTCACGTTTTATTTTAATGCGTTTACGTAATTTTATTTAAGCGTACGTTTTAAGTTTTAAAAGTTCATCAATTTTAAAAATAGTGATAGCGTTTATTTAATATATTTTATCTTTTTAATTTTCTTAATTTGCATTTAAGTCGCTAAGACATGCAAATCCCTACTATAGTTATATTCGATTTGTTTTTATACGTTTACGTTTAATTTAGGTTAAGCGTACGTTTATATATCTTTCACGTTTTTAGGTTTCGATTATGCGTTTTTAGCGACATAGCTATGACAGAGCTATTACTATTCACATTCCTAGTGTTAGTCAATCAGATTCCTGTTTTCCTATACTAATATTATTTTCAACAATTCACAAGTCATTGTATTTAGGAGATCACGCCTCGCCCGGGACATAAGCGATCCAAGGATATTTTAAATCCTTGGTAAACTTACATTCTCTCCCGGGCTGTCGCCCTTTTATCATCTGTTACGGTTGACCGTTCACAAGCGGTTGATAAGTATGACGGAGAAATAAAGGAAGGTAGTCCGGGAGGAATCAGTATTATGTAAACTTTGGTTTGGAAATTTTTTTGGAGCCATGGCTCGTGAAATTTTTTTTGAGCCATGGCTCGTGATTATACATAAGCAGTTTTTTAAGATCTGGTTATGTTCTTGAGGCAGTTGGTTGCGTATCTGATTTTACATAAGCAGTTTTTTTGTAAAAAACTTGAACATAAAAAAAATCAGTCTTGTAAAAGTAAAAAGAAAAAAAGTGTAAAAGTAAAAAAACTTGTAAAAAATAAAAAACTTGTAAAAAAAGTTGACAAAGTGGGTAAGAGGAATTATTTTACAAAGTGATACGGAAACCAATGCACTAATCATTGGGTAAGAGAGAATATAGCAAGCACCCCCTATTATATTTGTAGGGGGTGCCTGCTTAACACACCCCTAACCAAATTGGGAACGAGGTGTTTTTTTTTACCATGACGTGGACTCAACTCAAACTTTTGTCCTCTAAAGAGGGATTTTATCTTTAAAGGGTTGTACTATTAGAACCCCGTATGGGGTCACATCATAGGGTATATTTTTTTTGTCCCCCGTTTTTTTCAGTACAACACTGTTTTTTGTCAGATTCTGTTTTGTATTTCTGACAGTTTTAAGCGTTTGACTTATTAAACTTTATATTTACTATTCCACATTTTCAGGTTTATAGTTCTTTTATATAAACAAAATTAAAAAAAAAAAAATGCAAAAAAAAAAATAGGGGGTCAATCTAAAATTATAGCTACCGTCAAAATGAGCCATCCTTCTTTAAAATATGTTATAGGTTTCCTGAAATACCCCTACTTTGGATGACAAATTACAAAAAAACACACCCTCTTTTCAGGGTCTAACATTTCTCCTCCCTTTATCATAAAACCGGCGGCCAAAACCTGAACCCATTTATAGAGGTACTTTTGTTTTTCAGTTTTCTCACATATTTTTAATGCTAATTTGATATCCCATATAGTTTATAGCTCAATTAGTTAAATTTTAACAACTCATGATGGCTGTTCATCTTTTGTATTATGCACATAAGCTGTTCGATGAAATGACTCAGTTACAATATTACTTAAAAATATGTTTTTAGACGAACCCTTTTTTCATATGATGCACAAAAGGTGTTTGATGGAATGCCCCAGTGAGAAAATGAGTATAAATATTTTTTAAAAATATGTTTTTAGTAAATGAATAAATATTTATGTTCTTGTTAAGTGTCATGTATGTTGTTTTTAATTTAGTCAAGTTTTTACTAAAGAAGATGCCATAAGGTGCACTAAACGGCGCTT
This sequence comes from Chrysanthemum makinoi, assembly GCA_910596185.1. NCBI lineage: Eukaryota > Viridiplantae > Streptophyta > Magnoliopsida > Asterales > Asteraceae > Chrysanthemum > Chrysanthemum makinoi. The sequence goes on from OU343219.1 coordinate 14,292,275, forward strand.
TAAAACTTACTTTTGTTTAGTTTGTAAATGAAGTAGGCAGAACACAAAGTAAGATGTCATTGTTATGATGTTTCGCGCTAATTTGTGTGGTAAAGCAAAACCAAGCTCAAATTATTGATCATCTGTGCAGGTGCAGGCTATATTCAGCTTGAAAGTTTGATTTTTTATATGCCGAATTTAGTCCCATTTGTCCTTTAAACGTTTTATAATTTTATTTAAGATCTTGCATGCCTCAGTATGTATCTGTCTTTGAACTCTTATGTTTAATTAGTTGTTGCATTTCTGACTTAGTGTACTCATACAATTCTGCACCACTTTCTTTTCTGAGGTTGTAAAGAATAGGAATAATGTGAGTGTTTGATATAATGTTTGCAGGTAGGAAACGAAACTTGTGAAGTAGCTCAAGATGTCAACAAATTCTGCTTCTAATTGTCTTCGAGGTATGTGCTCTAAGGTTCATTTGCTTGAGTAATTTTAAACTAGTTTTCTAGTAGCATGCTTGTAAGTTGTAACTGCTACACTTTTACAGATCAATGCTCGAATATGGTACTTCTTTTGTATATGCCTTTCTCGCTATTAAAATTCAGAATATAGGGTGTACTTGTAAGAAAATTAATTCTTCATAACCAACGATCATGTGTCTATATGAAGCTACTTTGTTAATTCTGTAATTGCTCACATTGCTGGCACATAGGTGTTAAATTGTAAACCAACGAAATAGTCAAGGGTTGTCTCATTCTTACTATCATTATAAAATGTGAGAGATCTCAAGTTCAATTCCTGCTAGGTGCAAACAACCATGAAGTGACCACGCCAACCTCCTGAAAAGGGAGGGCTTTATCTGATTCGAGTCTGTGTGGCGGTGGGTTCAAACCCCGTGGATTAATCGGCGAAAAGGTCGCAAACCATGGTTACCCAAAAAAAAATTGTAATTCAATTATGCATGACATATGTTGATTCGTCAAAAAAAATCGTTGTATTTTTGCATAAGTAGATCAAAGTTATTGGTTCCTTTAAATAATGCATATGAGCACATTAGAATCACCAACCAAACATTTTAGTGAAAAGCCGTCCAAACAAATATAGATAGCACGTGTTAGGCGGCTGGACAAGAGGAAGGGTTGTTTGTTAACGTGTCTCCGTATTAATGATTATCCCCTATATAGATGATTTAAAAGTCTGCATATTTCATCTCGATATCCGCATGTTTTTTTTGTCGTATAAGGATCTAGAAAATCTCTTCTTTCTGATATGAGATTATTTGATACTCTTAAAGTTGTATCTTTCACTATTATTCCCGCCTCTTGTAGTTGTTTCTGTCAGTTGTGAGTTGAGGCACTGGTTCTGTGTTACTCGATGTTCATCATACATAGCTTAGAACTTTAGGTTAGTCATTATGATGCCACCTTTGGAATTCCTAACAAAAAAACTTGTAGTCTTACTCTTTGTAACAAGTGGTTGCTAGCAAGTTACATTCTCCTTTAAGATATTTGATTTCATAATACAACTGAATTTTGCATGCGTAGTCTCTTCTTGTCATAATTTTTTCATTTCTGAGTCTTGTCCTATTATTTGAATGAAACAAAATTAAACTAGCTGGACGCTCACTGTTGCGGGGCCTCAGCAATGTCTCGTCAGGAATGCTAAGATCACAACAGGAGACTCCCTGCAATAGTTTCTTGGCCCAGGTCTGTTTTTTATTTATTCTAGAAGTGTAAATGTCGACTCATTCATTCATGAATGGTCGATTTGGCTTATATATATCTTTCTGGTGAGCCAAATGGCTATATTAAAAGGAATAACTTAAGGAAGCAAGTCGAATGCGTTGAAAGCACCCAATGTGTATTTTTATGCAAATAATCTCCCAAATCATTTAGTATAAAAAAGTACAGTTTTAATTAATTGTGTTTTGCAATCATTTTGCAACATTTGCTTTGTGTTAGCCAAGTTAACCGGTTTACTTTAATGCACAACACTTTTGTATTTTTTGTCTTTTACAGCAAATAAGGACTTTCATACAAATGAGATCCAATCTGAAAGTGGTGGACAACTCAGGGGCAAAACGAGTTATGTGCATACAAGCTTTGAAGGGGAAGAAAGGAGCCAGATTAGGAGACACAATAGTAGCATCAGTGAAGGAAGCCCAACCAGGCGGAAAAGTAAAGAAAGGACAGGTCGTGTATGGTGTGGTTGTTCGAGCTGCCATGCAGAAGGGTCGGTGTGATGGGAGTGAGGTTAAGTTTGATGATAATGCTGTTGTACTTGTCAACAAGCAAGGTGAGCCAATTGGGACCAGGGTTTTTGGCCCGGTTCCACATGAGCTAAGGAAGAAAAAGCATGTCAAGATTCTTAGTCTTGCTCAGCATATTGCGTGAGGTATGAATCCTTCTAAGCTTGTTGTTTTCGTCCTCTTTCCTCCCTGTTTACTTTACCGTTCAAGAGACAAGTAACATCAGAATTTAAAGGTTGCAATCTTAACCCCTTTACGGCTTTACTAACGAATTGTTATACTAGGTCATGTGTATCTCTATTAGGTTTAAGTGTCTGAGAGCTAAATGATAAAAACAGCTTAATGGAAAACAGGGCAATGGGTCAAACAGGGTCGAAAGTTTCCTAAATGTAAATTAAATGCATAAACCTCCTCATTCATTTAAATTCAAAAACTCAGATTATTACCAAAGTAATCTAATTACTTTAATCTCGCAAGACACTATTTTTCTATTGAAAGTTTTGCAAAATAGTCTTTGCCAACTCGATTATTTTAACCCTTACGGCCCTACCGAAAAGGGAGTCTATTTTGACCAGTTGCATGACAAAACCATTCTTCCACTTCTATTAAAAATAGATTAAAAATGGCCAAAACAATTCAGTATATGACAAACTAGCAAAGAATCCCGCAAGATTCTTGCGGATTGGTCTGCTATAAAATCTTCAAACCTTGCGAGTTTGGTTTATTTGCAGCGGATGTGGGATTCACATGGTGAAAGTTGGATGCTTTTATGGAGAAACCATGAAAGCAGCTTGACATGAAGCTCTTTTGGTGCAAAAATTTATGCCTCGCAAGGTAGCAAGGAATCTAGTGGGATTCCTTAGCTATTGTTTTTCATAAACCTGGTTTTTTTGTTTAACCAGTTCCATTTTGGCTACTTTGATGACCAGTTTCCCCATATAAATAGAGGGATGACCACCAAATAAGGTTTAACTGATTTGTTCTCACTTCTCAGTGTTTTGTGTGTCTATTTATTAGTAGGCATTTTTGTTTCTTTTTTAGTTAGCATCATAACTGAAGGTATGGTAAATACCTTCTTTCTTTTTGTCATGTTTTATCTCGGATATCGGTATCTTACACCTTCTATCCAACTACTCCAACTAGATAGCATTGCTTCTTACCATAATTAGCGTTACATCTGCAAATTTGTTCTGGGAATTATCCTTTGACATTTAACTAGTTATTGTGTGATAGATGTGTGTTAATATTACAATAATATGACCAAATCATATCAAGACCAGCTACCTTATGGGCCTTATTTCGGCAAAGCGCCTATGATTTTGGTTACTTTCGTAAGACTAAGATCTATAACTACACCCATGAAGCTCAAAGGGATTACATCACACTGTATTTAAAAAAAAAAAAAAAAAAACACTAAATAGCAGTGTAACTGATTTGTTTGTTAGGGGATTGGCAACGGGGTTCGGCAACGGGGTTCGGCATGCCTTAGGCATGAACAATGCCGATCGGGGTATGCATTGCCACTAAATCGGCATGGTTCGGTTTCGGGTTTCGGTGTGGTAAATCGGTATTGTTCACCGATTTGGCATGGCCAAAATGTAAATGTTGGGCATTTAAAAAAGAGCCGTTGGCCATTAAATGTGTATAGCCGTTGCATGCTAAAAAAAAAAAAAAAAACAAAAAAAACAAAAAAACTCCCCCTCTATAAATAAACAAACCCAATTCTATTTTTTACCACAAATTCAATCACATCTCTTTACACTTTTAAAAAACATTCTCATGGATCCAAGAAAATCAAGAGGTGGTTTGTCGTCATCCAAGGCCGTGGGCGAGGTTCTCGTTCCATTAGATCCACAAATTCAATCACAACTGCTACATACATTCCTCAAATGAGTCCTCCTCAATATTATCCTCAAATGACTTATCCCCCGTACTTTCAACCCCAATATTTTCACCAACCACCACCATTGACTCCAACTCAATACACGATGTCCCCTACAAGTGACTTTGACACGTTGGTCGACTACTGTGGCGGTCCTTCGCGGCGTGAACCAAGTGTTGAACGAGAGCTACGGCGGTGGCGACAAAAGTTGCAAAGAATGAAATGGCCGAAAAGTTCTTGGCGACAAAAATCCGTATCCTTGAAGAAAAGCATATGTTTAGGGCGATGAAATTCTATAAGGAACCGCACGATAAAATAACCGACCCAAATATACTAAAGTTCACTCTTGACAAAAAACGTGAGCTCGCGGCGAAATATGGATGGACTTGCGATTTTTAGATATATGTTTTAGTTCGTTGTTTTTATTAATGCGATTTAGTTGATGTAATTTTCTTTTAAGTATTAATAAAATATTATGTTTTTATTAAATTGTTTAATATAATTATATAAAAAAAATAGATGAGGTATGGGTTAGGCATGGTTGCCACTAAAAATCTATTGTTAGGTATGAGATTGGTATGAGATGAGATGGAAGGATATTATTGGTGGGTGATTAGGTATGAAAATTTGAGATTGGCATGGTTGCCGCCCCCCTTAGGACCATAAGCCTTATCACGTTATGCATTTAAGCACCAACTGAATAACATTAAACATGTCAGGTATCTTTTTAATCATTATATGTATATTTTTAAAGCAGACTGTACATACTCATTTTAGCCTAAATTGACTAGTTTTGTCTTTAATTTTGATAAATCTAGTTTGCTTTTGTGTATAAAAGTGATAGTTAAATTAAGTATCTATACACTATTATGTAATCTAACATAAACATTTAATATTGAACAAAAAATGCTGTCATGCCTTAAATTTTTTAAAGCATTAGTTCTTAACAAAGAAATTAACAGATTCACAAATCCTTCTTAATTTCACAACTTTGATAACAAGAGTTATCAAAGAAAAGTATATCCATATTAAACAGTTTTAGTACATTGTTCACGAAACACAACTTAATGTGTGCTTTTTTCGCGACCTTTTGCTTTGGACGTTTTGTTGACTGAAAAATTGTTCTTTCAGGTTTGAGTTGGCAGCAGTGACTAGACTAGCTCAAGTTTGATGCAGAATTTAAGATTTCTAGAGTTGTCAATTGGACCTCTCAAGTAAAGATTTTGAGTTCATGATCTTATGATTCTCTGCATGGTGTTTTTGTATTGTAGAAAGATTCTTTCGGTTTAGTATGTCACTGCACCTTTATAAGTGATAACCTTTTGGCAATGCTGGAAGGCAGATAAAGTGTAATCTTTGAATGAATTGTGGTTAGGTAACTTCATGTTCGCCTGTTGGGATATCAATCTTCAGAAGTATACCTTGTGCTCAGAGACTCATGTTATTTCATCTGAGATGTTTAGTTATAGCTTCTATTGAATATGTAAATGTGAAATCATGTTGCAGTCGAGGTTGTTTGCAGCAACTTGGGAGATCCAGAAAATAAACAAGGTCGTTGTATGATGTTGGTTGTCCAAATTAATAAGATTTTAAGATTACACGAGTCTTTTATTTAGTTGATAATCAAGCCGGAATATCCATATTCATGACACATAGCCCTAATATTCTTCAAATTTTGTATAATTAATTTCCCACACAATTCCTGTTATTTGATGTGTGAGTACAAGTTTCACACAAGTATAGTTCGTTTTTGCTACAAGCCTACAACTGTACTAAAGTAGCAATCTATTTATTTCTTTTGAGTGTTGATACTTACACCACAACTTTTTATACTTTCACCACAATTTGTGCATTACAGTGTTGTACGCTGTGCTATACAGCTTGTACAAAATAGGGTAACTATCAAATAAAATGGTGTGAGTATTAACACCAATTTCTTTTTGGTGTTTTAAGTATTTAAAGGTTGCATATTTCGTTAGAAACAAGTACATGTTAACTACATGAATAAAGGAAAAGATATAATTGTCAAAACTATTATAAAGGTTACAATATTGTAGTCAAGTGTCAAAGAGTAACGAGTATAATGAATATAAAAATAAGATGATTTAGTTGACTCAAATTGTGCCATTGAGTTTTATATGTTTGGCTTATACGTTGTTGGTATTCAGCCCAACAACCCAAGATGCTAGAATGCGGAATCCCACCTTTTTGAATATATTGACACACTTCGATTACCTCCACTCGACTGAAAAGTAACACATACACGAGAGACCTAAAAAATTATGTTTATTGATTAAAAGAAAAGAATAAACACTACAAAGACCCCTCCCCCCTCACCTCTTTTTTATAGAGATGAGGGGGGGAAGAAAACCAACTCGTAAAGGAGTTGAAACCGGCTGATACGAAGAAGAAACCGCAACTCACGAATGCTCTTACTAAACAAATTATCCATGCCATATATATAGCATCGGAACCGACATGCACATTCCTATTTGACTACAATAAGAATTTAAAGTTTCACAAGGACCCCTAGACTATCTAACTATCATCACTAATATCTAACAATTTCCACCTTAGTGGTGATAGTTAGTCTTCTCCGATACGCAACAATTTCAGCCTATGCTGGAACCTCGGACCAGGGACCGCCTTCGTCAAGGAACCAGTAGCAATAACCGCCACTAACAATAGTTTAGCTCCTGACTCTGTCAAGACTCCCATTAGCCAAATAGCCTCTTTTGCATTCAGTTGTTGACAAAACCTCCATGTGCAGCATCATAGCTTCCCAGCTTCCTGCACATCATTGTATCATAAACCCATACCCTGTGATTGATCTACCCATGGCAGTGATCGATCTTCCCATGGAATAGTCAAAATCCACAAAAATCTGTACGTTTGTCTATAATCCACGATCAAACCCATCCTACATACCCACATCTTCAGATGCTATGTCAGGTTTCGTGCACACCACCTAATACTCCTGGCTTCCAACCGCATATGTATATGATCACTTACCATTCTTTTCTACATCATAGTACCTTGATAAACTACCCTCCAACGACAGTATGGAGTGTCCCTCCAACAAAGTATGTACCAATTTCCCGTTGTGATCCTTGGAATGTGACCCCCTCAGAGTGTTACCACTCTGATCCCCGATGATCTGCATACCAAGTATATTTCCTTTTGCTTTAACCAGCAATCCCTTGGTAACCCAGATCTCAGCCTTGCATCCGCAAGAAAAAACCATACCATCTATATAGAGAGATAGATGTATGAACATACATGGTGTATACTCCCAGTAATAGTCGTCGTTGTCGTCACTGCTTTTCCTACAACCGTTGCTGAGCACATACACATCTGACCGAGTATCCATATCTTCTTTTAATCCAGCCTTCCACTTGGAAATCACCTCACAAGCAACTGTATCATTGAAAGGCAATGACTCGTGTGTGTATATCTTCTCCACTGCAGCAACTGCAAAAGCAGCCTCATTACTGTTTTCTCTATACCTGTATAGTTCCAGTGCTAAGTGTTGCTCCCTATCACGTGTTGAATGATAGTCTATCAAATGGTGAGTTTGTACTTCCTGTGAACCAGCTACATGACTGACATTCCCCTGAGGTTCCACCTCAAAAGTATGAACCCTAAGCGGTTCCACCTCAAACTCAACTCCCTGCAACACCTGCACTAAACCCGTACCTACACCAGAACCAATGAAAGTTTTCTTGTATTCCCCACTCTCATTGAAATCATATTACTGTAAAGCACTCCCTTTGAAGTAACGTCATCAAACCTCCAAAGATGATAATCCACCGTACCTTTAAGGTATCCCAGGAATATGCACTTGACCTTAACCGGTTCAAGCATCCTTTGTTTAATATTAGCAAGCCAACCAAAAAACCTCAACATATATGTAGGCTTCTTGAATCCAATCGCTGATGATGGTGACCTATTCACTAGATATGTAGACCTGGTTGTATCCTCTGCCCAAAAAACCTTGGACAGACCAGACTGAATCAGAAAACAATGTACCTTAGACAAGAGTGTCACGTTCGTCTTCTCAACCAACCCATTCTACTGCTGTATCCTTGCAACACCCAAATGTCTGGAGACCCCACTCTTCATACATTGTTGTGTAGACCTCTTGATTACAAGACTCAAGAAAACTACCGTTCTTGATCTTCCTTCTAGTCTGATATTCTCCTAACTGCTTCCTACCCTTCAGTGTCTTCCCGGTCACTACGTGACCGTCCAGGGTATATACGCAATTAGCCTTCCTTGTTCCTGATAAAACCACCAATGAACCCTTTATAACCTTGATCCTGCCCGACTGCATCTTCACGGTAAAACCCTCTTTTTCAAGAGTACCCAGCGATATCAAGTTTCGCCTTATATTCTGGATCATACCTAACGTTGTCCAAAACGAATGTTGACCCATCCCTCATCTGTACTTGAACCTTACTCGTCCCCCGTATAAGACATTCTCTGCCATCACCTAGCAGTATTTACCACCGTCATACTCCTTATAATCAAACAAGTAATCTCTCTATGTCATGTGATATGAGCCCCCTGAATCCATGATCCAGTCTAATAAATTTTCAGCACTTATAGCCATCATAACATCAGCACTGTCATACCCATCAGCTCCAGAACCGGATACTTGATTTTTATCCTTGACAAAACCTTGAGATTTCTTGTGATTATACATGGGACAATCCCTCTTCAAATGCTCCTCGGACCGACATATATAACACTTGAGTCTGCTGCTTCTTCCCTGTGACTTTGACCACGTACTACCTTTACCCTGCTGCATATCACTTTGATCATATCTCCTCCTCACATACAACCCTTCACCACCATCACCCTTTGCTTCCGTCATCTTCTAAAGTTCCCTAGAATGAAGTGTCACGACCACGTCTTCTAGCTTCAGAGTATCCCGACCATATAGCAAAGTATCCACGAAATTATCATAAGACGATGGTAAAGATGTGAGTAATAATAATGCCTGATCCTCATCCGATATAGCAGTATCTATAGCCGCTAAGTCACCTACCAGCTTGTGAAACTCATCAATATGTTCAGATTGACTCTTACCCGGATGCAAGTGAAAAGTATATAACTTATTTTTCAAGTACAAACGATTAGCTAAAGACTTTGTCATGTATAAAGTCTCTAACTTTTTCCAAATTCCCTCTGTAGTCGTCTCCTTGGTGATCTCCCGTAGGACCCGATCACCCAAACACAAGATTAATGTGATGTAAGCCTTTTTCAGAATGACGTTATCGTATGCCACTATTGTAGCTGCAGGTAACTCCTCCAATGCTGAAGCTAATCCCAGCTGTTCTAGCAAAGCCTTCATCCTAACCTGCCATAACCCGAAGTCATTCTTTCCATCAAATTTCTCAATGTCAAAATTGGTCCCCGTAATTATTCTTTAACCCTTTGTTTATTCGGATAACCTTGTAATGTAAACCTCACAACACCGAACTACGCAAAGTACCCTTGTGTAAAAAATAAAACCTTCAAAGATTATAACTTTGTTTAAATAATCTACCCTTATATTATTATTGTACAACCATAGACTCAACGTCTTTTCTAAAAGAACAATAAAACCGATTATATAAACAATCTTTGATGTTATACCTTGTTATTAATAAATCAATATAAAACCTTTGGAGTGTTTTTTTTTTTTTTTTTTTCCCCTCCAAAACCGATCAATTAACAACACCCCTCTTGAAGACTTCCTTGTTTTCTAAACCATAACCAAAAAGAAAACAAGACCTGATGTTATTTTCTTCTTCGTCTATAAATTGACAAGAAACACACAACACCAAAAAAAAACCTTTTTCGATCTTTAAAAAATCAAAAATCAACAACCTCGAACTTTCTCTAACCCATGTCGAGAACCTCAACAACTTGAAAATCCAAGAACCTTGAACGTTTCTACACCTTGTCGCAAAACCGCGATAATCGAAACCTTCCAAGAAAAAAAAACCTTGTTGCTCGATCGAACACCAAGACCTGCTGTCTAAAACCGGAATAGCAGAAACTCTTTTCAGTCGATACCCTCGAAACCGAGAACCGAAGTGCAAGAAACAAACGAAACATCTCAACACCTTTCGAAGACCTCAAACCCGAGACCTCAAGGAATCTTGTGTTGCAAAACTGGTTTGGATAAACCCTCCAAAACCAATTACCTGATGCTTGTTTCTTTATCCCTTGCTTGTTCAAAACCTGGAAAGCAATGCACCTTGCTGCTCCAAAACCGAATCGCAAGAACCTTCACAAAGTCTACCTAGCTTCTTGTTGAGTCTTCGAACCAAGCGCTCTGATACCACTTGTTGGTATTCAGCCCAACAACCCAAGATGCTAGAATGCGGAATCCCGACTTTTTGAATATATTGACACACTTCGATTACCTCTACTCGACTGAAAATTAACACATACACGAGAGACCTAAACAATTATGTTTATTGATTAAAAGAAAAGAATAAACACTACAAAGACCCCTCCCCCTCACCTCTTTATCATAGAGATGAGGGGGGAAGAAAACCTCTTTATTTTGGCCCTCTTAAAATACTAGATGCATATCTTTGGCACCTCCCAAAATAAAAGTTCATGCTCCGCTATTGGACACTTAATTAATTGATTAAAGGCATATATGTGTTTCACAAATAGTATGGAGATGAGGTGTGATGGTGAAGTAACACATCAAAAGAATGATATCTATCACCTATTTCCTATAATATTATGTTACCTATTTGTTCTTAATAAGCGGGAATTTAAAACTGTTGTTCCCAAGCAATGATGAGATAAAAGATACTCCCTCCGTCCCAAAATTATTGTCCCGTATTGACTTTTTTAGTCTTTCTTCTTCAACTTTGACCATAATTATTTTTGTTTGTGTTATATAATACTTGATGAAAAATATATGAATATATTAGGTTTTAAATGTATTTTCATTTGGTATAATTTTCATCAAGTATTATATAACACAAGTAAATATATTAATTGTCAAAGTTGAACAAGAAAGACTGGTCAAAGTCAAAGGGGACAATAAAAATGGGACGGATGTAGTACTAAGTAGCTACGAAAACGAAGCAAACAAGTTGATGAGTAATAGCTACGGTAAGCTACCAAACAGTTTGCGAATATAATATAGTCAATGATTGTACTCGTGTAAATTTCATCAAACAGTTGGTGTTTGTTACATGAAAAGCTGATTTATAAACTGTTAGCATTAATAGAAAGTGATGGTCATTCTAAGTTTAGGAACTTTGTATCGTGTTATAGTTATTGTAATAGAATAGTTAAAGGGCTTGTGAATTGGGTCAATCTAATTGGCTAGTATTATGTAGTAAGCTAGTTATTATTAATGTTGTAATCCAAGTCCAATCCACACTCCAAACGAAGCCCATTCCAAGCCCATTAGGGCAACACATTTTTAGTATAAATACCCTCATATGTCACCATATGAGGCCATGAGGGTGTGCTTCAAGACTTTAAGGTGTGTGTTTGGTTTAATAAAATTATCTCTTTTTCTTTCTCTCTTTTCTCTTCAAGCCATGTTACTCTTGTTGTACCGTGTGTTTAGTTGATTGATTTAAGGTCCTACAATTGGTATCAAAGGCCTAACAATCATATAGGAGGGTTTTTGTTTCGTTGTTTATTTAACGATTGTGTTTTTTTTTTTTTTTTTTTTTTTTAATACACGTTTTCTCTTTCAAGCTGGTTCCTCTCTTGTTCTTTCTTTGTTTTAGCACCCTTTTCATTACAAATAGATGTTAGAAACCTTGTTAAACAAGAAACCTTCAAGCTTTGTGGTTAAAAGTTAAATTTTTTATTTGAAAAAGTTTGAAAAACCATCTTTCGGATTTGTGCAATTCTTCTTAAAAACGATAAAGTTTGCAACTTTTATATAGTTTTAGTGTTTTTAAGCTTAGTTGTACAAGAAAATCGTGTTAGAAAAGCGTTCTTGGTGAAATTTAAGTGGTTTGAAAGTTTTGTGCAAGTTTCAGATTTGTCATTAATACCCTAACTTTCGGATTTGGCGGAAACCCAAGTTTCGGATTTGTGAAACCCTAACTTTCGAACTTCTTTCGGATTTGTCACTACTTCAGCATCTTCAAGGTTTTTGGATTATACTTGGTAAACTTAGAGACCAAGTTAGGTGGGATTGGGTCTCCCAAACCCATAACCGGTCGTCCCTTGTCCCATAAGGGATTCTAGAGCATTCTCGTGGCCTATTTTAACTTCTAGTCCTTCCATCTTTTATTTAACGACCGTTAGTCTGTTTTACCGTTAAGTACTAACGATCGTTAGACATTTATTGTGAATTTAATAAGTAAAACATAACTATTATATTAATTATTAAACATCGATTATCATACGTAAAGTGTGCAATATCCTATTCTCGTGTTCGAATCAGGTCATACGTATATTAAATAAGTCCACAAACTAACAATAGTTTGCCAATATAATAATAAATGATTTCTACTCATATACATTTCATCAAAAAAACTACACAAAAGCTTCTTATCTAAATAAAAGTCATTAATCAAAAAATATAATATGTATGACATGTGGTTCTTAAAATTGTTCCCGATGTCTATGTTTTTAGATTGCAAATATTGGTTTCTCAAACTTTACTATCACGATTAATAAATCAAACTTGTAATTGTAGTTAAAATCGAAATTAGTGACATTAAAATATGGGGTAGGTTATACAACCCCCCTGTTTTCTACAAAAGGCACCCCTCTTTTTTTGCGGTTTTTTTATTTAATTTTTTTTTTTTGTATTTTTATAATTTTGTTTATAACAAAAAACTATAAACTTGAAAGTACGGAACATAAAATATAAAGTTTAATAAGTCAAATGCTTAAAACTGTCAAAATACGGAACATAAACCGATAAATAACTATGTTATACTGGAAATAAATAGGGGACAAAAGACATCTTTGACTAAAACCTCAGCTTATGTCACTTAATAGGGGGGTTTGTATAGTATGACCATATATCGAGGAATTTGTCTAAACAGTGGCTAACAAATAAAAATTACAAACGCTTTTGTTATTCGACTACCACGACCATACGCTAAATCCTGAAGGCCCATCCAAGCTCATGGACCCACCATGTTGTGATGGAGTTGGGAGGTCTTGCAACAAACTCAAGTTTGTGACGTCTTGCTCTAAATCTTCATCATAAACAAGTCTTACACCCATCTCCTTCACTTCAACATCTTCATTATTCTCAAAAAAAGAAAATGTTACAACATTCTTTACTTCCTTCCATTCCCTTGCATCCCTCCTATAATGCAACCATATCATATATGAATCTTGGATTCCTATCACCTCATTCTCCAAAATGGTACGTGGAAAGTAATTTTCTCTGATCATAGAAGCTCCATCAAAGATCTTAATAGTATATCTGCGAGGCTTTTTGAACTTGAAAACAACACAAGTTCCATATCCCCTAAACTTATCATAACACCAATCTGATGGTAATTCAACCTTTACATGATTTTCCCTACTTCTATTTGTAAACCACTCTGGAATGCTATTCCCATGATATCCTATATCTAAAGAATCAAAGCCAGTGTATTGCAAGAAGAATTCACATCTATTAGTCTTGACACCCAAATACCCAAGGAAAGCAGAAATCTGGTGAATAGAGCTTTGGGAAGTTATAGATGAGTCAAGACACTGAGTCTTCGATATAGACCCCTGGCTATCAATGGAAACATTCTTAAACAAATTTGGACAATTTCTGAAATAATTGTACCTATTCCCGAATGGGTCTTTAGATGATCCGGACACTTCTCTTAAGGAGGGGCAATCAGATGCATAAATACATTCTAGGCTAGCTGGAAGTTCGGGCAACACTTCCAGCTTCTTGCAACCATCAACATAAAGTGTATAAAGATGAGAAAGTTGACTTAAAGTTCTAGGCAAGCTAGTAAAATTGTTCCCTTGTAAGTCTAGATCCTGTAGACACGATAAGCCTCCAAGGCCATCAGGCACTTGTACTAAGTTGCAGTAGTTTAAATTCAGATACATTAACATACGTAAATCAGCCAATGCAACTGATCTAGGTATTTGGGGATGTTGTTGTTTAGTTAGTAAACTAAAAGGACCAGTGATTGAAGTCCACCATCTAGGTTGAATCCTCCCTTGGCCACCGAATGACAATGATTGAAGGTTTATTAGTGAGGATACAAAAGAAGGAAGTTCTGTAATGGCTGTTCTGTCAACATAAAGCTCCGTTAAGCTTTTGATCCTGCCCAATGCTTCAGGGAGTTGCTCGACTTTTAAGCACCCCGAGAGATTCAGGACTTGAAGAGAATCCATTTCCACTCTGCTTGGAAAAATCCTAAGCTGTTTGCAGTCTCTCAGATTCAACACAACAAGCCTCTTGAGCATCCCAATTGAGGGATGAACGCTAACCAAATTCACACAACCTTCAAGATTAAGCTCATTGAGATTCGTAATATCTGAGAAGTCAGGCGTAGTTGTTAGTTTACAACAGTACCTTAGCTTCATTACTTTCAACCTTCTAAATGTCTGACATTAAAAGAAAAAAGATAAGTTCCTATATCATAAGGTGTTAAACAGGAACACATGTATGAACAAGTAAATACCTTTGGTGTTGTCCAAAGTTGTTTTATATGGCTGTAAGACAAGTCGATGGCAACAATGTTTTCTGGATAGAAATCTGAAGGTAAGTACTTGAAAGGGAATCCATGCCAACAAAACAACCTTAGCTCATTGGACAAAAAATCCAAACTTCCTGTCAACTTCACTGCAAATGGCTGCCGATGTTCTTGAAAGTAAATTTTTAAGATCCGCAAGTTTTTCATATGTGTAAAAGCTTTTCCATCTATGGGAATATTTTGGCCATTATTCTTTAGCAAAAGGACAAGAGCTTCAACTTCTTCTGTTACCTAGATACATATAATAAATCATTAGACTGCAATTTCTTATACATAAAAGACTAATAAAGCCAACTGCCTATTCTTGTTAGACTGTGATACCTTGTTTTTATTCAATGCATCATAAAACTCTGATGAAATCCACAATCTGCTCTGATTCCCAGGCATGTTGAACTCTTCACGTGTAATTTCCCTTGCCATACTTTGAATCAATTCATGCATTTGAAGAGACGTATCATTTGCAGATACTGTTATTAGGAACTTATCAACTAGAACCTCAATAATAGCAATTGCAGAACAGTTGCTGCTGTCTAGTACACTTGCAGCAAAATATTTATTTTCCCCAATGAAGGCACGTGCAATGTCAAGAAACATTCTTTTCTGATCAAATGCCAAGCTATCAAAACTTGGTCGAAGTTTTTTTAGGATATCTGAATTAGGATATGTTTGAAGTCTATCCAACTCGCTTCTCCAGACATACACAGACTTATCATACAATAGTCGACCAAAAACTTTGAGAGCCAAAGGGTGACCTTGCAAATATTTCACAATTTGGGAAGCAAATTCTTCAAAATCTTCTGTAGGATGCCTTTTACCAAATGCATATAGACTAAAGAGCTCAAGAGCTTCACACTTATCTAAATTCCCCATTTCATGGATTTCATCCACTCTATGTGATCTTAACAACTGTTTATCTTTACCCGTGAAAATAATAAGACTTCCAGGGAAAAACCAATCAGATGAACCTGCTAGTGCTTCTAACTGCTCCAAATTATTCACATCATCCAAAACAAGAAGGATCCGCTTACATGCCATCCTTTTCTTTATTACCATAGTTCCTTCACCAACACTTGATATCCTTAGATCATCTCTTTTCAGGATCTTACCAATCATTTGCATCTGGACTTGCGTTAGGCCTTGTTGTTTTTCGACTCCTTGGACATCATCACAAAAGCAACTTCCTTCAAAGTGGACATACATCAAGTTATATATAGCTTTGGCAAGGGTCGTCTTTCCTATTCCGCTTATACCACATATTCCTATCATGTTAACCTTATCTGACCCAACAAAGCGTGACAAGTTTAATTTGTCGAAATGGAAGTCTGTGCCAACAAGGTTCTCACCAACATGCAAAGGTCCGTCACATAATTTTTTGAGTATGTCTTTGGAGATGCAATCGATGAACTTGTACTCATACCTGTTAACCACAAAGACACAATAAGTAAGGGAAACTACATAGTGTTAAGCTTTAGTAGAGCTGTAGAGCTACACGATATTCACACAAAAACGAAGAAACTCACCCATTGGTCATGTCCTGGAGATCCCATCCAGATAAGTTAGCCGCCACGGATAAAGCTTCCCTCCATTTATCCACCTCTGTTCTATTTGAAACACCATGTTTGGCAAATGCTTTTGCGTAACTCCTTTTTTGTTTCCTCACAACATCAGGCTTGGCATCATAAAAGATAATCCGAACCTCATGTTTTGGGCTTTCAATCAGCTTGCACTCAAGTATTTTGACAAGTTCCCTGAGACACCATGTTGAAGAAGCGTAATTTTTGGAGAAGATAACTATCAAAAACCACGATTCTTCAATGGCCTTGTATAGTTGAGGGGATATGTATTCTCCTCTAGGCAAATCGTTATCATCTCTAAAAGCATGAATCCCTTTTTGCTTGAAGTCGTTGAATAGATGATCCATGAAACTTTTACGGATATCTTCACCTCTAAAACTTACAAAAACGTCATATTTTTACCGGTGAGGAATGGAAGAAGCAGCCATGATCAACGATATTTAAGCAACTGGATTTCCATGTGAAAGATTAGCCCAACTCAACATTTTACTAAAACAGTAATGTAACATGGAGATGTATAATGAATTGAGCATGAAATAAGCATCAAGTGCAGAGCATATGCTGATAACTTCACTAACATAGTACTTTTTAATGATTCACTTGGTTACTAGCTCAATTAAAATAGACTTGAACTATGTCATATAGTCGTTGTACAGATGAACTATTATCCAACTTATTCTAATCAAGTGTTAGTGACTGTGTTTCAAACTTGATTCTTGTAAGATTACTTTCAAACTTGATTCTCGGGATTAATAAGCTGACTCACTAAATCATGATATTAGTACACAATAATCTATTCTAGCTTTCTAAATGATAAACATATCATTTCTTAGATGAAGGAATTATTAAATAAAAAACCTGGAAATAAGCAAAAAGAGAAGATGATGACTTACTGATTTTCCGATTGTTTTAGAAGGCAGTGGATATGATGAATGCAATCAATAATGGAAGCTCAAGTTAGAATTCTACTCTCAAACAAAAATTTAAGTAATGCAAATGGGGTGAACTTCATTCAACTTTATATCCAACAGTTACACTTCTAATCCCCAAGGTATTAATAAAAGTGTTTGAAGAGCATAGAAAGAAAGAAACTTTTATAAGCACAACTTTTCAACTCTTATAAATTGCATCGCCATGTTTCAACTTATAGAAATGAACAGCTTTATTTTTAATGTTGCAATGGGCTACATGTGTATGCTTTTTTCTTTTTTGACAAAGTTAAAGACCAACACTTTAATTTGTGAAACTAAAACGTATATGTTAAATTTTGGACATAACACAAGGACTAAACCTGTACACTACCATATAAACACGTCTTTATGAGTCTTGCAAAAACACTTAAATATTTTATGATGGCAACTAATAACCTTAATAAATTTTTAAATAGGACCTACATAATGATGTCTTTTTTATATAATCATATTAGTACGCAAGTCTATTTTCTAGTAAACTTCCCCCTAATTACATTATGAATAAAGAAATCAATCTCAGCTTGAAATGTTTGACCTTAAAAGTGAACATTTCACACATAAAACAATCAATATGGTAGGTGGTTTAGTGGATGAGTGTAAAAAGTAAAGAAGCAATTACATATATATACATACCAAAACTTGCATATTTACATATGTAACCAAAAAATTAATAAGTCATTATATATCATACATTGAAAACTTCTCTTTTAAAAAACCATTCAAATATTCAAATTTCATTTGGTATAAAATTATTTCTGCAGTTTATTGATATCAAAAGTGCAATCCTTACAACTTCGAAAATATAGACACCGACCCTATATTGCTGGTCCTGTATTGCTGTTGGAAACATTTAGTTCCCATATCATCTCTACTTGAAATGATACAACTAAACGAGTTAACTGAGCAAATAGTACTATGCATATTTGCCCACATAATATCCAACAAGTTGTCTGAAACACGTTGGTGTATTAAACGAGTTAGCTTTCAGACACAAGCAGAAAAGACCTGATGTTGATTGTCCTAATTATATACTCTTATTAAAGACCTAGAAAACTGGCAGGCGAGGCTGATGTAAGAAACTAATTAATGA
Organism: Chrysanthemum makinoi; assembly: GCA_910596185.1. Classification (NCBI taxonomy): domain Eukaryota; kingdom Viridiplantae; phylum Streptophyta; class Magnoliopsida; order Asterales; family Asteraceae; genus Chrysanthemum; species Chrysanthemum makinoi. The sequence continues at coordinate 14,310,728 of OU343219.1, forward strand.
TTCAATTTCACCTATCTTAATATAATGTATGTAACTTACAAATTCATACGCTGGCAAGGCTGATGTAACTTACAAATTCATCTGCTGATATGGCACTAGCTATTGAAAGAGATCCTTGTCGGCATTTCTTTTGTATGATGTGAAGGAGAGGTAAAGTGACTGTTGGAAATATATATAAAGGTTGAAAAGTTATGTAAGAAATTGAGTTTATAAGTGTGATCTTTTAAACACTATAACATAGTTATAAGTGTTACCTGTGAATGGTGGGGGTCTTATAAGACATATATCATTTGAGAAAAAAGATCTTATTCAAACTCATAGTACAAGTAGCCAGTGCAAAAGCTCTATGTACAATTTCAAGATGCATCAATCTATTATATATTGGGATGGAGTCACGTGAGTCACAAAGATAGCTAAATTAGTTTTGACTTGGTGAAGCTTTATGTGTTTTTGACCAAGTAAACTATATATGGGTGTATAACGGTTTCAAGTTTGAATTCCTCTCCCATGATCTCTGATTTCTAGGGACTATGATCATGGCATGAATAATGGTTGGTTATGATCACATTCACGTCTTTATTCCCTATAAATAGAGCATTGGAGAACCTCTTCAAAGACAAGAAAACCATTAACATTAGCTACTACTTTCTTTGTGATTCATCACCCTCTTTTCTCCCTACCACATTTGCATTGTGTTGTTAAGAGTTGCTGCTGTAACACAACACCGTGTCTGCATAAATCCTGAGTTTTACGACTTGTTGGCTTGCAGCAAACTCATACGGGCTGTCGTATAAACTTTAAAGGACAGGGTATACCCGTGCAGTACGTTATTGCTTTGTTTGTTTTATTGCAGGCCTAGTGTACGTGTTCGTTGCTGTGGTCGCTGTTTGGTTGGTGTTGTTCGTGATAAGTTGGTGTCGTCATCAGTTTAGTATTAGACTAGAAATAATACAACAGTGACACATAAGTTAACAACCATGGTGAGCGTAATGAGTTTGGTGAAGGGCTTGGTGAGAACCTATTGGTGTTAGACGCGTTTCTCTCTTGGATGTGTTTATTTTGGGAAACAGGTTGAAATCTGATCCGTATGTAGCATGTCAGACAAGCTACCTCAAGGAACTGAGCTTCAGCTTTAAGTACAACAAAAAAGAGATGCAGAACGTACGTATCAAAGAAGAGTGTTTTCAGCAATCGCAACAAATTACAAGTTTTTCCAGCAAAAAATTTGCATGTTGTCTCAATTGTTGGTTGAGCTGGCATTGGCAAGAGCAAACTTTCCAAAAATGTGATTGCTTATGATATTATTTTCCAAAGACAAACTGCAGCAAGGTTTATTGTCTTAATGTACACATTGCAACGTTAAAATGCCACAATCTATTCTTAATCTGTCAGAAATCGAAAAAAATCCAACAAACGGGCTGAAGAGCAGCTACCGGCAGTTTGCTGGTATATATAGGTCTGTACTTTATAACAATGTACTACGTACTCTCTATGAATGTTTTCTGTATTACTGTTTTGGTGTTAAGAATACTAAATACTCTCTATGAGACTATGGGGTTTGCAATTTTGCATCGGTTCATTAAAGTTTTTCAAATACTGTAATTTAGAAAATTAGCAACAGAACAATGATTTAGTATATCCTCTATGGTCTGTTTGTTTGATTGGTTATAAATTAAGAATGAAATGATGGGAGCAAAAAGGTATTAGGCTATCAAAAGGTTTAAACCAATAGTACAGCAATGCATAACATGTCAGCTGTTGTGGGAAACAATTTTGGTAAATCTAACAATCAAGAAACGGGTAATCGGTGTATCCAACTACAGGGTCATCCGTATAAAATGTTCTTCTATTGTATTTATTCGATGGTGCATTAAGCATAAATCGACGGGGTAAATCAGGGTTAGCCAAAAATGCACGTCCAAATGCCACAAGATCTGCATCACTATTTTCAACTACACGGTTTGCTTCATCTCGATCATGGTACCCACTTGCCACCATAAAAGTACCTCTAAACGCTTTCCTCATTGACACCAAAGTGTCACAAGTATCCACTCTTTCAAACTGAGTCACCATTCGTGGCTCAATCACATGACAATAAGCAATCCCATGTCGACTTAATGACTCCGCCATGTAAACACCAAGTGAGTGAGGATCCGAATCACCAGACTCATTGTAATCAGCTAAAGGAGATAACCTCATACCCACTCTCTCAGCTCCAATGTCCTTCGAGATTGCTTCAACAATCTCGAGTGGAAAGCAACAACGGTTTTGTAAAGTTCAGCCATACTCATCTGTTCGTTCATTCACTTGATCTTTCAAGAACTGATCAACTAAGTAGCCGTTTGCTCCATGAATTTCGACGCCGTCAAAACCTGCTTCTATAGCATTTCTGGCAGCCACTCGAAAGTCATTGATGACATCGGGAATTTCTTCGATGGTTAGCCTATGTGGCGGTGAATACTGAGCATCTTCTTCTCCGGATCCACCGACAAACTGTTGCTTCCCAATTGGCTTGTCTGTGCTAGAAACCGGAGACCGGCTATTGGGCTGATAAACTGGACACCAAAACGAACACTTAACAAATGTGATTAGGAACAAGTTATAAATCATTTTGCACACTATTTATGTACATGCTAGCGTGTATGTTTTTGTATTATGTGTTTTTATAATACTGTACTCCCTCAGTTCTAAAATAAATTAAGCATGACAAAAAAATATACAATTTAAGAAAAAAAAACACAATCATTATTTATATTTTAGTTTAACAGAATGATAATTTTGATCTTAACTAATAAGTTATTATATTTCTATAAATTTGTAGTAATAGTTTTAAATAAAGGTAATATTTTGAACAAATATTATGAGAGGGACGGAGGAACATAAAATAAAATGACATGTAAAATAATTTGGTTAGATTGTTCCATTCGCAAACTTTTTAATTGGTTGGCCGGTTTGAAACTTGTCTATGTCCCATTGAACACGCAATAATTACAAGTCATACATGATGACATAAATTTTTTAATACGTAGCATTTTCGCTTTTTCCTTTTGTTCTTTTGCCCTTTGTTTTATACTAGATCAAAATTATAATAGGGCATGAAATGTACTAAGCTAAAAAACACAACTCCAAACAAATTAAGTGGTTGATTTAAAAGGATACAAACTCTTTTGCGACTCTCATTGACCAGTCTCGCGATCAAGATGAAAAGAAAAATCGTGTTACACCATGATTAAAAGAAAAATCGTGTTACACCATGATTAAAAGACTAATGGGACATCTTCAAATCCATCATGTCCTCTGTACGCTACATGTATTCACAACTCAAAAGAGTAAAGTTTTTATGAAGATGCATTAAGTAGTATTACTTTGAACTATCATAAACATAATTCAAAAAAATAAAATAAAACAAAACAGACTAGAAAAAAGTGTAGGAGCACGAACTTAATCATTTTCAGATAGTTAGTTTGACAATTACTCTGCTCGTTCCAAAATAATTGTCCATCGACAAAATACATACATTATAAGAACACATCATCATTACTTTTTTATTTTTCGTACTTTTTGGATAATGACAGTTTTACATTTAATTAATTAATTTATAACTTTTTTAAAGCTTGTAATAATAACTTCAAGTGAGGTTAATATCGTAAACTTGATCTCGATTCTTTTATCTATTTTAAGAAGTAGACAATCAATTTAAAATAAGCTAAAAAGAAAATGTAAACAATAAATATATGATGAAGGGAGTATGTTTTAATTAACTTAGATTACTGAACAAGAAAAAATTGAGACTTACTTTTATTAGAAACTCTGCCCGAATGCCACAATTGACAAAAAAAATTCCTCCATTCTCATGTACACAATCAACTATTGGTCTCCAAGCTTCCACATGCTCTTTCTTCCATATTCCAGGGGTGTTTGGTAGTCTTTATATTAGAAAAATATATATAAAAGTAAAGAATAATTGCATTTCTAAAGATTATATCATTTCTAATCATATATTTGAAAGTACCCTTGAGCAGTTTCGGAAATTCCAGATGCTTCACTTATCAAAAGTCCACCTTTGGTTGTTCTTTGTTTATAATACAAAATGGCACGTGGTTGTGCTGTGAAATTGTAGGATCTTAGTCTTGATAAAGGTGCCAAAACGACCCTGTAATTGTAAATTAATCACACATGTATTAGAACCATGGCTCTAAAAGGCTCCTAAAGGCCCCGCAACGGCCTCACAAAGACGCGAGGCTTAGTCATGCCGGCACGCCACAACTCGAGCTATTTATAACCTTGATATAGTACAAGTTTATAAGTCGCCAAATTTAGTATATCAATGCCGGCAAAATTTATGCCAAAAAATCATAAAACAAGATTAATGAACTCGACTCCTAAAGTATACAAATACAAAAATCTGGCGTTGAAAGGAAAGGTTTAAAATGATGTTATATACAAGCTTATAAATCAGCTTTTCCGGATATGATATAGAAAACATATGTTATGTCCAACTCATGCACTTTTGATATTGAAAATGAATAAAGTGTCTCATGTAATTTTGGATAAAAGTAACAACAATAAAAACTGAAATCGGTAAGTTTGTATTTTGAATTTATATTTACAGTAGTCGTTTATTTGTATAAAGACAAGATGAAAAATCGTAGGTTAATCAAGGATCATACTCTTGACTCTAAAGTCTCTAAGAGTTGATTAGTAATAAAACCTTATAAATAAAAAGAATTTTGGAGCAAAAAAACTATAACGAGACATAGAAGATTAGATATTACCTATGAGAAAGATGAACGTTTTTCATGTTGTATGGTGTTAGGAGGGCTATGGATTCCATTGTTGTTTCTTCTCTTTTCTGCATCTTCACTATCATTCACCAACAACTTTGACAATATAGAGTAGTGTTGTAGTTTATATTTGATATCATCTCATTCATTGACTACCACTTACCGTATATATATATTTTTAATTTTTTGCATACTTGTAATCAGGGCGGAGTAGGAATTTTTTTTTCTTGAGAGGACACATTTTGATAATCTATACTATTTTTAATGGATCATCTATCTTATTTATGAGTTTAAGATTTCATAATTAGAATTTAAATAAATACTACTTATAAAACATAATATACAACTATGTAAACCATAATTGATTTTAAGCAAATACTGTTTCTTACATATATACAATTAATACACTCCATTACCAATATATACAACTATCTAAGCACAATCTACAAATACAATAAAATTAAAAACACACTATTGAACATATACAATTAATACACAATTTAATTCACTCCTTCACCAAAATATAAAACTCTTTAACCACAATGTACAATATAATTAAGCTTTCAAAACATTAATCGGAAATCCAGTAGCTCAAAACAAAATAACATTTGTTCGCCGCAAAATTTAGTCACAGGGTACCCGCCGTCGTAACGCGCGGGTACCCTGCTAGTTTTTTTAGAAGCTACATTACAAAATGATTATTAAAGGAACAAATTACAAAAAAAATCAATATATTTTAAAAATTTTACACTACAATTATTTTTTTGCTAGAAGGGCACGTGACGTCGAAAACCTCCCTATCTCTGCCCATGCTTGTAATGTTTTGATATCTTTCTATAGTCTACATCAATGATTTCATATCCTTCCTTATATCAATCAAGAGACTGAAAATTATTTTAAAATTATAAATTATCTCTCAAATTTATACGTAAATGTAGTTTTGAAGAGCCTTTGGATTACAAACTTATCAATTAAGTATATATTATCTATACACTTTTATAAATGATTTAAGACATTCTAAATAAAGAAGTCTTAAAATATTAAAAGACCAAAAATATTTTTATTTAAAGGAAGATACTTTGTCAATCATAAAAATTCCAGCAGACATAATTATAAGTTACATTTAAAATTTAAGTGTCTTTATATTTATATTTAAAAATTTAAGTGTTTTTATATCTATATTTGTAACAGTCATACAATACCATAACAACCCATTTAAACCATTAAAATATTGTAGCAACCTATTAAAACCATTCTTATAACAGCCCAAGATATAAAAGACTTAACAAAAACATACTCAACACAAAAACACACATTCAAACCCGACACAACAATCTCACAAAAACATTTGTTTGTCACAAAAATAGATATCGGGTATCCGCCACTGCATTGCGCGGACCCTTCTAATATTGATTAAAGCACGCCATAACATAACGTAGAAGATAAATAATTAAATATGTAATATGAGTTAAAATTAATGTAAAATTAAAATTATTTAAAAATTTAAGAAATCAATCTTAGCTATTTTTTTTATCAAAATAAAAAAACCTACTTTTCACCTCTTTTTTAAGAATAAAATATTTTACAAACGATAAATCGTCAAGTGAAAAAAATATACCATCGCGACGAATATTTTTTTTATCTTTTAGTAGTCTGACACTTCGATATACTTTCGACGATTTTTTTTCGATTTTATATGATTTGTATCACAAATCACATAAAATCGAAAAAAAGTTCTTCTAAAGTATACAGAAGTGCCCCTCTATAGAAAAATGATTAAATTCTCGTCGCGATTGGTATGATTCGTTTGGCGTATTGATTAACGGTTTGCGAGATATTTAATTTTAAAAAAATGGGTGAAAGTTTATTTTTTTTATTTTGATGAAAAAATGGATGACAATGATTGTTTCATTAAATCTTTAGAGAATATTAGATCTGTATTAAACTTTTCTCTATGTACTACTTTCTTTGATCGATTTCAGTGAATTCATGACGTTTAAAATTCAGCACAAGCTTCAAAAGTTTTATTTAAGCAATTGTTTGATAAAGATCGCCATTAAGACATGTTAAGAAATATATTCATTAGTTGTACATTCTATAATAATCAAGTACTTTCTAAATTTGTCTTTTTCAATCAACTTCATTCTAGAGATCATCTTTATCAATTCCCTTAAGCTAGTAAAATTTAAATTTTGTTTACGTATGATATATAAATCGATTTAAAGAGATGAGATGGGAATTGTTTTTTGGTTTGGTTTCAGGTGTAAATCGATAAGGACCCGATAAGAATGATATGGATCAAGAAGCTCGAGTAACACTTAAATAAAGATCATACTTTACTGCTGTAAAGCAGTATTTGCACAATTGTGTAAAACTTGTGAAGTTGTGTGTGTTGCCTTCTATTTATAGAGAGGCAAGTATGGTTTAGAGATACACCCTTGTGGGATGATCAACGGCTCCTAGAGAGCCAGGTGTTGATCATCCGAGGTGCAGACAAGGAGGGACAGGTGGACTATCCTCCTTTGCTCGTACAAAGTGGTGCTTGTCGTGCGCCCCCACTGTACAGTTGATGTGTGTTTCGTTGTAGGTATTTTATTCAATTTTTAAATTTAGATTTTACAAGACTTATACCTTAAGGGACACACTTTCACGGGTAGTGTAGCCGTTCAGATGTAGCCAGTGGGGTAAGTACGAGGTCGATCTCAGGAATAGTATGCTTAAATTTAACCTAGTGAGTTTTACAGATTTTTAAAAGGGGTTTTGATTGATTTTATTTATAATTAACTAATATAACAATAAAAGTAAATTAAACTACGTTTGTTGTGATCAATAGGAGAAAGTAGTGCTAGCCATGTTAATCCTATTACATTTTAGCTATCCGTCTATTAGTGCAATGATCTATTTATAAAGTACTGGTGACATCAGGATGTATGGGGAGTATCTCCTTGGTCCAGACAATACCCTATACTCCTATCTAACCTAGACTAGTCCACTTGATCCATGCATCTAGCCCCTACAAATGTAATTTCCTAGACTATTTGGTCCATGCACCTATCGGACTACAAGCATGCATTAAGTCGTGTCAACTAATCTATGTGATTTATCTATGGTACCCACTTATTCCATGCAATACCTACTCTTCCCACTTGGTCCATGCGAGAAGAGCACTATGCTAACTTAAGTGTTCTCATAATATACATCTAGTACCCAGTTGGTCCATATGATAGCTACACTTAAAATACTTAAATACATAAACAAGCACATATTAAACGATAAAAATATAAACTAAGCAATACTAAAAATTAAATTTAAATAACCGGAAATAACTATCACATAATATTCATAAACATGGCTAACACCTAAAGGTATTAGCTCATAATGTATGTAAAAGCACAAGAAGATAATTCAAACGAAGAACAAATAGAAATCATGATGAAATGGATATGCAAATCGAATGATTAAACCTAATGTGATGATACGAGACGACGTCTTCTTGATCTCCTAGTTATTGGGACTGATCTTAGGGCTTTGGAATGGTGAAATTCGGCTGTGTTTGAGAGTGGTGAGTGAATGATATCAAAAAATCGCGTATAGAGTTTGTATTTATAGTCTTCTATCAGGGCTGGAATACGACGTATTCTGGATATCTTAATTACTGATGAAGAAAGCATATTTTGCGTATCGTTTACATACCGCGTATTGCCAGAGTTATATAAACCGCATACCTTCAAATCTTTGATATACTGGGATTGGGATAAGATCTTCAATACGGTGTATGGCCAGAGTTTCATACGCCGTATGCCTTCAATAGTTGACTTGGGCTTTGACTATAGAGCTTCCTAATACGGCGTATTCCCAGAGTTAAATATGACATATACTTCAATGTCACAATTCTCAATTTCCGGTCATTTCTCAAACTTACTAATCATCGGTTACTATTCATCATTTATCGTAAACTAGGTTTACGAGTATCAAATTCGCATAACCTTAAAGGTTTAGCTGCGAATTCATGAGCATATCATCGAGGATATTTCATATAGGCTAGATTTAGTCTACATATCATTGGTAACATCATCATCACATTAGTTCATGCATGGTTTTGCATTTTACGTTAAACGCATATTTTTTTTTATTAAATAAACGCTATCGCGTAATTAATTATTTTGAACATTTGATCCGATACTTCCAAAAATTATCCCGATATATTTTTATACTCATATTAAGATTATAAAAATAATATTATGAGTTTACCCGGTGTTTTAAATTTACTTCGTAAATAAATTGTTATATTTATATAATTACGACGGTTTTCGTAAAAACTACACGATAATTAGTATTTCACTCAAATTTTTGTAAGAAATGTATTTTTATAATTTTTATGACTTCAATATGTTTTATTTTGATTCGTTAAAATTTATTTTTAGTTAACACTACCTTACAAGCTCAAATATATACCTAATTACTAAACTATGCTTACAAATATACATCTATTCTACACTTAAATACTTATAAAAAAATGATCACTAGCTAAACAAATACCCCCTTGTCGACAAGGGGATGACTCACACCATTTATTCACTAAATATCTAACTTATGCAATACTTATAATCATTTTATATTTACAAACAACACATACAACTAAAAATACAAAGGTGAAATCAAGTTACTCTCTTCCTCTCTTCTCCCCTAAGAACCGGCCACCTTGAAAGACCAAGAAGGAGATCACAAAAAATTTTCAAGTCAAGTTCATCACAATCTAGACACTCTCTAAAGTAAGGTTTTGAAATAAAAACCTAGGGTGTTAGGATTAACCTTGTTCATTTAACCTCATCAAGTTACTAGTAAGCATTTCATGTTCATATTCATCTTTCATATTCATATTATGTTCATTTCATCATGCTTGAGAAAAACATGCAAGTCATATTGATGTCTATACCACTTTTTATTGTTTTTAAGTGTTATAAATATATATTCATCATCCTATAATTACTCCTTGAAACATATCATTTTTGGTGATGTCTAGGAACCCATGACACCCTAAGAAGGTGTATGGTAGGATTAGAACAGTTTCGGCGTTGGTTTGAATTGGTTAGAATAGGTTTTGCGCGAGAAAAACTCATTTCGACAACTTTAGTTAAAGGGCTGATCTTATTTTTAAATTCTGGAATTCTCGACAGTAGGTAAAAATTTTTGGACTAGATATTTAGAAAATATACTTTAAAACGAAAACGTGGCCGCTTGAACGGGTTAAAACGGAGTTATAACGAAGAAGTTATGCTATTTTCAAGTTAAACGACGAAAAATATAAAAATCAGAAATTTCAGCATGTTACTTCCACTTTTTACGAGTCAAAAATGAGGCTTAGGCGTTATGAAATGTGTCGAATTATCAAAAATATATTAGTATACTTTGATACGAAGCTAAGGACATATAAAACGTAGAAAACGGACTTGTAACGATTAAATTACACGCGTTTAAATAAAGTTGCCGTAACTATATTATATAAGCAAAATTAATATATTTCTATTAGACAAACATTACGGCCACGAAGGATCATGTTGAGGGTTGTTTTTAACATGGATGTAGTACTTTTTACAAAATGATGTCTTCTAGTAAAAGTAAGTTCGCCTAGCCTATTTTCCAAAATGTCCGACCGTTCGTCAAGCGGAGTTGTAACGAATAAAATACGGTCACTTAAACTTTGCCGGAAATCACCCTTTCGGATACAAGTACCATACTTTATCTATATTTTTCTCCCTGATCGAGACCTCTAGGATGAAAAATTAAATGCTAAAACTTTGAGATAATGACACAAGCTTCCCAAAACCGTTGAGTTTGTTTCCTAACACTCGATGTGTACCATTTTACGACTAGCTTTTCAAGGCCGTTTAGTCACTTTCATGAAATTGTCAAAGGCATTGTTTTCTGACGAAAAGCTATAATTTCATAATAAATCACTAAATGACTATCGTAGGATATCGTTTCAACATAAATACTGGTAAAGTAATTTATAAATTGTCAAAACGTTATAAGATTATTTTTCGACGATAAACTTTATTTTCAAAGGTGTACAAGTGGTATGGATATCATATGAGTTTGCATGCACGACATTGTTTCATGACTTATATTAGAGCATATCATTTATAATAGGTCGCGGTTAGAGTGTTGCGTCTCATTTCTGTGCATCCATTCTGTCATCATAACTATTGCAACAGGTGAGTAATCACATCCCCTTTTTACCGTTTTTACTATATTTTGGGGCGAAATGCATGAACCATTCTTGAGCCAAATTGATTACTACTTTTATTAACTCGTTTGACTAGAACTTGTGAACTCGAATCAAATCCTTAAACATAATTACAAACCTATGACTTGTTTGAACTTATTGGACCGTACTTACTATGACCCTAAAAGTCTCGCCTTATTGGTGGAGCGTACAAAGACTCCCCTGTTCGGAGAAGTGCAAATTCTCCCATGTTCGGAGTGTTCTTAATTGTATATAATAGTTGTATGATGTACTGTTCGTACATTCGCATTATTAGTCTCCTATTAGTAGGTAGTATGGATAGCGCTATTAGAGGTCGGCCAACCTCTCGTCCACTATGTTACGGGACACATATTATTTATTCTAAGGGCTTTGCCTGGCATACATTATTATATACGTGGTACTATATTGTGAACTATTATGACCACTTATACTTGATTACTTGAGACGCTATATTTTGTGCAATGGGTTGTGAACACACATGTTGCAAGTTTTGTATGGGCGGAACTTGGAACTGAGTGGATTTACAATGCCTTTGCTTTGTGGACTATTTTCGATGACCGAAACCTTTGACTCTCTCTCTTACGAGTTTTCTTATTTTATGAAACGTGTATACTCACCAACTATTTTCATAGTTGACCCGTTTTTCTCTTATGCATTTAGGGTGATCGTTAGTAAGCTTTTCTACCAGGTCTTGCATAATGAAGTTTTCACTTGTCACTACAAATCTTTATGTAATAAAGCGCAATCTTTTGGGATCTAAACTTTGTAATATATTTGCTGATGTCGGCTAAACTGGTATTGTAATGGTGTACTCTTTCTTTTGAATCTTAACGTTGGTATGTTCTATTATCTTGTGCTTATGTTCCTTTCCTTTACACCTCGTGTTTCCGCCTCCGGCGAGGGTGTGGCAGATTGGCATCAGAGCCAAATGTTATAGAGAATGCCGATTTTAAAAAAATAAAAATCACAGCTATAACCGGAATAAAGTTTTATTAAACATCGAACATCATCCGAGTCAACTAGTCCTATCGTTGCATCTTTAATCATATATTATACATAGCCTGATCAACTATGTCTAATTTATGAAGAACCATGCATTGATAAGAGTGGTAGTTTAAAATTATGTTTAGTCGAGTCTTAAGAGTCTGGTCACCTGAAACTGCATTGGTCGGGTGGGTATGCATAGCATGTTTTTATATATTCACGTTTACGTTACCTTACTTTGTTTATACATTCTCTTTTCCCACCTTTCGACTTATTAGGCATAGCATGTCTATGTTCTTGTCATATTTCGATCACTATAACACATATTACAACCGTTCTGAACCTCATCTGCCTTCGTCCGAGTGTCATTTACTCAACCCGATGTTTTGGTCCATTGCAGGATCATGGCTGCAAGAAACACACGCTCAGGAGGCAACAACCACGTCGACCTAAACAACAATTCCAACCCAAACAACAATGATAATCCAAACAACAACGCTGCTGGAATAGCGGATCTACTCGCCCAAATTATGACGCACCTTGATGCTAGACGAACCAACGTCGGAGAAGGTACTTCAAACGCTGGTCATGGATGCAACTACAAGACTTTCATGACATGCAAGCCAATGGAATTTCATGGTACCGAGGGTGCCATTGGACTGCTAACATGGTTCGAGAATGTTGAGTCGAAACTTAGTATCACGAAATGTGCTGAAGGAAACAAGGTTGAGTTCTCTGCTGGTCTACTACAGGGTCGAGCATTGACCTGGTAGAACAACCAACTGCAGACCAGAGGGAGGGGGGCTGCAAATGCGTTATCTTGGGAAGCATTTAAGAAACTACTAACTGATGAGTACTGCAGAAAAGATGAAGTGCAGAAGCTGGAAGCAGAATTTTGGAATCACTTGATGGTTGGGGTAGAAGTCGACAAGTACACGATCCGTTTCCACGAGTTAACTAGGATGGTTCCTCACATGGTTTCCACTGTGGAGAAGTTGATCGACCGATATATATGGGGATTGATACCGGAAATTAGGAGGGACGTCACCTCGTCGAACCCAACCACTCTGCAAGCCGCTGTGGGCATGGCGTATCGCTTGACAAATGATGTGATCAGTCCGGAGGATTAACAAAAGCGATAATGGACAAAAGCGGCGGAGGATCACCAGGGAATCGAGACCGGGACCAGCAAAACAAGAGACGGCGAATAACCCGAAACTACGGAGCAATAACTCAAGGGCCCAAAAGATCGCAGAGTCCACATCCTATGTGCACTCGATGTAACTATCATCATTCAGGAGACTGCTCAAAGTGCAACAAATGTGGACGGACGGGCCACCAGCGCGGAATTGCTCAAGCGGGGTGGGAACCAAGGACAAAGAAAAGCATGTTACGAGTGTGGAAGTCGGATCACCTTCGAATACTGTCCAAAGTTGAAAAGAACACCCAACCAAGAAGGTAATCGTCCAAATCTGGCATTGGCAATAGAAGGCCCATAAGATCAGAACATTGATGTTTCCCCATGCGTGGGCGAGCATTCTATATGGGTACTGAGGAAGCCCGCAACGCGTAACGGGTACATTCTTTCGAACAACCACCTTATTTCTGTACAACATGATCTTGAGTGCATAACTTCCATCCAAATTTTTTTTACCACGTTCACGACATTGATTAATTTGAGACCTATCGATATCAACCTTTGTTGTAATTTATTTTGTTGATTTGATTTGCGTAAGAAAATCCAAGATCGAACGAATCTTTCAAAAGACTTCATTCAAGGATGTTGAATCCTATCTTACTAAAAACTTGTTTCCTAGCTTGATCTAGTGACAGTTCTTGTTTGATGAGTTGCGAAAATCAAGCTAAGAGTCAAGTTTTTACTCAAAAGGTCTTTTGAGGGATACGTTCGGTGTTGGGTAAGTTTACCCCATCAAATCTAATCGCGGGCATGTATTTAGTTGGATGAGGAACCCATATGCATGAACATTGACATGATCATTTAGACTATTTGTATGAACATGAACTTTTAGAACTCTTGTCGAGGTTCGGACTATAGTATCAGTAATTGAATCACGAGGACATGATTCCTCTAACCGGGGAAGCATGTCACAATTCTCAATTTCCGGTCATTTTTCAAATTTACTAATCATCGGTTACTATTCATCATTTATCGTAAACTAGGTTTACGAGTATCAAATTCGCATAACCTTAAAGGTTTAGCTGCGAATTCATGAGCATATCATCGAGGACATTTCATATAGGCTAGATTTAGTCTACATATCATTAGTAACATCATCATCACATTAGTTCATGCATGGTTTTGCATTTTACGTTAAACGCATAATTTTTTTTATTAAATAAACGCTATCGCGTAATTAATTATTTTGAACATTTGATCCGATATTTCCAAAAATTATCCCGATATATTTTTATACTCATATTAAGATTATAAAAATAATATTATGAGTTTACCCGGTGTTTTAAATTTACTTCGTAAATAAATTGTTATATTTATATAATTACGACGGTTTTCATAAAAACTACACGATAATTAGTATTTCACTCAAATTTTTGTAAGAAATGTATTTTTATAATTTTTATGACTTCAATATGTTTTATTTTGATTCGTTAAAATTTATTTTTAGTTAACACTACCTTACAAGCTCAAATATATACCTAATTACCAAACTATGCTTACAAATATACATCTATTCTACACTTAAATACTTATAAAAAAAAATTGATCACTTGCTAAACAAATACCCCCTTGTCGACAAGGGGATGACTCACACCATTTATTCACTAAATATCTAACTTATGCAATACTTATAATCATTTTATATTTACAAACAACACATACAACTAAAAATACAAAGGTGAAATCAAGTTACTCTCTTCCTCTCTTCTCCCCTAAGAACCGGACACCTTGAAAGACCAAGAAGGAGATCACAAAAAAATTTCAAGTCAAGTTCATCACAATCTAGACACACTCTTAAGTAAGGTTTTGAAATAAAAACCTAGGGTGTTAGGATTAACCTTATTCATTTAACCTCATCAAGTTACTAGTAAGCATTTCATGTTCATATTCATCTTTCATATTCATATTATGTTCATTTCATCATGCTTGAGAAAAACATGCAAGTCATATTGATGTCTATACCACTTTTTATTGTTTTTAAGTGTTATAAATATATATTCATCATCCTATAATTACTCCTTGAAACATATCACTTTTGGTGATGTCTAGGAACCCATGACACCCTAAGAAGGTGTATGGTAGGATTAGAATAGTTTCGGCGTTGGTTTGAATTGGTTAGAATAGGTTTTGCGCGAGAAAAACTCATTTCGACAACTTTAGTTAAAGGTCTGATCTTATTTTTAAATTCTGGAATTCTCGACAGTAGGTAAAAATTTTTGGACTAGATATTTAGAAAATATACTTTAAAACGAAAACGTGGCCGCTTGAACGGGTTAAAACGGAGTTATAACGAAGAAGTTATGCTATTTTCAAGTTAGACGACGAAAAATATAAAAATCAGAAATTTCAGCATGTTACTTCCACTTTTTACGAGTCAAAAATGAGGCTTAGGCGTTATGAAATGTGTCGAATTATCAAAAATATATTAGTATACTTTGATACGAAGCTAAGGACATATAAAACGTAGAAAACGGACTTGTAACGATTAAATTACACGCGTTTAAATAAAGTTGCCGTAACTATATTATATAAGCAAAATTAATATATTTCTATTAGACAAACATTACGGCCACGAAGGACCATGTTGAGGGTTGTTTTTAACATGGATGTAGTACTTTTTACAAAATGATGTCTTCTAGTAAAAGTAAGTTCGCCTAGCCTATTTTCCAAAATGTCCGACCGTTCGTCAAGCGGAGTTGTAACGAATAAAATACGGTCACTTAAACTTTGCCGGAAATCACCCTTTCGGATACAAGTACCATACTTTATCTATATTTTTCTCCCTGATCGAGACCTCTAGGATGAAAAATTAAATGCTAAAACTTTGAGATAATGACACAAGCTTCCCAAAACCGTTGAGTTTGTTTCCTAACACTCGATGTGTACCATTTTACGACTAGCTTTTCAAGGCCGTTTAGTCACTTTCATGAAATTGTCAAAGGCATTGTTTTACGACGAAAAGCTATAATTTCATAATAAATCACTAAATGACTATCGTAGGATATCGTTTCAACATAAATACTGGTAAAGTAATTTATAAATTGTCAAAACGTTATAAGATTATTTTTCGACGATAAACTTTATTTTCAAAGGTGTACAAGTGGTATGGATATCATATGAGTTTGCATGCACGACATTGTTTCATGACTTATATTAGAGCATATCATTTATAATAGGTCGCGGTTAGAGTGTTGCGTCTCATTTCTGTGCATCCATTCTGTCATCATAACTATTGCAACAGGTGAGTAATCACATCCCCTTTTTACCGTTTTACTATATTTTGGGGCGAAATGCATGAACCATTCTTGAGCTAAATTGATTACTACTTTTATTAACTTGTTTGACTAGAACTTGTGAACTCGAATCAAATCCTTAAACATAATTACAAACCTATGACTTGTTTGAACTTATTGGACCGTACTTACTATGACCCTAAAAGTCTCGCCTTATTGGTGGAGCGTACAAAGACTCCCCTGTTCGGAGAAGTGCAAATTCTCCCATGTTCGGAGTGTTCTTAATTGTATATAATAGTTGTATGATGTACTGTTCGTACATTCGCATTGTTAGTCTCCTATTAGTAGGTAGTATGGATAGCGCTATTAGAGGTCGGCCAACCTCTCGTCCACTATGTTACGGGGCGCATATTATTTATTCTAGGGGCTTTGCCTGGCATACATTATTATATACGTGGTACTATATTGTGAACTATTATGACCACTTATACTTGATTACTTGAGACGCTATATTTTGTGCAATGGGTTGTGAACACACAGGTTGCAAGTTTTGTATGGGCGGAACTTGGAACTGAGTGGATTTACAATGCCTTTGCTTTGTGGACTAATTTCGATGACCGAAACCTTTGACTCTCTCTTTCTTACGAGTTTTCTTATTTTACGAAACGTGTATACTCACCAACTATTTTCATAGTTGACCCGTTTTTCTCTTATGCATTTAGGGTGATCGTTAGTAAGCTTTTCTACCAGGTCTTGCATAATGAAGTTTTCACTTGTTACTACAAATCGTTATGTAATAAAACGCAATATTTTGGGATCTAAACTTTGTAATATATTTGTCGATGTTGGCTAAACTGGTATTGTAATGGTGTACTCTTTCTTTTGAATCTTAACGTTGGTATGTTCTATTATCTTGTGCTTATGTTCCTTTCCGTTACACCTCGTGTTTCCGCCTCCGGCGAGGGTGTGACATTCAATATTTACCATACTTAGTGAATTCTTCCAGATATAAATACGGCGTATTTACCAGAGTTTCATACGCCGTATGCTCTTTTACAGCTTGCATACAAAATAATCAAAAACAGCTCCAACATGTCATTTTTTTGGGTTCAGTAAATACCCAAACTCCTTAATCTATGATTTGAATAGAAAATAACCTAAGTGCTTAGTCCGTTAAACACTAACAGGTCACTGAGTGCATAGTCTCTCAGTGAGCCATCTTCAGGATACTCAGTATGAGGTGAAGAAGAAGTCTCTCCACTCAGTAACGCGGAACTTAAAAAGTAAAGACTGAGTCAAGAAGAAGATGGTGGATTCAGTGAGTGATGACATTAACTCACTGAATCCCTAAAACTCCTCTCCAACTACTAACACTGAAGACAAACTTGACTAAAGACTGAAGGCTGAGAAGACTGAAGAATGGGTGGGACAAAACGGTTATGCTTGAAGTGATAAAGACAGAGTGCTTATCTTCAAGAAGTCAACTTTCCCTGAAAGGCGCAACATCAGTACTGACAAGTAGAAAGTGGCTTTGTCCCTTACCAGAAATAGCCTTTGTAAACAGAGACAAAATACATCAGTATTTTGTCTTTTGTAGCCTGTCAGTTTGTCACTTAGGAAAGAGTTAAAACTCATACTTGTATAAATAGCATAAGAGATGGAGTGAAAGATCTAAGCTTGTGAATTGTAAAAACACACATACACGCAAGCCATCTTTCACTCCTCCAAATACAACTTAATCCCTGAGATAGCTCAATGGGTACTTGTAGTTCTGCTTAGACTTAGCCTGAGATTCGTGAGGAGTTACACCCTTTGTCATTTAAATCCCAAGTACTATTCCGCAAGTACTTGGGTAATGTATTCTTCTGATTCATTTCTAATAAGAATATAGACGTTGAAAATTTAATAGTGTGTTTCTACTTACATCACTTTCAGTCATTGATTCACTATTAGTTCGTTTTTAAATTCTTAACTGTTTTATACGATAGTGAATAGGGAACAACAAGTGGTATCAGAGCCAGGCTGATTATAAAACCCTTTTAAGCCGCTCTAAAACGTTTTTAAATCAGGATCCTTATGGCTGAAATTGATGTACCCCAACTAGTCGATAAAAAGGGCGGAGCTTATTCAGTTGTTGCCCCTAGACTTGAAGTTGGTAAATTCAACAAATGGAAAAAGTGTATGCTTTGCTATTTGATTGGGATGTAACCTTATTATATCAAGTGTATAAATGAAGGTCCATTTATCCCAAAGACTGCTGAAGGTTTGCCTAAACCTGAAGCTCAGTGGACTCAGGATGAGAGGAGAGTAGTCAACCAGGACCAAAGACTCAAAAGTATCATCATATCATGTCTTCCTGATGATATTATGGAGTCAGTCATAAGCTGTAGTACAACCAAACAAACCTGGGATGACCTGGTCCACAGTCATGAAGGTCCTTATGATACCAAGGAAAACAGGATAATGGACGTGAAACTTGAGTATAACACCTTCAAGGCTAAGGACTCTGAAACTCTGTCTCAAACTTACACCCGGTACAAAACTCTCTTAAATGAACTGTTTAATGATGGTGTTAAGTTGTCCAAACATGAAATCAATGTTGGTTTTGTCAATAGTCTCCCTGAGAAGTGGCTGAATTTCTCTCAGGGACTTAGGAATGCTAATCATATCCAGACCCTTGAACTTCTTGAAATTTATGGGAAATTTGTCTATGAGGAAAACCTCATCAACAGACGATACCCTGACTTAAAGAAGTCTCGGGAAGTCAAGAAGTCCCTGACCACCACTTCAACACCAATATCAACTGCTTTTTATTCTAACAGTGTTGTTCAAGATTTTTAGGAAAATTCAGATGATGAGCCTGATGAGAGATCAAGTGAGGAGTACCTAAATGATCTGAACACGGAATTTCAGGAAAGGGCACTCCTTGCTACCTCTCGAAGGTTTATAAAAAGAAACAAAGGTTTTTCAAATGCTAAAGCAAATGAGGACACTGAATGCTTTAAGTGTCACAAAAAAGGTCATTTGGCAAAAGACTGTTTTTCAAAAACAATTTCGGAACCCTCGTATAAACCATCAGGGTCAAATAAGTCCTCAGGCTTTAGCAAATTTCAACCAAAAATCTATCAGTCTCATCAAAATTTTCAAAACAAATCTGATCAAAACAAAACCATTGATTTTGAAGCTAAGTATAGGAAAGTCAAAGCTAAGCTTGCATTGCTTGAGGCCAGTCCCTCAGAAACAACAAAAAATGTTCAATCTGTGCAGGGTAAAAACAAAGGTCTTGTTGTTGAAACCTTCGACTGGGATGAAGAGCCAATCTCATATGATGATGAAATGGTGCATTTCAGTGCACTGATGGCCCTCTCAGAAGAGGATAAGCTTCTTTGTTGGGAAAAATCATGCCAGAAATGGAGAATGGGTCAACATCACAATGAAGAAGGTAAATATTTAATCTTCTATGGATGATGACTCTGATTGGCAGTCCTATATAAACTATATCAATGCTGACCTTAAGTTTGTAGAAGAGCAATGATTAAATCTTTTTTCAAAATATAACAAGCTAAGTTTTGAACTAAACAAGTGTAGGGATGAACTACTTCTTTAAAACAAAAATAAGCTTGAGGCTATCACTATGCAGATTCAAAACACTGAATTAGTTAAAAGAAATCAGGCTCTTCAAGATGAACTTAAGAAAGAAAAGGATATCATTGCTAGTTGGACTGCTAAGAATCCAAGAGTCTTTGATGCTGTGGGAGCCCCCAGTAGCAAAAAGAGAGTCATAGGTGAAAATCATCTCCCTGAATCTCACGACAAAGACCAGTCTCCCAAACCATTTGTGTCTGGTGGCCTGATTACCAATGTGCTGACTATTCCCAAGCCCAGTGATTGGATTGAAAGGGTTAATCACGAGTAAGCTTCCAAATTTTGATTCTGGAAGAATACTAGAGCTTGAGAGTCAAGCTCTTAAAAGCATGCTTGGAATCCCTGATGTGCCTAGTAGTACTGAACACATTGAGTCTGAAGCAGAGTCTAATGCACCACTTCCACCCCTGAAACCTCTTCAGGGTGCTGCACCAAGCTCTGAGCTTACTCCAATGAAATTCAATCCTCATTCACCAAAGGAAAGATCTGGACTTGGTAGAACAATCCTGAAAAGACCAACAAAACCAATCCAACAAGAATCCACTCCCATTGAGACTTCCACATCTTCAGTCCCCACTGAATCTGACCAAATTCAAGCGATGAACTTGTGAGGAAGGCGACTGCCGATAAGATGGAATCCATCGAAAAAGCTCCTGATTCAATCAAGGAAACTAAATCAGCCTCCTCTAGTTCGTCAAAGTCAAAATCCACCAACAAGCCCAAACAGAAGTGTGATCTATGCAGCTATACCAGTCATACCACTGATAACTGCTATAGAATCCTTTTTTGCATGATCTACAAAAAGGATGATCACAGAACTTCAGTTCACTTACAATATCTAAGTTTACTCAGTAAAGCAAACTATACCAAAGCTGGTCATCAGTATGCTTCAACCTCCAATCTGCTCAAAAGTTTAGAGCTAAACCCTTTCCTCCTTGCCCACACTGTGGCTTTAATGATCATCATCATGATGATTGTCTCATGAACACATCTTTGTGATATTTGCGAGAAAACAGCTCATGAGACATTCCAGCATGACAGTGTCATTCAAGCAAGGAGAAGTTCCAAGCAACCCAGAATCACTGAGTCATCCTCAGTCTAAAAATGCAAAACCTGTGGTAGCACAATGCACTCAACCACTGACCATGAGTCAATTGCCAAATTTAAACAGACCTTTAAGCCCAATCCCACTAGTATGTGGGTCAGCAAGAGAAACTAATCCAATTTACTATTTGTGCAGAGACACGCCAAGGAGCCTATTTGGCATCTGGATAGTGGATGCTCAAGAAGCATGACTGGTGTTAAGGAGTATCTGCACAAGTATGTAAAGGAACCAGGACCCAAGGTAGTATTTAGTGATAACTCATCATGTCCTACTGAAGCTTATGGTTCAGTATACCGCAATGGAATAGTTTTATCTAGAATAGCTTATGTCAATGGTCTCAAATACAATCTCATCAGTGTCAGTCAACTCTGTGATGTAAAGTACATTGTGCAATTCAATGACAAACAAGGCACCATTTCCAATGCCAACAAAGAAGTTGTTTTGATATCCACTAGAAGAGATGATGTTTATGTCTTAGATATGTCAACACTCTCTCAAGATGGAACTTGTCTTTTTGCCAAAGCCACTGAAACTGTCAACTGGCTGTGGCACAAGAGACTCTCTCACTTAAAATTCAAAAACATCAACAACTTGGCAAAACAAAACAAGGTCCTTGGCTTACCATCACTGTTTTTTGCAAAAGACAAACCATGCTCTGCCTGTGAAAAAGCCAAACACCATAGAGCATCATTCAAAACCAAACAAAATTTCTCCATCAAAAGTTGCCTTCACCTCCTACATATGGATCTCTTTGGACCTGTCAGTCCAAGATCAATCCAGCATGAGAAGTATACACTTCTGATTGTTGATGAGTTTTCAAGATACACTTGGGTATACTTTCTTTCCAAAAAGAGTCAGGCAGCTGATACAATAATGTCATTCATCAGAAAAGTTAAAACTAAAATGACATTCTTGTTAAACAAATCGAACTGACAATGGCGAGTTCGAAATGAAGAGCTTGAAAACTTCTGTGATGAAAAGGGAATCTCCCAAAACTTGTCATCTCCTTACACCCCTGAACAAAATGGGGTAGCTGAAAGGAAAAACAGAACTGTCATTGAGGCTGCTAGAACCATGTTAAATGGCTCAGGATTATCAAAACATTTCTAGACTGAAGCAGTCAAAACAGCCTGTTACATTTAAAACAGGTCAATCATTGTCAAAAGACATAACAAAACCCCATATGAGATTTTCAAAGGAAGACTTCCTGATATCAGCTACTTTCATGTGTTTGGATGTCCTGTGTTTATTCATAACCACAAGGATCATCTAGGCAAATTTGATGCCAAAGCTGATGATGGATACTTTCTAGGTTACTCACTGATCTCCAAAGCCTTCAGGGTATTTAACATAATAAGACAACAAGTTGAGGAAACTTTTCATGTCACCTATGATGAGAGTTCAGAAAGCATCAGGTTCACCAACACCTCAGTGGAGGAAATAGGAATTGATAACTCATCAAGATATCCTCCGGATGAGTATAACACTGAAATCAATTCCTCATACCAAGCTGATGCTGACATCTCATATTATGTCTTACCTCACAACTTTCAAGAGTTTCCTTCTTCTGTGTTAACTTGTTGTTATACACATGGATCTCCTCTTTTTTCCTTTTAAGCATGTCCTTGCAGTCCTTTGATAGTTGTTTGATACAATTGCCAATTGTTGCTTCATTTCTTCTTTTGATCTGTCTTTGTATAAGTTCATGACGAGATCTGTTGTCACTGAACTTCCTAGGTTTTGTGCTCTGATGCCACATGTGAGATGTGCCAACAAATGTTTTCAAAGGATTGGTCCATTTGTTTTCAGTATAATGATTGGTATTTGCCATGGTTATGTAGTGATAATGGGGACAATATTGTGCAGTAAAATAGAAACTTGTACACGAAATATTTGGAGGGAAAGAAACAAGAAATGTAACTGTTTTATTGATGATAATATATCTGATAATACAAGGAACTATTCATAATTTGTGAACAGGCATGTCCAAGGGGTGTAATGGTTCGGAATTGGACTAATAGGGACACACCCTTTCATGAGAAACTGCCACAACGAATCCTAACTATAATAACTGTTTGTAACTATCAAAATTGAAAGTTTGGCTATCCTAAGTATTCAACCTTATTGGTTGAAATATATGTCTGATATATACATGATATAGTACATAGTATAACTGTCTTAGTGTAACTTAGAAAGAGAGCATTTGGAATTATAATATCCAATACACTCCCCTAAGTTCAAATGCTTGTAATCTTCTGTCTTTGATGTGGTTAGATGATAGTAAAATGATCATGGTTGTCTTTGTCTTCCATCTTCCCTTCCTTTTTACTTGCTTCTCCTCCTTGAAAATTGCTGAAATGAAATGGTTGGCTGTTGTCTTTGAGATCTTCAAGTTTTATCCCAAAATGTTCAATCTTTTTGTCCCATTGAGTGTTCAGTGCGGTGTGTTGAGTCACAAGATCTTCACAACCATGATGGCATTTTCCTTTGCCTTTCAAAACTGGTTCATCTGTTTCATAGTGTGACACCCTTGTGGTGTTATAGTAACAATTAAAAACACTCACATATTGATTGAAACAATTTTTTATCTCAAGACTATTTTTCTTTTGTAAGCCAAAGATCTCAGCAATATAAGGGAAGTCATTTGAGAAATCCACACTGAGGTATCCCCCAAGTGTCTCAACAAGTTTGTGGAGATACATTAAATGGATCTCCTTCCCATGTATTGTGGGTGGTAAGGGCCCTGGTGTTTGCTTTTTAAGATGGACAGTGAAAAACCACCTATAGACTTTCATGAACTTTTCTCTGAATTTATCTCATTTCTGACTAACTATTTTATCATTTTTAATTAAATCTAGCAATGAAATATAATCATTAAAAGAGTTGGAAGATGTACACATTTCCCATTGACATAATCACTGTCTTGTGATTTGTTGTCTGCAGCAGATGATTTAAATGGACACATGTAGTCCATATGTACCTTTCCTTCATATATATTGGATATGTGTGAGAGGGCTACTGCACTTTGTTGGTGTATCTCCTTGTCTTTGTTATGAGGGTCTTCATCAAGCATTATGAAATAACTATTCATGTATACATTCTGCCTATGGTTGATCTTATTGTGATCAAAAGAACAATCAAATGGCTTGAGGAACATTGGAATAGGCTTGCACCTATTTCCATTGAAGGTAAGTTCCAATCCTTGAGCCTCCAACTGCCTTGTGGAGAGTATATTGAGGGATACATCTGGTGTGTAGTACACACCAGGGATGATGTAAATCTCTGATCCTAACTTGATTTGTATCTCTCCAATGCCATGCACAAAAATGAATTTCTTTTGGTCTTCAATTTTCTCAACTGAGAATTTCTCCTTCAATTTTGAGAATTAATTCATGTTAGAGCTGACATGTTTATTTAATTTTTTGCTCATATACCAGATTTGGTTCCATATTTGTTCATCAGTTCCCTCCACCATGAAATCTGTGGATAAGTGGATGAACTCTGGATATGTAATCTGAATTTTTGGAGAATTGGTGAGGATTCCATGGCCTTCATCTTCTGTGAGGCTATCTCATTTTGGACAATTTCTTGCTATGTGTCCTTTCAGCCTACACTTAAAATAGATGTAGTTCTTGTGTCTTTCAAGAGTTTCCTTCTTCTGTGTTAACTTGTTGTTATACACATGGATCTCCTCTAGTTTCCTTTTAAGCATGTCCTTGCAGTCCTTTGATAGTTGTTTGATACAATTGTCAATTGTTGCTTCATTTCTTCTTTTGATCTGTCTTTGTATAAGTTCATGATGAGATCTGTTGTCACTGAACTTCCCAGGTTTTGTGCTCTGATGCCACATGTGAGATGTGCCAACAGATATTTTCAAAGGATTGGTCCGTTTGTTTTCTGTATAATGATCGGCATTTGCCATGGTTATGCAGTGATAATGGGGACGATATTATGTAGTAAAATAGAAACTTGTAAACGAAATATTTGGAGGGAAAGAAACAAGAAATGTAATTGTTTTATTGATGATAATATATCTGATAATACAAGGACCTATTTATAAGTTGTGAACATGCATGTCCAAGGGGCGTAATGGCTCAGAATTGGACTAATAGGGACACACCCTTTCATGAGAAACTGCCACAACGAATCCTAACTATAATAACTGTTTGTAACTGTCAAAATTGACAGGTTGGCCATCCTAAGTATTCAACCTTATTGGTTGAAATATATGTCTGATATATACATGATATAGTACATAGTATAACTGTCTTAGTGTAACTTAGAAAGAGAGCATTTGGACTTATAATATCCAATACACTCCCCTAAGTTCAAATGCTTGTAATCTTCTGTCTCTGATGTGGTTAGATGATAGTAAAATCATCATGGTTGTCTTTGTCTTCCATCTTCCCTTCCTTTTTACTTGCTTCTCCTTCTTGATAATTGCTGAAATGAAATGGTTGGCTGTTGTCTTTGAGATCTTCAAGTTTTATCCCGAAATGTTCTTTTGTTCCATTGAGTGTTCAGTGCAGTGTGTTGAGTCACAAGATCTTCACAACCATCATGGCATTTTCCTTTACCTTTGAAAACAAGTTCATCTGTTTCTTAGTATGACACCCTTGCTGTGTTATAGTAACAATTAAAAACACTCAAATATTGATTGTAACAATTTTTTATCTCAAGACTATTTTTTTTGTAAGCCAAAGATCTCAGCAATATAAGGGAAGTCATTTGAGAAATCCACACTGAGGTATCCCCCAAGTGTCTCAACAAGTTTGTGGAGATCCATTAAATGGATTTTCTTCCCATGTATTGAGATGGACAGTGAAAAACGACCTATAGACTTTCATGAACTTTTCTCTGAATTTATCTCATTTCTAACTAACTATTTTATCATTTTTAATTAAATCTAGTAATGAAATATAATCATTAAAAGAGTTGGAAGATGTATACCTTTCACAATGACATAATCACTGTCTTGTGATTTGTTGTCTGCAGCAGATGATTTGAATGGACACATGTAGTCCATATGTCCCTTTCCTTCATATATATTGCATGTGTGTGAGAGGGCTACTGCACTTTGTTGGTGTATCTCCTTGTCTTTGTTATGAGAGTCTTCATCAAGCATTCTGAAATAACTGTTCATGTATACATTCTGCCTATGGTTCATCTTATTGTGATCAAAAGAACAATCAGATGGCTTGAGGAACATTGGAATAGGCTTGCACCTATTTCCATTGAAGGTAAGTTCCAATCCTTGAGCCTCCAACTGCCTTGTGGAGAGTATATTCAGGGATACATCTGGTGTGTAGTACACACCAGGGATGATGTAAATCTCTGATCCAAACTTGATTTGTATCTCTCCAATGCCATGCACAAAAATGAATTTCTTTTGGTCTTCAATTTTCTCAACTGAGAATTTCTCCTTCAATTTTGAGAATAAATTCATGTTATAGCAGACATGTTTATTTAATTTGTTACTCACATACTAGATTTGGTTCCGTCTTTGTTCATCTATGGATAAGTGGATGAACTCTGGATATGTAATATGACTTTGTGGAGAATGGGTGATTGATGAGTGTCTAAATACTCATCATTTTTGTACTGTTTAGAATGCCAAAAACATCTGAAAACACTCAGAAACACATCAAAATGATAAAATATCACAAACAAGTGTTTTATATGTTTTAAATGCAAAATCATAAAAATCTGGTGAAAAACGTATCAAATTTGCATAATTGGCAGTTTTAGTTCCCCAAGTTTCAAAAAATTGTCAAAATTAGTCCCTGGTAATTCAAAAACTTGTAAAAAGTCAATTAAGGTCCATGAGATTCAAAAGTTGTCAAAATAAACCCTTTAAAGTTTAAAAATAACAATTTACAACTTTAGTCCCTCAACTTTGGAAAAATGTCAAATATAGTCCTTGGTTAATTTAAAAGTGAAAATTATCAAATTTTAACCTTGTACTATTTATAAATGACAAAAATGGTCCTTATGATAAAATTTGGAGAAATTACAAGTTTGATCCCTAAAGTTTCAAAATTGACAGTTTGGTCCACTGGACTTATAAAAATGGAACTTTATATAAATTTGGTCCTTTGGTAATTGAAACTTGGCAAGTCTAACCCTTGTATTAGCTTTGGAATATTTGCAGGTTTAGTCCTTAACTTTCAGAATATTACAATTTTGGTCCTTATGTGTTACTTGCTACAAAAACCAAACGGACCTATATATTACCCAAGTCCAAAACAAATCCCTGGCCCAATACCCCAAAGCCCAAACCAGTGTTTAAAATAGAAACGCGCCAGGCACTGTTCACCATCCTCTCCCTTTCCACTGTACCAATCCATTGCTAACATCTGCCACATCCACTGTTTTCCATCACCAACTCCTTAACCATTTCACACCTTGTCCCCCTCCACCTTGCAAGCCAACTCATTACCTCATTTAATGCATTAACCTGCTTCTAAGACTTTTCCCGCCAAAACACCAAGTGGACGGTTTTGATAATTTTCAATGATCCAAGGGCTGCAATGAAGTGGGATATGATCGAGATGTCGACAAGGAACAAAATGAATCAATAAATATCAAGAGAGAAGCAGTGTAGAAGAAAAAGTAGTGTAATTTTAAAATTCTGTTATGTCGTTTTAATAATTTAAGTTTCCAGTTTATGTTTTAAGTCTTCAAGTGTTTTGTAATCATATTCCACTATAATAAAAACTTAATTTCAGTCTCAATTTCAGTACTTGAATACAATTTCAGTTTATGCATATTTCATGTCTAAATTCTCAAAGTTACTCAACTGTTGTTATATGTGTTGTTAAGGATTTTAAAAGCTCACAAAAGCTCTTTTAAAGTTATTAAAATCTTATAGAAGTTAAAAAAGTCAATTTAGATTCAAAACCCAAGAATTCCCAAAATATAAAAAATTAGTTAAAAATAAAAAATCCTATGGAAAAATGATGAATATTGGTGCGATCTTGATATTGGATTAATCTTGGGTTTAGAGCTTCTTGGGAAGCATTAGGATTAATCCTCAGTCCTTGGTTTTCTGTCTTGAGAATAAACTCAATTTGTAAGCAACATTCTAATAACTTGTATTTCTTCATTTAAGTGTTTAAAGTTTGTTGATTTTAGTTTAATTCTATTTCATTACAGTTATTATAAGGTTATAACAAGATTTCTTAGTTTTAAACTTGTTTTAGTATAAAAATTCTCAAAACAGTCTATATAAAGGGTGTTTGGAATTGCTGAATTAAAAGGTGTTAAAGATTGTTCATGTTGTTATTTGTTGTTGTTTTGTATTACATTAGTTACCAATAGCTCAGTCAAAGCATAAACTGTAGTACTTATTTAGTGAAAAGTCAAATTAGTTTCTATTCTAAATTTGCAGTCCACTGTAGAGATTTAGGAGTACAAATCTTAGCTAAGTAGCTTATAACTTGATGCAGTAGCTTAATTTCATCCTATAATAGCTTAATATATTATAATGGATCATTAGAATCAGTTATAAGTTAAATAAAGTCAACTTGTTAGTTTTCCATAGAAAGTCAAAATTTTTCCAAATGCAGTTTTTGAATAAACTTTAGAATTTCATTGTGAGTTTAATATTAGTATTTAGCTTAAATACTTTTGGGATAGTAAACTTTAACTGCTTAAATAAATTATAAAAATAGTAGTTCACTCTTACTCAGCTTATTAAGTCCTTATTCAGTAGCTTCTTTTGAGCACCCTTTCGAAAAATGCCTGCACCACCAAAACGGTGGCCATAACCACCACTTTGGTGGGTCCCTGAGTCACACCAGTGAACCCCACTGGTGGTTCTTGGTTCCTTTCCACTCACCACCCAGCTGACTCTCCATTTCAGTAAAGGTTTTGAGCTTAAGCTCTGTGGACCCCACTCCTAGATAGGCCTCAATCTGTCCCATTTTACTGAATTGAACTAGTTTAACTTTGCTTAATTCTTGGCTTAAACTGCTTTTCAAGTTTAGGATGATTGGAATAGGTTAGTATTTAGTTAATATAGCATAACCTAGCTTATGTGTTAATTTGGTGTCCATTTGTAGAATGTAGCTTATTTTGAATTGCTTATTAATAAGCAGTTACACATCAGTTGCTTTTTCCTCCACATAAGCATATGTTTTTATATTTTTTATAAACTTAGAATAATATTTTAGCATTTTCCTGAATTTTTCAGATTTTTCCATCACTGTTTTCTATTTTTCTTAATTTTAACTAGTTTTTAAGTCTTTTTAAATAGCTTTTAATACTAATAAATCAGAAAAAGCTTAAAAAAAATATGTTTTCAATTTTCCTAGATTAAGATAAATATAAAAAGTCTAAAAAGTATTTTTCCATAATTTTCTTGGTTTAAAAAGTATTTTTTAGCATTTTAATTAGTTTTAAATAGTTTTAAATTAATAATAAATACATAAAAAGTCTAAAAAATATATTTTTAGTTTTAAAATAAGTTTTATCATATTTTAGATTTTTCTAAGTTATAATTTCATTTTTCTAGGTTAATTTTGTATTTTCTTATATATTAGTGCATTTTAAATACTTAATAAATAGTTTTTAATTAATAATAATTAAATAAATAGTTGTAAAAATAATTTTCTTTTTATAATAATTTTCTTTTATTATTAGGATTGTAAAAATATCATTTTCATATTTGTAGGCCTTTTATTTCTTAAAACTCACGTTTTATTTTGTACGTTTACGTAATTTTATTTAAGCGTACGTTTTAGGTTTTAAACGTTCATCACTTTAAAAATAGTGATAGCGTTTATTTAATATATTTTATCTTTTATTTCTTTTAATTTGCAATTAAGTCGCTGTAATTTGTCAATCTTTTCTTTAGGTAATTATCCATCAAAATCCTTACTGATCACTATCCTTAGTGATCATTCTATCATCTGATCAAGTGTTTATACACCAATTCATCCTCCGTGGGACTTAGCGACCCAGGAATACACTATATTCCTCTGATCTTAAATTGCATTTGGTGTTTGAACTGTTTTGAGTTTCTTACGGTCAGCCATTCACAAGTGGCCGACTTGCGTGAGATAACTTGACAGTTCGGGGCCGGATCAAATTTTGGCGCCGCTTCCGGGGAGGCTGTAAGCGTGTTTTAAGCATTTCCAGATCCATTCTTGCACATATACCACCTTTTTGTAAACAATTTTTAAAAATCAAAAAGTTCATTAACACTTTTTCTAAAGTGTTAACAACGCCAAAAATATTTTCATTCCTTGTTTTTACATCATGTTTTTCAAAAATACCAAAATATTCCTCTTTACCCTCTTACCCTTTTGATTCTTCATTTCTTACCCTCTAAAACCTTTTGATTCTTTCTATGTCTTATCCTCACCCTCTTGGTTGTCAATGGTGTGGTGGTCCTTATAATGGTGGCAATTGCCCCAGTTGTAGCATGGTGGAATCAGGAAACGGGTCTGTCTATAACCAGGATCCCTATTCCTACCATAACACAACTGATTTATTCCATCAGCTACCACACTGTGAGACTCAGCAGTTTTACTGTTGTGAGTACTGTGGTGGTTCACACTCCAGTTCTGATTGTCAATCGGGAAACACGCTTGTCTATGAGCAGGTTCCTGATAACAATTATGACTACAACACATATGACTCACAGCCACATCAGTTTTACTGTTGTGAGTATTGTAGAGGTCCTCACTCTAGCTCGGATTGTCAAACAGGGAATCCAATTCCTTGTAACAATTACGACTATTCGTTTCAAGACCAACCTCCACAATACCAAATGATTCAAGCAACTCCTCATGAAACTACGACAGACCTTCTACTAAAGAGTCTTGAGTTATTAAAAGAACTTAAGGAGGAGTCGGCTACGTCACATGAGAAATCCATGGAAGAATTGTTAGCGGAGGAACGGGCTGCTAAATTAGATTCCCAGATTGCCATTGAAAACACTGTTAGGGAATCAATTAGACTACAAAAAGCATTCAAATCTAGCTCTCAATTCCATTTCATTCCTGATGACGATGATGATGAAGATACCCTTGATATTCTACAATTTTATTCATCAAGTTCATCAGTTGAGATTCCATCCATGGAAATGCAGGGAGAAAAGAATATGACTGAATCACTAGCAGTAGAAATAATGGAACTTGTAGAATCCATAACTGCTAGTCCTTCTCAACTCCC
Organism: Chrysanthemum makinoi; assembly: GCA_910596185.1. Classification (NCBI taxonomy): domain Eukaryota; kingdom Viridiplantae; phylum Streptophyta; class Magnoliopsida; order Asterales; family Asteraceae; genus Chrysanthemum; species Chrysanthemum makinoi. Next base: position 14,342,124 of record OU343219.1, read on the forward strand.
TCAGTCTGCTGTTATCACACCCGAGGTTCACACTCACTCTCTCGAACATGGGGGATGAACTTCTTGACACTGTTCCTGAAAAGGAATCGGACGAATTCATAAAGTCTAGTGTTGAGGACTTTGTCCCAATCCCGAGAGAGTCACATGGAACTTCTGATCATATGTGTGATTCTTTTTCCCCTCTTGAGTGTTCAAAAGATCATTTTGAAACTTTCTCCGATGTTAGCGAAGATTGTACTTCTCATGGAAACATCGAGTATGTTGAGGCATCACTCCCAAAGTCTGAGGCTGATCATCTTCTTGAGGAGTTCACCGATGAACTCACTCACATCAATCCACTTTCATCGAAAAGTAATGATAGTCTTTCTGATTTCAAAGCCGATCTGGGAGAGACTGAAAGTCTCATTGATAATGATCGTTCACTCAGTTCTTATCCCAACAGTCCAATAGAGAATATTAATCACTTTGTTCCTGAAACATTCAAAACTACTTTCACCAATCCTCTATTTGAATTCGACTCTGAATTCACTTTAATTTCTGAGAATCCACTCTTTGATGCTCAGATTGAGGATAGTGATGAGTCTACAGTGGAACAAGAATTCACAGATTTACATCTTGTGATTGATTCTCTTCATGAGGAGTTCGCCGATGAACTCACTCATATCATATCTCCGCCGGAGTATGATAATTTCCACTTTGATCTAGACATTCCCATAATATGTCTTGATCAAGCGAGCTTAACTGAGGAGATTCATGAAACTATGAATTCTCCTATTGAGGATGAAGAGTTAGTCATGATTTTATCATGATTTTCTTTCTTTTCTTCATATATCCCGTGACTTCCCCTGTTCTTCACTCCTTCGGGAATGAAGACATTATCTTTGACCCAGGCATTTCCATGCACCATTTGTGAGCCGGGTCTGTCTGTCTCTATATCTCATCGGTGTGGAACTTTCACGTACTTCAATGTTTGTCCAAACATCTTGAATGAAAGTCCGATGGAGATTGTCTCTTCCACTTACTTCCCCATGAACAAATTAATTCGGGGTCGAGTCAAGCTAGTGACTCGGGAATCAAAAACATTAGCATGCACCACATGGGTTTTCACCCATGAGTACCACTCTAGTGTGGGGGAGATGCCCCACATGTTGTATAAATTTTAAAAATGAATGAAAATTGTAAATATTAAAAAAGAGAATAATTGTTGTGTTTCTACACTTAGCTAGTAATGTTATCTTTTTACGTTCTAAGTTTCGGCATAACAGTCGGTACTTTGAATATTGAGGACAATATTCATTTCTAAGTGTGGGGGGGGAAATTCTGGCGAATTTGATCATAAATGTACCCTTTTAGTCCCTTTTTCCCCCAAAATGGCCAAATTTAAAATTTTTTTTTTAGTGGAAGTACTATGTACTAAACACAACAAATGGTAATCAGTCCACCATGTCTAACCCACATAAGGACTGGCTAATCCAGGAGCAAACGGCTCTTGGTAAAGATATCTCAAATCCGTTGACGGCTTGCAATTTGCCCAAAATTGTATGGTGTTCAGCTCACCATATCCTAAAAAGTAAAGAGTTGGCTAGCCCGCAAGTTTATGGCTTGTGGTAAAGGCAGTGGAAAAACCATAATTGGTAATCGGCTCACCAAAGATAATATTGATAATTTATCTAAGAGTTGGCTAGTCCAGAAGCAAACGGCTTCTGGTAAAGACAAATCAAATCCGTTGAAAGCTTATTATTTGCTCAAAATCATTTGGTTATCATTGTACCAAAGTTCTTACTTGAACTAAAACAATTGGCTACTCCAGAAGTAATGGCTTTTGGTAAAGAGATAAAATCCATTAACTTTTCATAAATTATTGCTAGGGACTAGCAATATCTTAGTGTGGGGGATTGATGAGTGTCTAAATACTCATCATTTTTGTACTGTTTAGAATGCCAAAAACATCTGAAAACACTCAGAAACACATCAAAATGATAAAAATATCACAAACAAGTGTTTTATATGTTTTAAATGCAAAATCATAAAAATCTGGTGAAAAACGTATCAAATTTGCATAATTGGCAGTTTTAGTCCCCCAAGTTTCAAAAAATTGTCAAAATTAGTCCCTGGTAATTCAAAAACTTGTAAAAAGTCAATTAAGGTCCATGAGATTCAAAAGTTGTCAAAATAAACCCTTTAAAGTTTAAAAATCACAATTTACAACTTTAGTCCCTCAACTTTGGAAAAATGTCAAATATAGTCCTTGGTTAATTTAAAAAGTGAAAATTATCAAATTTTAACCTTGTACTATTTATAAATGACAAAAATGGTCCTTATGATAAACTTTGGAGAAATTACAAGTTTGATCCCTAAAGTTTCAAAATTGACAGTTTTGGTCCCTGGACTTATAAAAATGGAACTTTATATTAATTTGGTCCTTTGGTAATTGAAACTTGGCAAGTCTAACCCTTGTGTTAGCTTTGGAATATTTGCAGGTTTAGTCCTTAACTTTCAGAATATTACAATTTTGGTCCTTATGTGTTACTTGCTACAAAAACCAAACGGACCTATATATTACCCAAGTCCAAAACAAATCCCTGGCCCAATACCCCAAAGCCCAAACCAGTGTTTAAAATAGAAACGCGCCAGGCACTGTTCACCATCCCTCTCCCTTTCCACCTGTTACCAATCCATTGCTAACATCTGCCACATCCACCTGTTTTTCCATCACCAACTCCTTAACCATTTCACACCTTGTCCCCCTCCACTTTGCAAGCCAACTCATTACCTCATTTAATGCATTAACTTGCTTCTAAGACTTTTTCCGCCAAAACACCAAGTGGACGGTTTTGATAATTTTCAATGATCCAAGGGCTGCAAAGAGGTGGGATATGATCAGATGTCGACAAGGAACAAAATGAATCAATAAATATCAAGAGAGAAGCAGTGTAGAAGAAAAGTAGTGTAATTTTAAAATTCTGTTATGTCGTTTTAATAATTTAAGTTTCCAGTTTATGTTTTAAGTCTTCAAGCGTTTTGTAATCATATTCCACTATAATAAAAACTTAATTTCAGTCTCAATTTCAGTACTTGAATACAATTTCAGTTTATGCATATTTCATGTCTAAATTCTCAAAGTTACTCAACTGTTGTTATATGTGTTGTTAAGGATTTTAAAAGCTCACAAAAGCTCTTTTAAAGTTATTAAAAGCTTATAGAAGTTAAAAAAGTCAATTTAGATTCAAAACCCAAGAATTCCCAAAAATATAAAAAAATAGTTAAAAATAAAAAAATCCTATGGAAAAATGATGAAGATTGGTGCAGTACTGATATTGGATTAATCTTGGGTTTAGAGCTTCTTGGGAAGTATTAGGATTAATCCTCAGTCCTTGGTTTTCTGTCTTGAGAATAAACTCAATTTGTAAGCAACATTCTAATAACTTGTATTTCTTCATTTAAGTGTTTAAAGTTTGTTGATTTTAGTTTAATTCTATTTCATTACAGTTATTATAAGGTTATAACAAGATTTCTTAGTTTTAAACTTGTTTTAGTATAAAAATTCTCAAAACAGTCTATATAAAGGGTGTTTGGAATTGCTGAATTAAAAGGTGTTAAAGATTGTTCATGTTGTTATTTGTTGTTGTTTTGTATTACATTAGTTACCAATAGCTCAGTCAAAGCATAAACTGTAGTACTTATTTAGTGAAAAGTCAAATTAGTTTCTATTCTAAATTTGCAGTCCACTGTAGAGATTTAGGAGTACAAATCTTAGCTAAGTAGCTTATAACTTGATGCAGTAGCTTAATTTCATCCTATAATAGCTTAATATATTATAATGGATCATTAGAATCAGTTATAAGTTAAATAAAGTCAACTTGTTAGTTTTCCATAGAAAGTCAAAATTTTTCCAAATGCAGTTTTTGAATAAACTTTAGAATTTCATTGTGAGTTTAATATTAGTATTTAGCTTAAATACTTTTGGGATAGTAAACTTTAACTGCTTAAATAAATTATAAAAATAGTAGTTCACTCTTACTCAGCTTATTAAGTCCTTATTCAGTAGCTTCTTTTGAGCACCCTTTCTGAAAAATGCCCTGCACCACCAAAACAGTGGCCATAACCACCACTTTGGTGGGTCCCACAGGTCACACCAGTGAACCCCACTGGTGGTTCTTGGTTCCTTTCCACTCACCACCCAGCTGACTCTCCATTTCAGTAAAGGTTTTGAGCTTAAGCTCTGTGGACCCCACTCCTAGATAGGCCTCAATTCTGTCCCATTTTCTGAATTGAACTAGTTTAACTTTGCTTAATTCTTGGCTTAAACTGCTTTTCAGAAGTTTAGGATGATTGGAATAGGTTAGTATTTAGTTAATATAGCATAACCTAGCTTATGTGTTAATTTGGTGTCCATTTGTAGAATGTAGCTTATTTTGAATTGCTTATTAATAAGCAGTTACACATCAGTTGCTTTTTCCTCCACATAAGCATATGTTTTATATTTTTTATAAACTTAGAATAATATTTTAGCATTTTCCTGAATTTTTCAGATTTTTCCATCACTGTTTTCTATTTTTCTTAATTTTAACTAGTTTTTAAGTCTTTTTAAATAGCTTTTAATACTAATAAATCAGAAAAAGCTTAAAAAAATATGTTTTCAATTTTCCTAGATTAAGATAAATATAAAAGTCATAAAAAGTATTTTTCCATAATTTTCTTGGTTTAAAAAGTATTTTTAGCATTTTAATTAGTTTTAAATAGTTTTAAATTAATAATAAATACATAAAAGTCTAAAAAATATATTTTTAGTTTTAAAATAAGTTTTATCATATTTTAGATTTTTCTAAGTTATAATTTCATTTTTCTAGGTTAATTTTGTATTTTCTTATATATTAGTGCATTTTAAATACTTAATAAATAGTTTTTAATTAATAATAATTAAATAAATAGTTGTAAAAATAATTTTCTTTTTATAATAATTTTCTTTTATTATTAGGATTGTAAAAATATCATTTTCATATTTGTAGGCCTTTTATTTCTTAAAACTCACGTTTTATTTTGTACGTTTACGTAATTTTATTTAAACGTACGTTTTAGGTTTTAAACGTTCATCACTTTAAAAATAGTGATAGCGTTTATTTAATATATTTTATCTTTTATTTCTTTTAATTTGCAATTAAGTCGCTGTAATTTGTCAATCTTTTCTTTAGGTAATTATCCATCAAAATCCTTACTGATCACTATCCTTAGTGATCATTCTATCATCTGATCAAGTGTTTATACACCAATTCATCCTCCGTGGGACTTAACGACCCAGGAATACACTATATTCCTCTGATCTTAAATTGCATTTGGTGTTTGAACTGTTTTGAGTTTCTTACGGTCAGCCATTCACAAGTGGCCGACTTGCGTGAGATAACTTGACAGTTCGGGGCCGGATCAAATTTTGGCGCCGCTGCCGGGGAGGCTGTAAGCGTGTTTTAAGCATTTCCAGATCCATTCTTGCACATATACCACCTTTTTGTAAACAATTTTTAAAAATCAAAAAGTTCATTAACACTTTTTCTAAAGTGTTAACAACGCCAAAAATATTTTCATTCTTTGTTTTTACATCATGTTTTTCAAAAATACCAAAAATATTCCTCTTTACCCTCTTACCCTTTTGATTCTTCATTTCTTACCCTCTAAAACCTTTTGATTCTTTCTATGTCTTATCCTCACCCTCTTGGTTGTCAATGGTGTGGTGGTCCTTATAATGGTGGCAATTGCCCCAGTTGTAGCATGGTGGAATCAGGAAACGGGTCTGTCTATAACCAAGATCCCTATTCCTACCATAACACAACTGATTTATTCCATCAGCTACCACACTGTGAGACTCAGCAGTTTTACTGTTGTGAGTACTGTGGGGGTTCACACTCCAGTTCTGATTGTCAATCGGGAAACACGCTTGTCTATGAGCAGTTTCCTGATAACAATTATGACTACAACACATATGACTCACAGCCACATCAGTTTTACTGTTGTGAGTATTGTAGAGGTCCTCACTCTAGCTCGGATTGTCAAACAGGGAATCCAATTCCTTGTAACAATTACGACTATTCGTTTCAAGACCAACCTCCACAATACCAAATGATTCAAGCAACTCCTCATGAAACTACGACAGACCTTCTACTAAAGAGTCTTGAGTTATTAAAAGAACTTAAGGAGGAGTCGGCTACGTCACATGAGAAATCCATGGAAGAATTGTTAGCGGAGGAACGGGCTGCTAAATTAGATTCCAGATTGCCATTGAACACACTGTTAGGGAATCAATTAGACTACAAAAAGCATTCAAATCTAGCTCTCAATTCCATTTCATTCCTGATGACGATGATGATGAAGATACCCTTGATATTCTACAATTTTATTCATCAAGTTCATCAGTTGAGATTCCATCCATGGAAATGCAGGGAGAAAAGAATATGACTGAATCACTAGCAGTAGAAATAATGGAACTTGTAGAATCCATAACTGCTAGTCCTTCTCAACTCCCTCAGTCTGCTGTTATCACACCCGAGGTTCACACTCACTCTCTGAACATGGGGGATGAGTATCTTGACACTGTTCCTGAAAAGGAATCGGACGAATTCATAAAGTCTAGTGTTGAGGACTTTGTCCCAATCCCGAGAGAGTCACATGGAACTTCTGATCATATGTGTGATTCTATTTCCCCTCTTGAGTGTTCAAAAGATCATTTTGAAACTTTCTCCGATGTTAGCGAAGATTGTACTTCTCATGGAAACATCGAGTATGTTGAGGCATCACTCCCAAAGTCTGAGGCTGATCATCTTCTTGAGGAGTTCACCGATGAACTCACTCACATCAATCCACTTTCATCGGAAAGTAATGATAGTCTTTCTGATTTCAAAGCCGATCTGGGAGAGACTGAAAGTCTCATTGATAATGATCGTTCACTCACTTCTTATCCCAACAGTCCAATAGAGAATATTAATCACTTTGTTCCTGAAACATTCAAAACTACTTTCACCAATCCTCTATTTGAATTCGACTCGGAATTCACTTTAATTTCTGAGAATCCACTCTTTGATGCTCAGATTGAGGATAGTGATGAGTCTACAGTGGAACAAGAATTCACAGATTTACATCTTGTGATTGATTCTCTTCACGAGGAGTTCGCCGATGAACTCACTCATATCATATCTCCGCCGGAGTATGATAATTTCCACTTTGATCTAGACATTCCCATAATATGTCTTGATCAAGCGAGCTTAACTGAGGAGATTCATGAAACTATGAATTCTCCTATTGAGGATGAAGAGTTAGTCATGATTTTTATCATGATTTTCTTTCTTTTCTTCATATATCCCGTGACTTCCCCTGTTCTTCACTCCTTCGGGAATGAAGACATTATCTTTGAACCAGGCATTTCCATGCACCATTTGTGAGCCGGGTCTGTCTGTCTCTATATCTCATCGGTGTGGAACTTTCACGTACTTCAATGTTTGTCCAAACATCTTGAATGAAAGTCCGATGGAGATTGTCTCTTCCACTTACTTCCCCATGAACAAATTAATTCGGGGTCGAGTCAAGCTAGTGACTCGGGAATCAAAAACATTAGCATGCACCACATGGGTTTTCACCCATGAGTACCACTCTAGTGTGGGGGAGATGCCCCACATGTTGTATAAATTTTAAAAATGAATGAAAATTGTAAATATTAAAAAAAGAGAATAATTGTTGTGTTTCTACACTTAGCTAGTAATGTTATCTTTTTACGTTCTAAGTTTCGGCATAACAGCCGGTACTTTGAATATTGAGGACAATATTCATTTCTAAGTGTGGGGGGGAAATTCTGGCGAATTTGATCATAAATGTACCCTTTTAGTCCCTTTTTCCCCAAAATGGCCAAATTTAAAATTTTTTTTTAGTGGAAGTACTATGTACTAAACACAACAAATGGTAATCAGTCCACCATGTCTAACCCACATAAGGACTGGCTAATCCAGGAGCAAACGGCTCTTGGTAAAGATATCTCAAATCCGTTGACGGCTTGCAATTTGCCCAAAATTGTATGGTGTTCAGCTCACCATATCCTAAAAAGTGAAGAGTTGGCTAGCCCGCAAGTTTATGGCTTGTGGTAAAGGCAGTGGAAAACCATAATTGGTAATCGGCTCACCAAAGATAATATTGATAATTTATCTAAGAGTTGGCTAGTCCAGAAGCAAACGGCTTCTGGTAAAGACAAATCAAATCCGTTGAAAGCTTATGATTTGCTCAAAATCATTTGGTTATCATTGTACCAAAGTTCTTACTTGAACTAAAACAATTGGCTACTCCAGAAGTAATGGCTTTTGGTAAAGAGATAAAATCCATTAACTTTTCATAAAACATTGCTAGGGACTAGCAATATCTTAGTGTGGGGGATTGATGAGTGTCTAAATACTCATCATTTTTGTACTGTTTAGAATGCCAAAACATCTGAAAACACTCAGAAACACATCAAAATGATAAAAATATCACAAACAAGTGTTTTATATGTTTTAAATGCAAAATCATAAAAATCTGGTGAAAAACGTATCAAATTTGCATAATTGGCAGTTTTAGTCCCCCAAGTTTCAAAAAATTGTCAAAATTAGTCCCTGGTAATTCAAAAACTTGTAAAAAGTCAATTAAGGTCCATGAGATTCAAAAGTTGTCAAAATAAACCCTTTAAAGTTTAAAAATAACAATTTACAACTTTAGTCCCTCAACTTTGGAAAAATGTCAAATATAGTCCTTGGTTAATTTAAAAAGTGAAAATTATCAAATTTTAACCTTGTACTATTTATAAATGACAAAAATGGTCCTTATGATAAAATTTGGAGAAATTACAAGTTTGATCCCTAAAGTTTCAAAATTGACAGTTTTGGTCCCTGGACTTATAAAAATGGAACTTTATATAAATTTGGTCCTTTGGTAATTGAAACTTGGCAAGTCTAACCCTTGTATTAGCTTTGGAATATTTGCAGGTTTAGTCCTTAACTTTCAGAATATTACAATTTTGGTCCTTATGTGTTACTTGCTACAAAAACCAAACGGACCTATATATTACCCAAGTCCAAAACAAATCCCTGGCCCAATACCCCAAAGCCCAAACCAGTGTTTAAAATAGAAACGCGCCAGGCACTGTTCACCATCCCTCTCCCTTTCCACCTGTTACCAATCCATTGCTAACATCTGCCACTTCCACCTGTTTTTCCATCACCAACTCCTTAACCATTTCACACCTTGTCCCCCTCCACCTTGCAAGCCAACTCATTACCTCATTTAATGCATTAACCTGCTTCTAAGACTTTTCCCGCCAAAACACCAAGTGGACGGTTTTGATAATTTTCAATGATCCAAGGGCTGCAAAGAGGTGGGATATGATCAGATGTCGACAAGGAACAAAATGAATCAATAAATATCAAGAGAGAAGCAGTGTAGAAGAAAAAGTAGTGTAATTTTAAAATTCTGTTATGTCGTTTTAATAATTTAAGTTTCCAGTTTATGTTTTAAGTCTTCAAGTGTTTTGTAATCATATTCCACTATAATAAAAACTTAATTTCAGTCTCAATTTCAGTACTTGAATACAATTTCAGTTTATGCATATTTCATGTCTAAATTCTCAAAGTTACTCAACTGTTGTTATATGTGTTGTTAAGGATTTTAAAAGCTCACAAAAGCTCTTTTAAAGTTATTAAAATCTTATAGAAGTTAAAAAAGTCAATTTAGATTCAAAACCCAAGAATTCCCAAAAATATAAAAAAATTAGTTAAAAATAAAAAAATCCTATGGAAAAATGATGAATATTGGTGCAGTACTGATATTGGATTAATCTTGGGTTTAGAGCTTCTTGGGAAGCATTAGGATTAATCCTCAGTCCTTGGTTTTCTGTCTTGAGAATAAACTCAATTTGTAAGCAACATTCTAATAACTTGTATTTCTTCATTTAAGTGTTTAAAGTTTGTTGATTTTAGTTTAATTCTATTTCATTACAGTTATTATAAGGTTATAACAAGATTTCTTAGTTTTAAACTTGTTTTAGTATAAAAATTCTCAAAACAGTCTATATAAAGGGTGTTTGGAATTGCTGAATTAAAAGGTGTTAAAGATTGTTCATGTTGTTATTTGTTGTTGTTTTGTATTACATTAGTTACCAATAGCTCAGTCAAAGCATAAACTGTAGTACTTATTTAGTGAAAAGTCAAATTAGTTTCTATTCTAAATTTGCAGTCCACTGTAGAGATTTAGGAGTACAAATCTTAGCTAAGTAGCTTATAACTTGATGCAGTAGCTTAATTTCATCCTATAATAGCTTAATATATTATAATGGATCATTAGAATCAGTTATAAGTTAAATAAAGTCAACTTGTTAGTTTTCCATAGAAAGTCAAAATTTTTCCAAATGCGCTTTTGAATAAACTTTAGAATTTCATTGTGAGTTTAATATTAGTATTTAGCTTAAATACTTTTGGGATAGTAAACTTTAACTGCTTAAATAAATTATAAAAATAGTAGTTCACTCTTACTCAGCTTATTAAGTCCTTATTCAGTAGCTTCTTTTGAGCACCCTTTCTGAAAAATGCCCTGCACCACCAAAACAGTGGCCATAACCACCACTTTGGTGGGTCCCACAGGTCACACCAGTGAACCCCACTGGTGGTTCTTGGTTCCTTTCCACTCACCACCCAGCTGACTCTCCATTTCAGTAAAGGTTTTGAGCTTAAGCTCTGTGGACCCCACTCCTAGATAGGCCTCAATTCTGTCCCATTTTCTGAATTGAACTAGTTTAACTTTGCTAAATTCTTGGCTTAAACTGCTTTTCAGAAGTTTAGGATGATTGGAATAGGTTAGTATTTAGTTAATATAGCATAACCTAGCTTATGTGTTAATTTGGTGTCCATTTGTAGAATGTAGCTTATTTTGAATTGCTTATTAATAAGCAGTTACACATCAGTTGCTTTTTCCTCCACATAAGCATATGTTTTTATATTTTTTATAAACTTAGAATAATATTTTAGCATTTTCCTGAATTTTTCAGATTTTTCCATCACTGTTTTCTATTTTCTTAATTTTAACTAGTTTTTAAGTCTTTTTAAATAGCTTTTAATACTAATAAATCAGAAAAAGCTTAAAAAAAATATGTTTTCAATTTTCCTAGATTAAGATAAATATAAAAAGCCTAAAAAGTATTTTTCCATAATTTTCTTGGTTTAAAAAGTATTTTTTAGCATTTTAATTAGTTTTAAATAGTTTTAAATTAATAATAAATACATAGAAAGTCTAAAAAATATATTTTTAGTTTTAAAATATGTTTTATCATATTTTAGATTTATCTAAGTTATAATTTCATTTTTCTAGGTTAATTTTGTATTTTCTTATATATTAGTGCATTTTAAATACTTAATAAATAGTTTTTAATTAATAATAATTAAATAAATAGTTGTAAAAATAATTTTCTTTTTATAATAATTTTATTTTATTATTAGGATTGTAAAAATATCATTTTCATATTTGTAGGACTTTTATTTCTTAAAACTCACGTTTTATTTTGTACGTTTACGTAATTTTATTTAAACGTACGTTTTAGGTTTTAAACGTTCATCACTTTAAAAATAGTGATAGCGTTTATTTAATATATTTTATCTTTTATTTCTTTTAATTTGCAATTAAGTCGCTGTAATTTGTCAATCTTTTCTTTAGGTAATTATCCATCAAAATCCTTACTGATCACTATCCTTAGTGATCATTCTATCATCTGATCAAGTGTTTATACACCAATTCATCCTCCATGGGACTTAACGACCCAGGAATACACTATATTCCTCTGATCTTAAATTGCATTTGGTGTTTGAACTGTTTTGAGTTTCTTACGGTCAGCCATTCACAAGTGGCCGACTTGCGTGAGATAACTTGACAGTTCGGGGCCAGATCAGTGATGATTCCATGGCCTTCATCTTCTGTGAGGCTATCTCCTTTTGGACAATTTCTTGCTATGTGTCCTTTCAGCCTACACTTAAAACAGATGTAGTTCTTGTGTCTTTCAAGAGTTTCCTTCTTCTGTGTTAACTTGTTGTTATACACATGGATCTCCTCTAGTTTCCTTTAAAGCATGTCCTTGCAGTCCTTTGATAGTTGTTTGATACAATTGCCAATTGTTGCTTCATTTATTCTTTTGATCTGTCTTTGTATAAGTTCATGATGAGATCTGTTGTCACTGAACTTCCCTGGTTTTGTGCTCTGATGTCACATGTGAGATGTGCCAACAGATCTTTTCAAAGGATTGGTCCATTTGTTTTCAGTATAAGGATCGGCATTTGCCATGGTTATGCAGTGATAACAATGGGGACAATATTGTGCAGTAAAATAGAAAATTGTACACGAAATATTTCGAGGGAAAGAAACAAGAAATGTAACTGTTTTATTGATGATAATATATCTGATAATACAAGGAACTATTTATAAGTTGTGAACAGGCATGTCCAAGGGGTGTATTGGTTGAGAATTGGACTAATAGGGACACACCCTTTCATGAGAAACTGCCACAACGAATCCTAACTATAATAACTGTTTGTAACTGTCAAAATTGACAGGTTGGCCATCCTAAGTATTCAACCTTATTGGTTGAAATATATGTCTGATATATACATGATATAGTACATAGTATAACTGTCTTAGTGTAACTTAGAAAGAGAGCATTTGGACTTATAATATCCAATACACTCCCCTAAGTTCAAATGCTTGTAATTTTCTGTCTTTAATGTGGTTAGATGATAGTAAAATCATCATGGTTGTCTTTGTCTTCCATCTTCCCTTCCTTTTTACTTGCTTCTCCTTCTTGATAATTGCTGAAATGAAATGGTTGGCTGTTGTCTTTGAAATCTTCAAGTTTTATCCCAAAATGTTCAATCTTTTTGTCTCATTGAGTGTTCAGTGTAGTGTGTTGAGTCACAAGATCTTCACAACCATGATGGCATTTTCCTTTGCCTTTCAAAACTGGTTCATCTGTTTCATAGTGTGACACCCTTGCGGTGTTATAGTAACAATTAAAAACACTCACATATTGATTGAAACAATTTTTTATCTCAAGACTATTTTTCTTTTGTAAGCCAAAGATCTCAGCAATATAAGGGAAGTCATTTGAGAAATCTACACTGAGGTATCCCCCAAGTGTCTCAACAAGTTTGTGGAGATCCATTAAATGGATCTCCTTCCCATGTATTGTGGGTGGTAAGGGCCCTGGTGTTTGCTTTTTAAGATGGACAGTGAAAAACCACCTATAGACTTTCATGAACTTTTCTCTGAATTTATCTCATTTCTGACTAACTATTTTATCATTTTTAATTAAATCTAGCAATGAAATATAATCATTAAAAGAGTTGGAAGATGTACACATTTCACAATGACATAATCACTGTCTTGTGATTTGTTGTCTGCAGCAGATGATTTAAATGGACACATGTAGTCCATATGTACCTTTCCTTCATATATATTGCATATGTGTGAGAGGGCTACTGCACTTTGTTGGTGTATCTCCTTGTCTTTGTTATGAGGGTCTTCATCAAGCATTATGAAATAACTATTCATGTATACATTCTGCCTATGGTTGATCTTATTGTGATCAAAAGAACAATCAAATGGCTTGAGGAACATTGGAATAGGCTTGCACCTATTTCCATTGAAGGTAAGTTCCAATCCTTGAGCCTCCAACTGCCTTGTGGAGAGTATATTGAGGGATACATCTGGTGTGTATTACACACCAGGGATAATGTAAATCTCTGATCCAAACTTGATTTGTATCTCTCCAATGCCATGCATAAACATGAATTTCTTTTGGTCTTCAATTTTCTCAATTGAGAATTTCTCCTTTAATTTTGAGAATAAATTCATGTTAGAGCAGACATGTTTATCTAATTTGTTGCTTACATACCAGATTTGGTTCCATCCTTGTTCATCAGTTCCCTCCACCATGAAATATGTGGATAAGTGGATGAACTCTGGATATGTAATTTGAATTTGTGGAGAATTGGTGATGATTCCATGGCCTTCATCTTCTGTGAGGTTATCTCCTTTTGGACAATTTCTTGCTATGTGTCCTTTCAGCCTACACTTAAAACATATGTAGTTCTTGTGTCTTTCAAGAGTTTCCTTCTTCTGTGTTAACTTGTTGTTATACACATGGATCTCCTCTAGTTTCCTTTTAAGCATGTCCTTGCAGTCCTTTGATAGTTGTTTGATACAATTGCCAATTGTTGCTTCATTTCTTCTTTTGATCTGTCTTTGTATAAGTTCATGTTGAGATCTGTTGTCACTGAACTTCCCAGGTTTTGTGCTCTGATGCCACATGTGAGATGTGCCAACAGATCTTTTCAAAGGATTGGTCCATTTGTTTTCAGTATAATGATTGGTATTTGCCATGGTTATGCAGTGATAATGGGGACAATATTGTGCAGTAAAATAGAAACTTGTAAACGAAGTATTTGGAGGGAAAGAAACAAGAAATGAAACTGTTTAATTGATGATAATATATCTGATAATACAAGGAACTATTTATAAGTTGTGAACAGGCATGTCCAAGGGGTGTAATGGTTCAGAATTGGACTAATAGGGACACACCCTTTCATGAGAAACTGCCAAAACGAATCCTAACTATAATAAATGTTTGTAACTGTCAAAATTGATAGGTTGGCTATCCTAAGTATTCAACCTTATTGGTTGAAATATATGTCTGATATATACATGATATAATACATAGTATAACTGTCTTAGTGTAACTTAGAAAGAGAGCATTTGGACTTATAATATCCAATAGACGCACAAATTTGTCGTATGGTATGCACTTTTATATAGAAATTTGAAATGAGTATGCACTTAAGTATGTAAAGAAAAAATTTCCTTTTTACACTAGTTATGACTTTTTTTAGTTATGCGCGTGCCTTACGTATGTTCGCCCCTGGATAATAGCACGCACCAAACCTCATTGTTAAAGCCTTGGACTACAATTTTGACATAATCCTGTTACAACTGATAGACAGTAAACCACAACATATATTGAAAAAGGTTTCTGGCGATATGATGAATGAGTATGTTTGATATATTGACAGAGCAAAGTAATTTACAAGAAAGATATTTGTTCATGGTATCAAGAAGTGTACAAATATATGAATATAAAATCTTTATCTACAGAACTAACAATAAGTAACAAAAGAATGAGCTATATCACAGTTATGTGCATTACAAGACACTGATTTTAGCTCTAGCATGACCTTGAGACACCTGGAACTGCTCGGTGATGCCCAAATGTGCCATCAGTAGCCAAACATGAGTCAAAAACTCGCCCCCTTTCCTAAGCTGTTGCTCGTGGTGAAATCCTCTACAATGAGTAGCAGCATAAGCTAAGATCTCGATCCATACTTGACTCATGACTTTCCACATACGCTCTTTTTCCATCTTTTTCAATGATAACGCGAGCCTGCAACCATCAAACAGTGCAGATTTGCATCGATCCCCCTTCACTTTACTAGGCAAGACTTCAAGAGAATCAACTTCCAGTAGCTTTAGACATGCTTCAACTTTTTCGGTAATAAGACCTTTTTCTTTGAAAAAACGCATTGCTTCAGCACAGGTGTCGCGATATCTGATCATGCCAATACCTATTGGCAACATAACATGGTATGTCACAAGAAGATACATCAGATAGTCAGATATGTGCCTGCTTTCAGTACGACATATATCGATATCAGAACCATCTTGACTGCCAACATCTGAATGATAGCAAAGAGTGGTAGCAATGTGCCATATAAGAATGCTTTGATCAAATTCAACTTCATTGATGCTCCATAGAAAATCTTCACACTCATTCTTTTGTAGCGAAAAACTACCTTTATGAACATTTTAGACATGAAAGCATCAATTTCCTCATATATTACATGAAATTACCAGTTAAGATGAACAAAACTATTTTAAGCAATTGTTTGATTGTGGGTCGCAGGAGTCTGTATTTTTGTCTCTACTTGTGTCACTTCTTCCTGTTTTGTACTTGTAAACACCCTATATGGATTACACAAAATGAAATGACAATGCTATTATCATCGTCTTTAGTCAAGTAACATGTTTTTATATCATTAGTACATCCACTGACTAAGCTAGCTACATGCAAACGTATGAACTCAAGCTCCTCTGTGTACCACATCTAAGTAATGTCAGGTAGCAAAACTCGAGTAAGTTAGCATTATAAGGGTGTGTAATAGCTGTTTCCTATAAAGGCTTATTGGTTATTTGTTTCTTATTTTCCTAGAAATTGTAAGTTTTGTTAGAGGAAGAGACATAGGACCTGATAAAAGAACTCATATCCAACTGTCTGTCATATTAATCATCAAATAGCATATCTGTTTCGACGATGCTCTTACATTGTCTCTTTAAAAATGCATATTAGTCTACATAAGAGTCAACCATATCTAGTCCTGGCATTTCTCCCAACTAGCTTGTTACAAAAAGATAAGCTTAATGAAGAGCTGCAAAACCGGACTACATAAATATGACACCTCAACTGGCAGGCAAGAACGTAGTCTCGACAAGCATGGTCGATAATCTTTTCCAGGAATGTAAACTGCAACAAGGCTTATAATCTGTCAGTATACAATAATTGGAACTTCAAAACATAACACATAGTTCTTAACTGCAAGTACACATTGGCAGGTAGCAAGATCGGACAAGTTGACGAGTAATAGCTACCAAACAGTTTGCCAATATAATAGTCAATGATTTCTACTGACATACTCCATTCTAACGAACACCTGGTGTACTGTACACTCCATGAAAAGTTCATGTTGCAAAAACCATCGTTGTGGTTTGGCCAAATTGCATGCGCAGTCCTAGTGGTTTTGAAACTCCATGAGAAAGTTTCAAGTTTATTTTTACTTTATTGGCGAAGTGAAACGACTAAAATGCCCATGTGTTCTTCCCCTATGAAGTTTATTTATTTTTAAATAAAAAGTAAAGAACAAAGAATTTTCCTACCACCCCGCTTGGCTATCACAAGAAGCACGACCTGTAAAGGTTTTCAGTTAGACTACCACGACTAGCAGAAAGTACAATGATATCCATATCGGGTACTTGCTCTGTTTATCCATATGGTGTTTGTCCCGTGTACAAAGAAGGTGGAGACCAAGGATAAGGGAAAGGAAATCTTGGAAAAGGAGCGGTGGTCAATACTCGTCTATGGTAGTATATTGGCGCCGAGTAATCATTTGAACCAAAGTCAACACCACTTCTGTGCCCCTCTTGAATGTGTAATTACATAAATGGTAAAAGACGTATTTTTGGGGAACAGATTAAAAACTACCCGTATTTAAATGGGTCGAAACACATGTAGCATGTCGGGCAGCTACCTCAGTAAACTAAGCTTCAGCTATGTGTGCAAGTGTGCAACGAAGAAGAGATGCATAATGTAAGTATCATAGAAGAACATTTTCAGCAATCAGAACATATGTCAAGTTTCTCCAACAAAGATGTCATTGCTTTAACATGATAATGTCACCTAATTGCTATGATATATATTTCTACTCATATACATTTCATCAGACACCCGGTGGGTGTCTCCTACACAAAAGATTAGAATATGCACTGTTACAGATGAGCAATCTACCCTAATCCCATCACCGTCCTCATGAGTATAACAACATCATCAAACCCATCTCACACAACTCATTTCCAAACCAATCTACCCTAATCCCATCACCATCCTCATAAGTATAACAAGAATTGGGGCAGATGTTTTGTTAAGAGATGTTAGGGCTTACATTATATTAGGGGTGAGCATAACGGATTGTGGACATGACGAGAAACTTACCTCATGTTCGGTCCTCAGTCTGGTTCGGTCCGGTCCGTCTTACGTACAACCAACCATTTTGCCTTCTCGGACTGGACCGAACACATTCGGTTCGATCCTTGGTTCGTGGTTTTGGGCTAAATCAGTCTTGGTCCTGTCTGGGTTGTTTTGGTCCGGTCCGAGTTTGACCTAATGCTCACCCCTACATTATACTACCTCCGTTCTAATTTTATTGTAGATATTTTTTTTGTTTGTCCCAAATTAATTATCAACTACTATATATATTGGTTGGAGATGCAGATGCTTATTTTACTGCACTACCCAAAACAAATTGTGGACACCTCTATATAAAGTCATTATCACGAAAAATATGTAATCAAAATATATTGTTTGCCAAAAAATTAATTAAATAGCACTCGTCGCCACAACACGCGGATACCCTTCTACTGTTATAAAAGAGTAAAGGCAATTTGGTTGACTCCAAAGTCAATTACAAATGTCCAAATTGCATTTCTAGTCCCTTGGTTTTAGATAACATGTAAGTTCTTGTATTATCTAAAACAATGCATGGTAAGGAAATATATCTTTGTTCATCATTAATTTTTTTTTTCACTTAATAAGTGGGCCCAACCCTTATTCCCTCTTAAGGGGGACTTACAAAAACTACTCTCTTTTGAATAAGTGGTTCATATAAATAAGGTCTACACCACTTATTTTGGTAAACACCCCTAGTTTCGGTAGAAGATGGCACCTGATAACATTATAGCATCCTTAGAAAACACATGTTAAAAATTGAATAATTTAAGGGTCATGCTTTTCTAATAAATATCTTCACCAAAAATATAATTGTACTTCTTTTTCAAGGATGAGTTAAATATAGAGGTTTTTCAAAAATAACCATATTTCGCAAAAAAAAAGTAGTAATCTTTTCTTGTTTTTCTAAATTTAGTCTTGTGTGACTGCTAAACCATACAACTTCACCATATTTTTAACAAATGTCCAGTCGTAAGCAGATGTTTTTGTTCAACTAAAGTGACATTTTGTGGTACCATGGTGTTTTTGTGCGATTGTTTTGTCTTTTTCAAAAAATACAAAACGGTCACACAAAGAACATCACGTTCGCACAAAATGTCACTTCAGATGAACACAAAACATCTATCCACTACTTGACACTTGTTAAAATATGGTGGAGTCACACAATCTATCGGTCAGATAAAACTAAATTTAAAAAGCAAAAAATAGTGTGAATTTGGTGGAAAACTCTTAATAGGCTTATTTTTGGAATTTGTAGGATCGAATAAAACATACAAACCGACATGTCTAAAACTAAAAGAACTTATAAAACCATGACTTGCAAATGTAAAATGAGTATATATTTTAACAAAGACATAAATTTCTAAAAAAAATGCTTGCTTTTAAGCATAAACTAGCTCATAACCCGTGTTCAACACGGGCTTTGATAGTAAAAATTCAAAGTTGATTAAAACATTTAAACGTAAGAAATTATTTGTAAGATGATGGTTGGATAATTTGCACAAGCATGAGTATTGAATACTTAAGCGAAAGATACCAAATTACTTATGATTATGAAAAGATAATTTCAACCATCAGCAAATGTTTACAATCACCAACACTATAAACTTTGAAGAGTTCGCTTAACATAAGTATACAAACAAAACGATATGCAACATAATGTAATCACATTGACATCATATATTCATAAAATTTATAGAATAAGCAATATGCGACATCAGTGTACAAACAAAACTGCAAATATTAATTGAAAAATGACGTGTGATACACAAACGGTATAAAAATTACCAAATAAAGTTTGTATATAAACAATAAGGTTCTTCACTCTTTCAATAAGTAAAAAATCCCCATTCAACAAGGTTCTTAACTCTTTCAATTTCTTGTTTGGCTAGTTGTCAGCTTCACTTGTTAGACCATGAGTGAAGGATCTTGACAGCTCGAGACATTTTAAGAAAACTGCATTAGCCATATTCACACATGACCCGTGCTCAAATGGAAACTACTTCTCACATTTTGTAAAATAGCCGATGGTATGTGCTAAAACACATACCTTTTTGTTATCAAAATAGACCCAAAATAACCAAGAAAAAGCCGTTTATTGCTAATATTTGTGGTTTTCTTGAGTTTGTGCTTGTGCAGGTACGGATATGTAAAAACACACAAAAAGGTACCAAATCAGACGTAAATCCGAGCACAAGAGATCAAGAGAGCTTAAGCTGAGCCGAAAGGTCAGAATTATGCATTTATGAAGATTTCTAATCTCTGAGGATGATTTGTGAAGATTTGACCAAAGTTTGAAGAAATGTCAGAAATAGTCCCTGAACTTTCAGCAAATGACAGAAATGGCCCTTGAGAATCAAAAGTTGCAATTTCAGCCTTGGTTTATTTGAAGTATGACAAAATCAGTCCTTGGAAGATAATTTCAGATTCACATGTTTGGTCCCTGGATTTTCAGCATTTACAACTTGGGTCCTTATGGTAGCCTTTATCATTTGTCTAGTCCATATATATATCCAATATCCAATCCTAATATCCTAAGTCCAAAAACACTAAACCATGGCCCAACAACTTACTAACCAATCCAGTTAACTATACCCGGCCACCCTTTTGTATTAAACCCGAACCCACCTTATCCGATCATATAACCCAAGTCAAACATAGAACCCGGTCAACCATATTTGAGTTATTATAAAATAACCAAACGCGCCTTTACCCTGCTTCTTCTTCCCAAACCAAACACACCCATTTACCCACTTTACCCAATTACCATTTACCCAACAAACATCGTACTAAGCATCTTCCCCATCTTCTAGAAGCTCTGACATGTCAGATAAGCTTACCTACGTGGCCAAATGGAAGAATTTGATTGGACGCAACACCTCATGAAAGGAATTGGTGCTTTTTGATTGGTGCTATGACAAAGGATTGAAATAGTGGCTGTGGATGGCCTTCTAGGCGCTTCTGAAAGGATCCCAAGACCTCATTGTGGCTATAAAAAGACCTCTTGGCTCCCATTGTATCTCGTCCAATTCCTTAGGTTTTAGAGGAGTTTTGACCATTTTAATTTCTTGCCATTTAATTTAGTAGTGTAAGAAGCTCATTTCTCATTGTAATTTCAATTTCAGGTTTTGTATGTTCAAAAGTTATTGATAAGAATTTTATAAATTGTCTTTTCATTTTGTCATTAATCTCTGAGTTTACCTGTTATAAGTTCATTTCCATCTGTTTTATAAGCTCATATGAGCTTTTGCATCTGATTTGGGTTTGTCTCAGTCTAAAAATCTCTTAAATCTCAGTTTTGAAAAAAGTCAACAATGGTCAAAGTTCTAAGTCAAAATCGATTTCTGGTTAATTCTTAGCTTTAATGAGTTAAAAAGTTGAGGATAATGTTAATTTGTTGGTTGTGATTCAGATTCAATCAAAGTTCATCAAGGTTTTCAAGTTAAAATGCATTTTGGATTCATAAAGTAGTGTTTGGTTTAAAGGTTAAAACTGTTTTAGAGGTCAAATAATGGAGTAGATCAGTAGCTTTAGGTCTGCTAGAGTTTATAGGACTCATATCAATACTTGTTTTGCAGTCATTTTCATTGTTAGTCAAAATTACTAGTCTACTGTCCTTAAGTTCTTAACTGTTGAAATCAGTTTATGAGATCAGTTCATATAGGTTTAGTATTTGATAAGCAAGCTTGTGAAAGTCTTATTACATCACATTACATTGAATTCAGTCCTTAATTTGCATTCTAATCTCATTTTAGTCAACTTTGTAATTGTTTTAAAAAGTCAAAACTGTTTGAAAACTAGTTTTATGCAGATCTTGCAGATGCTGCAGAGTGCTCATTTTAAGTAGTTAGGGTCTCATTTTTGGTTTAGTCATAGTCTGCTAGGTGGTTTTGAGGATTGCATTTCTGTTTCTCACTAAAGCTTCTCTGATAAGCTGATAGAGTAGCTCAAACATAGGTACCCATTACTGTTTGCTGCATCAGTTAGCAATAAGCCATTATGGCCAGTTAGGTTTTGCTCTTTATCTTCTTCATTACTAGACCACATAAGCTGTAACTTTGGATAAGTACTCTCTGCTAGGTTACCTTGAGACCACACTTTTGGTTTACTCTTTAGCTTATTGTATAAGCAGTTTCATCAGCTCAAAAGTAGGGGCCAATTTCTGTTTTGCTAAGTAGCAGTTAGCTTCTATAATCTTGTTAGATTGATTTTTAGGTGTTAGGAGTAGTTGAATATAGTTGCTCTAGAGTATTTTTAGTCCTGTTTAGCTTCTGGTATCTGTTGGTGCTATCTTGTGCTTATTAGCTTATTATAAAGTGCTTATTTCCTATTAGTTTACATAGCAGCCCTTATTTCTTCCACATAAGCCCAGTATTTTGCATTTTTCTTAGCTCTAGAATAAGATTTTAGATTTTCCCTGAAGTTTTCATAATTTTTGGTTACTGTTCACTATTTTTCTTTAATAAAAATAGTTTTTAATCATTTTAAAATAGCTTTTATTGCAAATAATTAAGAAAAAGTTCCAAAAAATAATTTTTCA
The DNA here is from genome assembly GCA_910596185.1 of Chrysanthemum makinoi. NCBI lineage: Eukaryota > Viridiplantae > Streptophyta > Magnoliopsida > Asterales > Asteraceae > Chrysanthemum > Chrysanthemum makinoi. The sequence continues at coordinate 14,364,530 of OU343219.1, forward strand.
ATTTTAACAGTTTTAGATAAATATAAAAAGCATAAAAAATATTTTTCCTTATTTTTCTCCTTTTATTTAGTATTTTTCATAATTTAAATTAGATTTAAATAGTTTTAAATTCATAGAAAATAGGAAATTAATCAAAAAAATACAAAAATAGTTTTTAAAATTCTCTTAGGGTATTTTAGATTTTAGAAAAGTAATTCCATAATTTTCCCCTTTGTTTTTATAATTTTTAGTTATTTAGTCTTATTTTTAAAGTTAATAATTAGTTTTTAATTAGAATAAAATCAAGAAAATTCCTAAAAAAATAGTTTTAATTCATAATTAGTTTTCTAATATCATTTTTAGCATAAAAGTCATTTTAGGTTATTTTTAGGAGTTAGATTAGTCGTAATTGCTTTTTATTCGCGTTTCGTTTAAATTTCGTATTTGCGTTTTAGCGTAGAATTGCGTAGTTTGCCATAATTCTTAGGTTTTCCCGTAGATTCTATTCCTATATGCTTTCCTTATCCCGTAGTTTAGATAATATCATTTTATCCCCTTCTCTTATTCAAATCACAAAATTCGGGACGTGAGTTGGAAATTCCATTCAACCGTCGTTCGGAACGATCTCGGTGATCAAACCTAACACGTTTGAGTTACCCGTATACTACACTTATCATCTATTATTGATCAGTGTCCGAACCGTTTTAAGTTTCTTACGGTTAGTCATTCACAAGTGGCTAGCTTGTGTGAGCAAACTTGACGTTTCGCTCATTGCAAATCAATTTTTGGCGCCGCTGCCGGGGATTGTTTTCTGTATCAATTTTTGGCGCCGCTGCCGGGGATTGTTTTCTGTATCAGCCGATGAAACATTATCATTTACATTCGTATTTGTGTAGAAATTTACGGATGTAAAACTAAATTGATAGTCTAATAGGTATAAAATGGAGTTAAGAATGAAAATGTTACCCCATGGTTGTATAGGGTTATTGTTGCATTCTTTGTATATAGTTGTATTTGCTACATATATTTTGCATTCTGCATGTAGAAAATCACCATGTATTTGGTTAAGGTACATCTACTAAAACCATAGAATACATTGAAGCAAATATATCTTTGTCATAAATCTATTAAGAGTTATATATTATGTTTTACATGAAAATCTAGCAACCATATTAAGAAATTGTCATGAAATGAAGTTATTCCATTTAAAAGTTAAACAATATCCTCGTATCTAACCAAAAGCCCAAAACTGCTACTTATTTATGGATAAACATGGCATGTCTTAAAACTATAATTTGGCCTAAAAAATGAAAGCCTTGATCTTGATATAACTGTTAACAAAAATGAAACTTTAGTTTGTAGTGATCCAATTCTAATTTTAGGTTTTAGGGCCAACATAACCATATCACTTGGTTATGATGAAATAAGCAACATTTACTCCATCTTTATCTAGTATTCTTATGTCATTACCTCAAAAATGGATGGATATACAGGAAATTACACAAAGATCTATCATTTTTAACACCCAAAAGTCCCAAATAAGAAGATAAGAACATATAAATGTCATCACCAAACACCCAAATGAAACAAAATATGGGAACCTTTCACATAATAGAAGAAGAACTATAGAAGGTTGTAAAATAACTCTCACAATTACCCGTAAACCTACAAAAAGGAGCCTAATAGATTAATGATATCAAAATGCGTGATTGAGAACATGATGCTTTATAGCTTATTTTCACCTATAGAAAAATACATACGCTCATGGAACTAAAGTTTATCAGAACACCTTAAAAAGATATTAAACCCTAAAAAGGCTTATCCAAACACCCCTTATGAAGAGAATGTAAAAGGTTGCTTATGAGGGTGTGTTTGAGATCACGTTATGCACAACAACTTATTTATTCTAAAAGCCTAATACAATGGATTAGAGGCTTAGACCTTATAGAATAAGCTATTAAACACTTAAAAACTTGTCCAAACACCCACTAAGTCAATATTAACATTCCAATTTAGTAAATAACACATGAACAACCCATCAGAGACTCTAAAAGGTTTCACCTAACAAAAAACTCATGAGAAAACTAATCAATTTCACTTCCACTTCAAACCAAAATTTGAAACTCAATAAGCAAAGAAAAATAACCTCAACCCGTAACATAAACATTATATTATTATGAATCTTGAAAAAAAGAAAAAAAGAAAAAGAAACTCACCACATATGCTGCAAGCAGTATGTAAGATGTTCATCAATGATTTAAAGCTTAAGGCTATAAAGAATGTCTGCAAAAACTTCCTCAACATTTGGTCACTTACCTTATAAGCATAGCCATGAACATTGTCTGCTAAGTTCATGCAAATATATGTTTATTCAACCTCACAAAATAAAACTAAAAAATAATAGTAAAGAAGCATAAAATTATGGTGATATGGGGATTGAAACGAAACAAACATACCTATGAATTGGACAAAGAGAATATGCGGATAGATGAAGATGAATAACCTTTCAATATGCCAAATAAAATTGAACTTCAAGATCTGTACTACTACCAAGTAAAGTCGTTCTCAGACTTCAAGAAAACATTGGTAATATAAGACCTCATTTCTAATTTTGAAAGAGTTCATTTGAGTTACAAGACAAAAAGCGAAGAAGTGGAATACGGTTTATGCAAAGTACTCCTACTTGTATAAAATATTGGTAAAAGTAAAAAGTTAAATATAATATGATATAATGACGTAAGCTATTTTAGTAAAAATTTCAGTTGATAGTCTACTTATATGACACTCACCGGAAATGATTGAAACATGACGTCAGGTAAAACTCCGTTTAATAGATTGTATAGATTAAGCAAAAGAAATAAGAAATGATTCACTTTATGGTTTAGGTCATTCAAAAGTAATGTACATTCTTTAAGAGGTTAATTTCATATATACCCAATATAAACTATATAATGTCATATTTACCCTATTAAAAATCATAATACCATATATACCTAATCTAAATTTTAAATTGTCATATTTACCCATTCCATTATAAAATGAATTAAACATTAATTTACATAATAATGTAAACAATATTCTGGCTTCACATGATCCAAATCATGAGGCAAATTCCCATCATACCCTTCGTGTGTGAGGTTCTCTACATTCATTTGATGTTCATCATAGGCATAAAAGTATAAAACACATCATACAAATAGTAAAAAAACCATTTACATTAATACAAACCAATTAGCATAAAAACAAATAATCTAATTCATACCCAACGCATTAAATTATAGAGGTAATAAAACTGAGCCCGAAAGAGCAATTGAGTCGCATCCATATCACAAATAGCACTTATTGATTTGGAAGAACCTTAAAAAATTGAGATTGTGGTAAGCATGGACACCATGGATAGAAATGCAAGGATCCAGAATCAAAAAATCAATGAGAATATCTTTCAAGATCACATAAAGCCCATAATTTTTTTGGGTAAAACTGTGAAGATATATTAGCACAAAATTATAACAGATTACAAAAAAATTAAAACTAGGCTCCATGAACATGCTCATGGACCAATCACAGACTAATGATAGCAGTTGCCCAACCATCTCTATTACTCCTTGTACTTCATCATTATATCCCATTCCCTTTCAACCTTCCTAATTTGCACAGACTTTTTCACTCTCATACTCATCAACTTCAGTTTCACATGTTCAATAATCATCTTAGTTACAACTGCAACATCTCTTCTGACTTTATCAAACAACTTCTTGTTTCTCTCATTCCATATATAATACACATTGGCAGTCACTATAATCCTCCTGAGAATATATCTAATGGCATTACTATTATTGAGTTTAACTAATTCAGAAATGACTTCCTTCCAATGGTAAAGCCCGTAAATTGTTATAGGGTCATTCATGTTAGTTTAAAACCAAGGGTATAATAGAGATTTGATGATGTAAACTAATTTTTAATTCATTTTACAATGAAATGGATAAATATGACAAAATGAGTTGTAGGTTGGGTATATACATCATTTGGGTTTTTAATTGGGTAAAAATGACATTTGAATGTTTAGATTGGGTATATATGGAATTAACCCTTCTCCAAAATAATGTTTTAGTATGTGAACTAAAAAAGTTTCAATAAATGTTACAAAATTGCATAAAGTGTTTGATTATGTATATTTCTGTGATGTGTCACTTAAAAAACAATGACATATGTCATATTTTGAAGTATAACATGTCATCTAAAAGTGCATCTTAAAACACTTTTACAAATTGGTAACATGTAAAGCAATATTTTTTTTAATCACGTACTAAAATAGTATTTTAAAGAAGTTCACTACTATTTAATGACTTTACCCTATGTTGTTATTTAAAATAGGTTATGAGTTTCCGGAAATACCCCTACTTACAATGACAAAATTAGACAAAAAAACAACAAAAGCAAAAGAAAAAAGAAAACATCTTTCTTACAAGGTCTAACATTTCTTCCCCTTTTATTATTTCTCTTGACCCGAATCCACCTCAACCCATTTATACAGGTAATTATGTTTTAAGGGTGTGCTTGGTTCAAACTCAGGAAAGAAAAAAGGAAAGTCAATGATAATGGTGGGAAAAAGAAAAGGGAAATAAAAGCATACTCCCCAATTTATTGGGTAATGACCCATTACCTACTATTGGTTAATGGGTCATGACTAAGGATCAAATGAGAAGAATTCTTAAAATTAGAAGGATGAGAAATAACTATAACTACAAATTAGAGATGCATCAATTTGAATTAGATGCATCCTTAATCTTTTAGATGCATTATAATATATTTTATAACTAAAAATTAGATGCATATACATATATTAGATGCGTTTTATCAAGTTAGACGAATCCTATGTATTTTCCATCCTCTGCAGGTCAAATTTGTTGCTAGTACTACTTTGCATCGTTTTCACTTCAAAATAACTTTCAAAACTAATATGATGCATCTAAATGAATAAAGATGCATCTAATTCAAGTCGATGCATCTCAAATATGAGGTTATAGTTATTTCTCATTCTTCTAATTTTAAGTTTTCTTCTCACTAGATCCTTACTCAATGGGTAATTGCATTATACTTTACCAAGCATTTTTTTCATTATCCTTTTCATTCCTTACCCCTATAACCCTTTACCAAGCATGCCCTAAATTTTCTCATATTAATTTTTATGCTAATTAGATGTCTTATATAATATATTGCTCAATTAACTATAACCTTGATTGCAAACCCACAAACAAACTGTTCATCTTTTGTATGCTGATGCACATAACATGTTCGATGAAATGATTCAATGAAAATATGTTAATAAATTATTGAAAATGTCTTTTTCGGAAAGCCTTTTATTTATGATGCACATAAGGTGTTTGATGTAATGTCTCACTGAAAATATGAGAGAAATTTAGTGTAGAAATGTATTTTATTGCTGTCATTTTGGACCATTATGATTCGATTAATTTCGTTGTTATATAAAGCTTTAGTGTACACAACAAATGATTGAATGCTTATTGCTATGTTTTTTATTAGTAGACTCTTGTTAAGTGTCAAAATCATTCCGCTACTCTAATAATTTTTAGGCATTTAACGGATTATATTGATTGAATGGTAAAAAAGTGAGAAAATTTACCGGGACAAAGACAGTTCCATCTTTATAAGCATGAGGATTGATAGACAGAGTTGTTCTTTGACCACACATATTACAAGTAAAAGCAACACGCATACGACGCCTTGGAGACTTGGGGAAGAGAGACCATGGAAACGTGGAGATGTTCTTCCCACTACCATCTGCTGGCACAGGAGGCCCTTCCATACCCGACCCTGCTGTCCAACCCCTTGCATTTGCAGCACTAAACACTAATCCCATAGCATCATCCTACATTTTTTTTTCAAACAGCGTATATGAATCAAATGGGCTCTTGTTGTTTCTACACCTCTTTATTCATTTTTCAATTTTGTGAGAATGTGATAGATTCTTTCTCCTCTATAGTTTCTTATCAATATTCATCAGTTCCTCACTATTCAAGGGGTGTTTGGATGTGTGTTTTCAAAGCGATCATCGCAATAAAATAACCCGAATTAGATAATTGGCGACTAGGAACAAAAGAAAAGTTTTGTTGGCTAATTGACTATTCAAGTAACCAATAAAAGAGCGCAATTACAAAATCAAGCCCTACTAGTCGCCAATTGAAAAGTCAATACCTAAAAATTTGGTCAATAATAGTGGGGTTTCTCGAATTTTATTAAAAATGCCCCAAACATTATGTGTCAAAATTAAAAGAAAACAACTTTAAGAAAATGAGGATTATTTACATAACTTTCGGGTTAATCAAGTTAAAAAAATTGAGGATTATTTTTAAGATACAAATTTATATGTATTCGTAATTATGAATTGAAAATAATTCTTTAAAATTTAAAAGTGTAAATATTTTAAAAATAAAACATATCTTGAATGATTTTCTTACTAAATTCAAAATTTAAAGAAAACTATCAAAATAAAGTACATTGTTTTCTTTAAATCTAACCCTAATGTAAACCCTATATACACTTTAACAACATCTCAATTGATCATATATTAACCAACAACTCTTTGTGTAATTATTTTCGCTTAACGATTAACGGTTTAAAACATATTTAAATTATAAAATATAGTTTGAAATATTAAAATGCTTTTAATCTCAACAATTTTTTTTAATGAAAGGCGGAGATGGGTCCCTTATTATGTGAAAAAAAATTACGTAAAATAACTTTCTTTTTACATAAAAGCTTTTTCAAGAAACTAACCCTTTTTTTTTTTTTTTTTTTAAATCTGAGAGGACAAGGACTTGTTTTCTTTAGGGATGTTGTAGCAAAAGATAAATTTTGTCTTGAGTGGAGGTTGTGAAATACTCTTTAACTCTATTGTACTTTCAAATACATTGACGTATTCTTTCTTTGTCATATTCCCATCATCAGTTGTTCACGTAAATGTGATTAAATTCTATTTTGATTTATTCGTCTATCTATCCTATATGGTTTCTCTTGAATTACTAATATTACAAAAACTCTAAAAGCATTTATTAATTAATTACATCGTCATTTTTTAAAAGTAAGCAATAGTAAGCCGATTTAAATACAAAAGGACTTAAAAGATGTGTTATTTAAAAAGATAAAATTAAATAAAATATAAATTTCTCAAAAATACTTACTTTTAAACATAAAATAAGAAAAAAGCCAAATCCCTAAACCCATAATTTACTTTACTTTTACTCTTGGTTATTTGTCGGCTCCCAAAAAAGGAAAGAAAAAAAGGCATAACATTTCTCCCCTTGATTATTTGTCTTGACCCAAATCATAAAACCCAATAACCCATTTACAGGTACTTGTGTTTTCTCATATAAACTTACTGTATTACGTACTAGTATATTTTTATAACCCATGTAATTTATAGATCAGTTAATTATAACCCTGATTCAAAACCCACAAACAAACTCTTCATCTCTTCTATGCTCATGCACATATATAACCTGTTCGATGAAATGAGTATACATTATTGAAAATGTGTTTCTAGAAAAGCCCTTTTTTATGATGCGTATAAGCTGTTCGATGAAATCACTTACTGAAAATTTGTAGAAATGAGTATAAATTATTGAAAATTTGTTTCTTTATAATGCACATAAGGTGTTTGATGAAATGCCTAACTCAAAAATGAGAGAAAATGTGTAGAAATGTGTTTTATTGCTGTCATTTTGGAACATTATGATTCGATTAATTCCGTTGTTATATAAAGCTCTAGTGTGCATAACAAATGATTGAAAGCTTATTGCTATGCTTTTTTATTAATAGACTCTTGTTAAGTGTCAAATGTGTTGTTTTTAGTTAAGTTGAAGTCTTTGCTGAAGAAGATGTTGTAAGGTGAAAATAACAAGGCTTCGGAACTTACTTTAATTTTTCGTTAATGGACTAGGCATGAATTTAGTCATCTTATGTGCGGGTTAAAGTTAAACTGAGTTTTAAATTTTTAATAGCTTGAACTTTCTTGGACAAGTTTAGTTTTTTCTTATCTTTCAAAGTTCAGAAATCATGTCTCACTTCAAACTCTTATGTTCATTTATTGTCACATTTCTGCACCTATAAAAATCTGCACCACTCTCTTTTATTGGGTGGCATAGAATAGAATAATGGGGATGTTTAATATAAATGTTTGCAGGTAGGAAAAGGAACGTATCAGTAACTCAAGATGGCAACGAATTCTGCATCTAATTGCTTTCGTGGTATGTTCTTTTAGCTTCATTTGCTTGAGTAATTTCTACTAGTTTTCCAGTAGCATGCTTGTAACTGCTACACTTTTACAAGTTCAATGCTCGAATATCGTACTTCTTTTGTATCTGCCTTTCTCGCTATTAAAAGTCAGAAATATAGGGTTTACTTGTAAGAAAGATACTTGTTCATAACCAATGATCATGCGTCTATATCAAGCTGCTCTGTTAATTATTTAACTTTCTAATTGCTGGCATGTAGGTGTTAACTGTAAATTTATGAAATAATCGAGGGTTGTCTCATTGTACATTGACTTTTATTTGTGGCACTATGTAAATTTCTTAATTTAATAATGCATATTGATTTGTCACAAAATTCGTCATATTTTCACTTAAATAGATCAAAGTTATTGGCTCCGTTAAGCCAAATAATGCATATGAGCACAGATTATTGGGTTAACCGTTTAGACCCGAAAATCAATATATAATTTTTTCTCCTAATATTTTTAAAAGCCCAATACCGGTAAGACCCTATAACTAATGCAAATTGCATGGAACGTTGGTTTACCCATTCCATTACCTATTTATGCTTTTAAGTTTTAACAGCAAGTGTTGTCACATTGTTTCTACCTGCCTTTGTACCTATAAGCTGATTTCATGTGATTTGCTTATATTTAATTGTTTGTTTCCAGTTACTACTTATTAAGCCTTTTGGGATATTGCTTCTATTGTACATAATAATGCGGATGATCAATGTCGTCCATAACAACATGCTAATAATGGTATTACCCAATACTTCACAGGATTCTAATAATGGTACCATGGAGGGGCATGGCAACATATAGTTGATATAGATAACCAACAGCTTGATTGGTATACAAGATTTTATTTTATTTTTTTATATAACCGACTTTTAATCCAAAGAAAAAAGATATTGTTTGTACTTTTATTTTTTCTACTTGATTGATGAAAATCATTTTTGAAAGTTTTATTAGCTGTTCAAAGTCACATTTGTTAATTTATTAGCCGCTCATTTGTAGTATCACCCGATATCCCAAATCACCCGACCCATCATAACCCGCCCGAATACCACCCGAACCCGATAACCCGATTCCTTATCTGGTCGGGTTGCGGGTGAGTTTGAAAAAATCAAAACCTGATAACCGACCCGATAACACCCCTAGTTCCAATGTTAAATATGCAACCCCAAAATTTGATGTTCATCATACATCCCTTTCTGTTAATTATGGTGCTAACTTTGGAATTTGTACCTAAACAAACTGTTAGGTCCGTTTGGTTTGAAGACGGGTTTAAGATTTGAATTTGGATTTGGATTTGGTTTTGAATTAAATAAGGAGAGAGAAAATTAATAATTGTTTTATAAATTAAGTAAAATAAAATATATAATTTTAAATCAAAAATTCAAATAAGACAAATAATTAGTGGAGTGGTATTTTATTTATGTGGTTGAGAGAAGACATTGGCCCACATGAAAGGAGGATTATTTTCAAAACCCACCCTCCTGCCATGGTTTACTTCAGTCCCATTTATTTGGTAACCACTCCAATATTTTAAAGGATTAATAGTCTAAAAAACATATAAACTTTTCACTTTTTACTATTGTGACAATAAACTTTTTTTTTCCTATTAAAACAAAATAACTTCTTAATGACTATTATTGTAACCAAATAATAGTCATTAAGAAGTAATTAACTGTGGTAATTAACTGTGCCATGTGGCATATTTGGTTACAATAATAGTCATTAAGAAATTATTTTGTTTTAATAGGAAAAAAAAAGTTTATTGTCACAATAGTAAAAAGTGAAAGTTTGTATGTTTTTGTAAAACTGATCAAGAGCACACAACAATCAACTATTACACCCAGCCAACCACCTCACGGTGTATTTTATTATATGAATGTCAAGAAGATAAGTCCCCAACTGGGTGCTTACCAATACAAATACAAAGAAACAATAACTGATCTCTACTAGGTAGACACCAGTTATCTCACCACAAAGTTCACTCAACACTCAGACTTAACAAGATCAAACAAGATTGATCTTGATACAAAGAATCAACCAAATACTCAGACTGATATCAAGATCGATATCACAAGAGAAAGACAAACACTGTGTGAAAGTTTTAGAGAGAGAGACTAAACAGAATAAAAAGTTATGAAACCCTAAGCAGGATAAAACATTATATACTCTGCCATGTTTCACTTTAGCCCATGAACTTCTCTTTTCTACACTTTCAGCACAAACTTCATTTAGACTTTGAAACTTGACACTCTTGGTCCTTCACATTATTTAACACCCCTCCACAAGTTGATAAGTCTGTATCATGTAAACTGCTTCCATCTTTTTCCAGACTGCTATTCTTTTCACAATTGTTAACACCTGCAAACAGATCAAACATACCAAGACTTTTGCAAAACAAAGAATGTTGTCTTTGCCCAAGACATTTAGTAAAAATATCTGCCACTTGCATATCTGTATGAATCTTAACAGTTTTAATCACTCCAGCAGAAACCTTCTCTCTAACCAAATGCACATCCAACTCAAAGTGTTTAGTTTTTTCATGAAACACAGGATTAGCTGCAATCTGAATTGCAGCACTATTATCACAAAATATGTTAACAGGTAACAACTCTTTAAGACCAAGACTTTGTAACATGTTGCTCAACCAAATCACTTCACATGTAGTTGAAGCCATGCTTCTATATTCAGCTTCTGCAGAACTTCTAGACAAAGTAGCTTGTTTTTTACTTTTCCAAGAAATAAGAGAATTACCCATGAATACACAAAAACCAGTTACAGATTTCCTAGTTAGAGGACATTTAGCCCAATCAGAGTCTGCATAAGCTTTTAGCTTGAGATCAGACTCTTTATTAAACTGCAGACCTAAACCAGGAGACTTTTTCAGATATTTTAAAACCCTTAGAGCAGCCTTAAGATGAGATTGTAAAGGTTTATGCATGTGTTGACTTAAACAGTGAACAACATAACTAATATCAGGTCTGGTATTAGTTACGTAAATCAATTTACCAACCAATTTTTGATAGTTATTTATATTGCTCAACACTTTATCTTTACTAGCTTCAACACAACTCAAAACAGAATTTTCAGGAAAGGGTGTATCAGCAGGCTTAGCTGCAAGTAGACCATACTCATATAACAATTCCAAACAATATTTTCTTTGGATCATACAAACACCATAATCATTTTTCAATACTTCAATCCTAAGAAAATATTTCAACTCTCCTAAATCTTTGATCATAAATTTAGAACTCAAAAACTTTTTAAAGTTATTGATTTCTTCTTCATCATTACCAGTGATAACAATATCATCAACATACATAAGTAGAGCAACAAACACGTAACCTTTTTGTTTAACATACAAAGAATAATCCAGTTTACTTTGTTCAAAACCATGTTCAACTAAAGCATTAGTAAGCTTAGCATTCCATTGCCTAGGAGTTTGCTTAAGTCCATATAAAGATTTATTAATATAAAGATTTATTAAGCTTACATACTTTAGTATCATCACCACCATTAAAGCCTTTAGGTAATTGCATATAGACATCATCTATTTCATTATCACAAGCATCATGTGAAGATGGCATACTACCATCCTCAACTGGTGGTGTATCTTCCCCTTCATCATTGGGTCTTTGAGACTTTGGACTATCAAAAAACTTCAAGTGTTCAACCTCATTTACACAGTTTGTATCAGTTGACTCACATGTTTTCATTTTTAAAGGAAAAACATTTTCATAAAACTTCACATCTCTGGCAAAAAACACATTTCTAGTATCCAAACTTAAAAGTTTATATGCTTTCTTAGTAGAAGAAAAACCAATTAGAACACATTTTTCAGACCTATAAGACAACTTATCATGATTATTTAGAATGGTAGCAAAACACAGACATCCAAAAGACCTCAAATGGGAAAGATTAGGTTTAGTTTTGTACAATAACTCATAGGGACATTTACCATTTAGAACTGAAGATGGCAGCCTGTTTATAAGATACACAGCAGTTAGAACACAATCAGACCAAAACCTTATAGGAATCCCCCCTTGAAACATAAGACTCCTAGCAACATTGAGTAGGTGTCTATGTTTCCTTTCAGCAATCCCATTTTGCTGAGGTGTATGAGCACAAGATGTTTGATGTATTATACCAAGATCAGAAAACATTCCACTCATTTTCTTATTTACAAATTCAGTACCATTATCAGATCTAACAGTTTTAATTTTAATACCAAATTGATTAGACATTAAGTGAATAAAAGAGCAGAATACATCAAACACCTCATCTTTAGTTTTAATCAAATAAGTCCACACAGCTCTAGAATAATCATCAACAATAGTGAGAAAATACTTATATCTTTCTCTACTTGTTACTCTGTAAGGACCCCATAAGTCAAGATGAACAAGTTCACCAAGATTCTTAGACTTATGATCAGACAAAGGAAAAGGTTCCCTTGTTTGCTTAGCCCTGTGACAAATTTCACAAATAGAAATAGAGGAATTCTTGGAAATACCAAGATCCTTTTGAAGAACAGACAAGACTGGATCAGCAGGGTGACCCAATCTATTATGCCAAACAAGTTTAGACACATTATAAGACATAACCATATTGCACTCACCCAAAGTATTATTAGGCTGCATATCAAACAAATACAATCCATCAGACTGACTACCAGTCCCCAGAACATTCTCCCTTTTCAAATCCTGAATATAACAAGTATCTTCATCAAAACCAACAAACATCTTGCTATCTCTAATCAGCTTATTAACAGACAACAAACTCACACAGTAACCAGGAACCACTAAGACATCATAAAGAGTCACATTATTAGTTAATTTTAGATTTCCAACATGACTTATAGTAGCAAGAGTACCATTGGGATGTCCAACAGTAATCTTAAGACTAGAAATATCCACAACATTAAACATACAAACAGTAGAAACAGTCAAGTGCTGATTAGCCCCTGAATCAATGATCCATCCCAATGATATAGTTTTAACAGAAAGACTAGAATTCCCAAAGAAATATTTAGAAAAATTAATATTAAACCAAACATTTCCATTAAAGAATGAAGCCCTACCTGCCATATTGGCATGTATGCTTCCAGAAGAACTATCATTGATCAAAGACAAGAGTTTCTTCATCTACTCAGAAGTAAAACCAGAAGATGTATTTGCAGATGAAGTAGTAGAAGATTTTTCAGACACTTTATCAATATTAGCATTATAGTTTTGTCTAAAAGCATTTTGTTTAGGTGGAAAACCAATGAGTTCATAGCATCTTTCAATAGTATGTCCAATCTTACCACATTTTTTACAATTCAAATTAGGATTAGGACCTCTATTAGCAGTATTAGTATTAGAACTGGTTCCTCTAGGTTGTTACTGTTGTTATACAATCTTCTATTGTTATTAAATGACTTAGCAGCAAAAGAAGATGCATTCAGTTTAGATTCAGAAACACTAGAAGACTCAGGTAAAGGATCTCCTCCCTAGACACAACAGCATAAGCATCCTTAATCTCAGGTAAAGGATCTCTGGTTAATAAAGCAGTCCTAACAGGTTGATAACAGTCATCAAGACCCATAAGAAATTGCATCAGTTTCATTAACTGCTGATGCAATACCAACTCAGTACTAGCTTCACAAGCACATTTATGTTCACATACACATTTAGGCAATTTAGTTAGAGAATCAAATTCTCTCCATAAAGAATTTAGCCTATGATAGTAATCAGCAACAGAACTACCACCTTGTTTAACATAATTAATCTTTTGCAGCAGATTGTATATAACAGAACCATCAACTTTATCATATGTTTCTTTTAATTCTTGCCAAACAGAAGCAGCATTTTCAGAATAAACTAACCCCATATAAACATCATGAGATACAGAATTCATAATCCAGGTTAAGACAATGGCATTACACCTATCCCATTGAGCAGACAAGACATTACTAGTAACAAATGATTCTTTAAGACAAGTACCATCAACAAAGCTATACTTATTCCTAGCTTGCAAAGCCAATTTCATAGCACCAAACCAAATTCTATAATTCTCAGTTCCAAGCAGTTTAAATGGAATAAGAGCAGTTCCACTATTATCATTAGTTTGAATATGAAGAGGATTACCAGCATCTAGATTACTAATTAACACTTGAGTATTACTACCACTAGGTTCATCTTCAATAGCCATAATAACCAAACAACAAGAACAAACAGCAAGACAAAACAGAAACAACAACAACAAGCAATAATAGCAAAACCAACAAATAACCAGAACTAAACAACTCAACCAACTTCCAAGACTGCCCAAATCCTATCCTCCTTCGACTTAGACACAACAAGAAACTAAAGAACAGAAATAACAAACTATAAAGTCTACAACTCACACCCAAGAATAATCACAAACCAGCCAGAAGACTGGGGACAGCCAGAGCAGGTATTCGTACCAATCTAGGTTGGCAGATCAAGATGTTAACTGTCCCGTTTGCACCTTCTAAACCAAATTTGTGTTATCTTAAGAGAAAGAAGTACTTACAGAGATATATCAGCGGAAAGAGATACAAAACCCACCAGATTCAATGAGTCTAGTAAGATTGTATCAAGAACAGGCCCAAGAAATAACAAGAAACCACCAGGGATGAAAACCCCCAAAATACCAAATTAGGGTTTCAAGAAACCCTAACCAAGAAACCCACAAAATCACCAGATCCAATCCCAAACAGAACAAATCAACCACGACCGTTAAGAAAACAACCTCAATTAACCAATTCAACCACCATTTGCAAGAATCCCCCAAAAAAACTTCGAAACCCTAGAAACCCTAGAATCTCAAAACCACCACATCAGAACCGTGCTCTCTGATACCATGTAAAAATGATCAAGAGCACACAATAATCAACTATTACACCCAGCCAACCACCCCACGGTGTATTTTATTATATGAATGTCAAGAAGATAAGTCCCCAACTGGGTGCTTACCAATACAAATACAAAGAAACAATAATTGATCTCTACTAGGTAGACACCAGTGATCTCACCACAAAGTTCACTCAACACTCAGACTTAGCAAGATCAAACAAGATTGATCTTGATACAAAGAATCAACCAAATACTCAGACTGATATCAAGATCGATATCACAAGAGAGACAAACACTGTGTGAAAGTTTTAGAGAGAGAGACTAAACAGAATAAAAAAGTTATGAAACCCTAAGCAGGATAAAACATTATATACTCTGCCATGTTTCACTTTAGCCCCTGAACTTCTCTTTTCTACACTTTCAGCACAAACTTCATTTAGACTTTGAAACTTGACACTCTTGGTCCTTCACATTATTTAACAGTTTTCCAGACCATTAACCCTATTTTAAACCCAAGCTACTCACCAAACAATTTGTTTTAGGATTGAAGCCATTCCTCCCTCAATAAACGAGTCAACCAAACGGGCCCTTAGTCTTTGTAACTAGCGGTTGCTTGTGTAACTTAAGATTTGCTATTTTATTGATAATAAATCTCTATTTGGCAAGCATAATCTCTTTTTATTCTTTAATTTCTGTTATCAGTTTTTCGTGTTCTGAGTTTTGTCCTATTATATGCATGAAACAAAATCAAACTAGCTGGACGTTCAGTGTTGCGGGGCCTCAGCAATGTGTTGTCAGGAATGCTAAGATCACAGCAGGAGTTTCTTGGCTCAGGTCTGCTATTCTATTTGAGAAAGTGTTGACCCAATCATTCATGAATGGGTCGATTTGGTTTATGGTTTTATCTTTAATGGGCCGGGTATATTAAAATAATCAACTTGAAAGGATATAGGTCAAATGGGTAGAAAGTCACCCAATGTGTACTTTATGCATCAAACATCCAAATTAATCTATTCAAAAAATATATAATTTTGTTAATTAATTATTTTTCATAATCATAATGCCAGCTATACATTTGCTTTGCATTAGCCAAGTTATGTACAACATTTCAATTTTTTGTGTCTTTACAGCAAATAAGGACTTTCATACAAATGAGATCCAATCTAAAAGTAGTCGACAACTCAGGGGCAAAACGAGTTATGTGCATACAAGCTTTAAAGGGGGAAAAAGGAGCCAGATTAGGGGACACGATAGTCGCATCAGTGAAGGAGGCCCAACCAGGCGGAAAAGTAAAGAAAGGATAGGTGGTGTATGGTGTGGTTGCCCGGGCCGCCATGCAGAAGGGTCGGTGTGATGGGAGTGAGGTTAAGTTTGATGATAATGCTGTAGTACTTGTCAACAAGCAAGGTGAACCGATTGGGACCATGGTTTTTGGCCCGGTTCCACATGAGCTAAGGAAGAAAAAGCATGTCAAGATACTCAGTCTTGCTCAGCATATTGCATGAGGTATGGATACTTCTAAGCTTGTTGTTTTCGCCCTCTTTCCTCCCTACTTACTGTTCAAGAGACAAGTAACATCAGAATTTAGAGGTGGCAATTTTAACCCCTTTACAGCTTTACTTACGAATTGTTATTCTTGGTCATGTTTGTCTCTAGTAGGTTTAAGTGTCTAAGAGCTAAATGATAAAAACAGCTTAATGGAAAACAGGGCAATGGGTCAAACTGGTCGAAAGCTTCCTTAATATAAATTAAATGCATAAACCTCCTCATCCATTTAATTAAAAAACTTAGATTATTACGGAAGTAATCTAATTATTATAATCTCGCAAGACACTACTTTTCTATTGAAAGTTTGGCAAAACAGTCTTTGCCAACTCGATTATTTTAAGTTTTTAACCCTTACGGTTTTTCCTAAAAAGGAGTGTTTTGACCAGTTGCACGACAAAACCATTCTTCCACTTCTATTAAAACTAGATTAAAATGGCCAAAACAATTCAGTTTATGACAAATTAGCAAAGAATCCCGCAAGATTCCTTGCAGATTGGTCTGCTAGAAAATCTTCAAACCCTGCGAGTTTGGTTTATTTGCAGCGGATGTGGGATTGACATGGTGAAAGTTGGACGCTTTTATGGAGCAACCATGAAAGCGGCTTGACATTGAGCTCTTTTGGTGCAAAATTTAAGCCTCGCATGGTAGCAAGGAATCTAGTGGGGTTCATGGCTATTGTTTTTTTATAAAGGGATTTATGTGTCTATTTATTACTCGTTAGCATTATAACTGAAGGTACGGCCAATACCTTCTTTCTTTTTGTCATTTTTTATCTCATATATCATGGTATCTTACACCTTTTATCCAACTACTCCAACTAGATAGCATAACTTCTTACCACGATTAGCGGCACATATGCAAATTTTTCATATCAAAGCTGCTTTGAAAGCCGTCTCGTACAAAGTGGCAAAACACTAGAAAGCGTGCAATGAAAATCAACATATTTTTATTCCTTTCGCATTTGATACTTTTGGTTTCCTTACACCTTAGGCTGTGGATCTCCCCAACATAGTCTAACGAGTTATGCATAGCAATGTTATGACACCTAGATCTACAAACGTAGTTTTTAAAAGAATTGACTTTGCAATTCAAAAAGGACTAGCAGTGCAACTTGCTGCTCGTTTGCCTTACATCTCTTTGTAAATCGAAAGAATGCTATTAGCCAAATAAATTCTTACTTCGTACTTTAAAAAAAGAGAAAAACGAGCTACATTCGATTGAAGTTGCAAACAAAAGAAAAAGGTAAAGATAGTCGAGCTTTATTCGACCTTTGGGAGAAAATTCATCTTCAAATAACCAAAAACCAATCTACAATTCCAAGAATACGATTGTTCCATAGCACAATAAAAAAACCATATTTACTAAATAACCATAAACCAATCTAAAATTTCAAGAATACAATTGTTCCATAGCACAACTGAATGAAAACTAAAAAAAATTACAAAATGCCCAAAGATCTAATTGGAGCCGAAAAAGGTCGAAGTCACCCAATGCTGGAGACCATCGAGTGCGGTTGAACAAAAACGCACCAAAAAAAATCTTAATATGTCAAACTATCGAATGAGCAGACCCATGAAAGTTGAACCTTTTTTTTTTTTCTTAATAATTAAACAAGCTAGTTGCAATCGACTATCTTTAGAGTCGATGAAAATAAAAAGACGAATATATAAGGTGAAAGATAGTAAATATACTGGGATCCTTCCGTATCATTGGCGAGTAGCCGATGACCGGAGTCCAACTATTTATGGTGGTTGAAACTAAAACTCCGATACTATATTAGACGAATAATATTGAGGAATTGAATTGATTGAATAAATGAGAGAATACATATGACCCAATATGTATAGCCTAACATACCAATATAATTCGAACTTTAATGTGGTATTTGAATTTGAATTTGAATTAATTGTCTTAATAAAGAAAAAATTGAGTTTTAACAAGTCATATAAAAAGTGTTTGTTTACGATTAAATTATAAAAAATGGCAAAAAAAAATATTAACTAATACAATAAAGGGTCTCCACATTAAATTATATTAAGTGTTTGTATACGACTTAATTATCCATTATTCTACTTATTTATTGAAATTATTAATCCCCACACATAGAAAGAGTATCCAAGACTATAATCAAGTGTTTCAAACTTGATTCTTGTAAGTTTACTTCTTGTCATTATTTTTTTAAATTGTTCAATTAGTTTTCACCTTCTTTTTATCAAATTTCGATTTAAACCATAACATAACAATATAGTTATTTGGGAAGCTGACTCGTTAAATCATTTTACAATCATGATCATAGTACACAATAATCTATTCTTTGTAAATGATAAAAATATTATTTCTTAGACTAACGAAAGATTAAATAAAAAAACCAGTAAGTAAGCAAAGAGTAGATGATGACTTACTGAATTTCCAATGGATTAAGAAGCAGATGATAAGAATGCAATCAATAATGGAAGCCCAAGTTAGAATTCTACACTCAAACAACAATTTAAGTAATGCAAATGGGGTTGAACTTAATTCAACTTTATATCCAACAGTTACACTTCTAATCCCCAAGGTATTAATAAAAGTTTTTGAAGAGCAAATAAAGAGACTTTTATAAGCACAACTTCTCAACTCTTATAATTTATAGAAATGAACCGCTTTATTTTACTTTAGTGTCGCAATGGGCTACAAGTGTAGACCTTTTTTTCTCTGTTGACAAAGTTAGAGACCAACATTTTAATTTGTGAGAGCTAATTAGTATATGTGAAATTGTGGACATAACGTTACAAGGACTAAACCTGTATACTACCATGACATAAACACGTCTTTATGAGTCTTGCAAAAACACTTAAATATTTTATGATGGCAACTAATAGCCTTAATAAATTTTTAAATAGGACCTACATAATGATGTCTTTTTTATATAATAATATTAGTACGCATGCAAGTCTATTTTCTAGTAAACTTCCTCCTAATTACATTATGAATAAAGAAATCAATCTCAGCTTCAAATGTTTGACCTTTAAAGTGAACATTTCACACATAAAACAATCAATATGGTAGGTGGTTAGGTGGATGAGTGTAAAAAGTAAAGAAGCAATTACATATATATATATCAAAACTTGCATATTTTATTTGCATATGTAACCAAAAAATTAATAAGTCATTATATATCATACATTGAAAACTTGTCTTTTAAAAAACCATTCAAATATTCAAATTTCATTTGGTATAAAATTATTTCTGCAGTTTATTGACATCAAAAGTGCAATCCTTACAACTTCGAAAATATAGACACAGACCCTATATTGCTGGTCCTGTATTGCTGTTGGAAACATTTAGTTCCCATATCATCTCTACTTGAAATGATACAACTAAACGAGTTAACTGAGCAAATAGTACTATGCATATTTGCCCACATAATATCCAACAATTTCTAGCCATGAGCATTTTCTGAAACACGTTGGTGTGTTAAACGAGTTAGCTTTCAGACACAAGCAGAAAAGACCTGATGTTGATTGTCCTAATTATATAATCTTATTAAAGACCTAGAAAACTGGCAGGCGAGGCTGATGTAAGAAACTAATTAATGATTCAATTTCACCTATCTTAATATAATGTATGTAACTTACAAATTCATACGCTGGCAAGGCTGATGTAACTTACAAATTCATCTGCTGATATGGCACTAGCTATTGAAAGAGATCCTTGTTGACATTTCTTTTGTATGATGTGAAGGAGAGGTAAAGTGACTCATAAGTTAACAACCATGGTGAGCGTAATGAGTTTGGTGAAGGGCTTGGTGAGAACCTATTGGTGTTAGACGCGTTTCTCTCTTGGATGTGTTTATTTTGGGAAACAGGTTGAAATCTGATCCGTATGTAGCATGTCAGACAAGCTACCTCAAGGAACTGAGCTTCAGCTTTAAGTACAACAAAAAAGAGATGCAGAACGTACGTATCAAAGAAGAGTGTTTTCAGCAATCGCAACAAATTACAAGTTTTTCCAGCAAAAAATTTACATGTTGTCTCAATTGTTGGTTGAGCTGGCATTGGCAAGAGCAAACTTTCCAAAAATGTGATTGCTTATGATATTATTTTCCAAAGACAAACTGCAGCAAGGTTTATTGTCTTAATGTACACATTGCAACGTGAAAACACCACAATCTATTCTTAATCTGTCAGAAATCAAAAAAATCCAACAAAAGGGCTGAAGAGCAGCTACCAGCAGTTTGCTGGTATATATAGGTCTGTACTTTATAACAATGTACTACTCTCTATGAATGTTTTCTGTATTACTGTTTTGGTGTTAAGAATACTAAATACTCTCTATGAGATTATGGGGTTTGCAATTTTGCATCGGTTCATTAAAGTTTTTCAAATACTGTAATTTAACAAATTAGCAACAAAACAATGATTTAGTATATCCTCTATGGTGATCTGTTTGTTTGATTGGTTGTGAATTTAGAATGAAATGATGGGAGCAAAAAGATTTTAGGCTATCAATACGTTTAAACCAATAGTACAGCAATGCATAACATGTCAGCTGTTGTGGGAAACAATTTCGGTAAATCTAACATTCAAGAAACGGGTAATCTGTGTATCCAACTACAGGGTCATCCGTATAAAATGTACTTCTATCGTACTTATTCAATGGTGCATTAAGCATAAACCGACGAGGTAAATCAGGGTTGGCCAAAAACGCACGTCCAAATGCCACAAGATCTGCATCACCATTTTCAACTACACGGTTGGCTTCATCTCGATCATGGTACCCACCTGCCACCATAAAAGTACCTTTAAACGTTTCCCTCATCGACACCAAAGTGTCACAAGTATCCACTCTTTCAAACTGAGTCACCATTCGTGGCTCAATCACATGACAATAAGCAATCCCAAGTCGACTTAATGACTCCGCCATGTAAACGCCAAGCGAGTGAGGATCCGAATCACCAGAATCATTGTAATCAGCAAACGGAGATAACCTCATACCCACTCTCTCAGCTCCAATGTCCTTCGAGATTGCTTCAACAATCTTGAGTGGAAAACGACAGCGGTTTTGTAAAGTTCCGCCATACTCATCTGTTCGATCATTCACTTGATCTTTCAAGAACTGATCAACTAAGTAGCCGTTTGCTCCATGAATTTCGATGCCGTCAAAACCTGCTTCTATAGCATTTCTGGCAGCCACTCGAAAGTCATTGATGACACCGGGAATTTCTTCGATGGTTAGCCTATGTGGCGGTGAATACTGAGCATCTTCTTCTCTGGAATCACCGATAAACTGTTGCTTTCCAATTGGCTTGTCTGTGCTAGAAATCGGAGACCGGCTATTGGGCTGATAAACTGAACACCAAAACAAACACGTAACAAATGTGATTAGGAACAAGTTATAAATCATTTTGCACACTATTATTATGTACATATGCTAGCGTGTAAGTTTTTGTATTATGTGTTTTTATAATACTGTATGATGACGTATAGTACGTATAGCAGGCTCACTGGGCCTAATCCGTACTATACACATACCGCCCGTGCCCAACAATAAGAATAACTACGAACACTGGAACAACAGTAAGTCCAGTAACGAAATTGGCTATAGTCCAGGCTAAAAGACGCACACAGGATAACTAAGCAAACCGAACTATCGGCCGCGGAAGATATCCTGGGTCCGCATCCGCGATTAACACGGGACCTTGTCCGTCAAGGGTCCGGCTCCGGCAGCTAACTACTATATGCGAGTAACTAGGAAACCCTAGCGGTAAGCCTCGCCTATAAAAAGGGCTCTAATCCCCATACAAGGTACAACTTTCTCTCTCATAATTACACATACTCTTACTTTCTCTGATAAGAATGTGTACTTACTCTCACGTCGGAGTCTAATCGTGGGGTCCGTCCCCACGATAAGGCTAACGGTTTACTCTTCTTGTGCAGGGAATTCGATCAAACTACTTGAATTAGTACAAGACCAGCCCACCAATAGCTTGTTAACGCAATCCAACAAGCAACACTAACACCCATTACAACCCGTCATACTTTTTGTACTAACAAGTTGGCGCCATCCGTGGGACCCATCACACAATTGCGTTTTGGAAAAATGCTCACCGTAGGAGCTCAGTCTGACCCAACACTGCTTCTGTCATGGTGCGGAACATCGGGAAAGGGAAACATCTGAGATCCGTAGAACTTGAAGGACCAGCAGCGCCCGCCAAGAAATATCATGACAAGTACTATGACCAGATCCTGCCTATTGTGACAGAGAAAGTTCGGAAGCAGGAAGAGAGGGCCAAGGCTATAGAAGCGCTAAAAACTCGGCTGGATTTTCGCGAAACGTCGCAGCACTCCGAGTCCAGAAGACCGACTAGAAGGAGAGATCTGAGGAAAAAGATCGAATCTCGAGAGCGTCGGAACGCAAGAGAAGGCTCCGAGCCGATCCGGATCACCACGAAAGAAAGCCGCTGAGAAAGAGGAGGTGTTCAAAAGGTTGCGCAAGGATGTCTTTCACAGACTATGAGATAGGGAAAAAAGCATATCTGTATACTCCGGAGATCGAAAGAGACCCAACCGTCGCGAATCTCAAAGAGATGAGGAAAGTGGTTACCATAACTCATATTCGCAGAGAGCGAAACCCTATTCCGAAGGATACGAAGATAGCCGGGCATACTCGCGGAAGATTGATCGACTTTTCGGAAGTGAAGATAGCGGGGGCGAACACTGGAGATCCGGATCCAAAAAGCAAAAGTCAGATGTCGATGATGAAGACTTAGCAGTGCCATGGGTATGCAAGGAGATCACCCGCCACTCGCGCGATTCGCTATTTCGACATGCCTAAGAAGACGCGAATGCCCACTAATGTAAAGACATACGACGTAAGCGAAGATCCGGAAGACCATCTAAAAATCTTTCAAGCAGCAGCAAAGGTAGAACGTTGGGCCATGCCAACATGGTGCCACATGTTCAACTCCACTCTCACCGGATCCGCTAGGGTGTGGTTCGACGATCTTCCGCCGGAATCGGTAGATAGCCATGACGAACTGAAAGAAGTCTTTCTAGCAAATTTCCTTCAGCAAAAGAAATGCATAAAGGATCCCGTGGAACTCCACCACATCAAACAGAAAGAAAGAGAAACTACGGAAGACTTAGTGAAGAGGTTCAAGGCAGAAATCAGGGATGTCAAAGGAGCCCCAGAAGTCATGAAAATCTCCAGCTTCATGCACGGGATTACCAACCCTGATTTAATTAAAAGGTTACATGGCAAGATACCCAAGTCGGTAGATGAGATGATGAGGGTAACCGCAGGCAACCACGAAAAGAAGAGATCACAATGCCAATCGTGAAATCTGCAACAAGGCTTCAAAAAAGGATACATAAACCAGCTCAGGACGGACAAGAAGCAAGATGGGTTTACTCTCCTCTCCAAGACACCAAAAGAAATATTGGCATTGGAAAAAGCGAAATTCAAAACTCCACCACCAATGCTCACGCCGATTGAAAATAGAAACGCCAAAAAATATTGTGAGTTCCACGGAGAGGTGGGATACAATGCGAATGAATGCACGCATCTGAAAAGGCAAATAGAAGAATTGCTAAGAACTGGGAAGCTGTCAAATGTAATAAAGGAGCTAAAACAAAACAGCGGCAAGGATCAGTCCAAAACGCCCAAAAAATGAGAAACATCAGGAAAAGATAAACCTCTCGCAATCCTGATGGTGCAAACTCAGCAACGAGTAACGCGACAAAGAGTTACACAAAGCTTTTCCCCCAGCCCGAACATTTCATTCCCACCGCTAACTGAAAAAGAAGGAAATGATGGGCCAATGATTATTGAAGCAGAAATAGGAGGGCACTTCATACACCGCATGTACATTGATGGAGATTCCGCATCGGAAATCCTATATGAACACTGTTTCGAAAGGCTCCGCATATACACTAGACTGAGGGGAATTGATGACGTATAGTACGTATAGCAGGCCTAATGGGCCTAATCCGTACTATACACATACTGGGCTCAGACCCAACAATAAGAATAACTACGAACACTGGACCAACAGTAAGTCCAGTAACGAAATTGGCTATAGTCCAGGCTAAAAGACGCATGCAGGATAACTAAGCAGACCGAACTATCGGCCGCAGAAGATATCTTGTGTCCGCATCCGCGATTAACACGGGACCTTGTCTGTCAAGGGTCTGGCTCCGGCAGCTAACTACTATATGCGAGTAACTAGGAAACCCTAGCGGTAAGCCTCGCCTATAAAAGGGGCTCTAATCCCCATACAAGGTACAACTTTTTCTCTCATAATTACACACACATACTCTTACTTTCTCTGACAAGAATGTGTACTTACTCTCACGCCGGAGTCTAATCGTGGGGTCCATCCCCACGGTAAGGCTAACGGTTTACTCTTCATGTGTAGGGAATTCGATCAAACTACTTGAATTAGTACAAGACCAGCCCACCAATAGCTTGTTAACCCAATCCAACAAGCAACACTAACACCCATTACAACCCGTCACACTCTTTGTACTAACACTGTACTCCCTCCGTTCTAAAATAAATTAAGCATGACAAAAAAAAAAAAAAAAAAAAAAACACAATCATTATTTGTTTTTTACTTTTTACAGAATGATATTTTAATTTTAACTAATAAGTTTTGAGCATTGATATTTAAACCTAACAAAGAGACCTAAAGTTATACCTAATTCATTCATTTCATGACAAGTGTATAACACTTATTCTTTCTCATCATTTTTCCCCAATCACTTTGAAATCCACCAATCAAATTTTTAGGTATAAATTTAGGTTCTTGTATTAGGCATACAAACCATTTTTCATAAGTTATTATCTTTCTTTAGATTTGTAGTGATAGTTTGAATTAAAGGTAATATTTTGAAGGGTAAAAGCCAAAAAATAATAACATATTTTCTTCAATTTGCCGGGTTGAAACAATTATTTTTTTATTAACATATAAACCAACGTACTTTCAAATTTTGTTCTGACTTCACCCATATGACTAAAACACCCTTGTGTTCTTTACATAAAATTGCATCGTTAGTCCTTTATACTAGCGGTCGTTAGTAAATAACTTAAAATTTGATTTTTTTACGCTGCTTCGTCTATTTACATGCTTTCGCTGGCATGCATGT
The DNA here is from genome assembly GCA_910596185.1 of Chrysanthemum makinoi. Lineage (NCBI taxonomy): Eukaryota > Viridiplantae > Streptophyta > Magnoliopsida > Asterales > Asteraceae > Chrysanthemum > Chrysanthemum makinoi. The sequence goes on from OU343219.1 coordinate 14,390,332, forward strand.
TATCCGTTTTACACGTTTGTTTGTTTTGCATCGCCATCCATTTTTACGTTTTTACATCGCTATTTGTTTTTACACGCTTTGTCCGTTTTACACACTTTCGCCCCGCTTTTACACGAATTCATCCGCTTTACGCGGTTTTCGTTGTTTTATCACGTTTGCCCCGTCTTTACAAGTTTCGTCCGTTTTACACGTTAACATTTTGCATCCTTTCGCTCGCTTTTTTCATGTTTTTGTTCAGCATCGCCGCTCGCTTACATGTTTTCTCTGCTTTTGCACGTTTACGCATGTTTTGTCCGTTTTTTCATGTTTTCGTCCGTTTTTGTTTTAAGCTTCTTCGTTTTCCGCCCATTTTACACGGAAAATGGACGAAAAAAATGCAAAAACAGAAGAAAAAAAAAGAATAAGAACACGTGCAAAACGGACGAAAACATGTAAAAATAGACGAAAACATGTAAAAACGAATGAAACCATGTAAAAATGGAAGAAAACCTGCAAAACGTGTAAAAACGGATGAAAATATGTAAAAACAAATGAAAACATGCAAAAACGTGTAAAAATATGCAAAAACGTACGAAAACCTCTAAAAAAGGACGAAAATGTGCAAAACGGACGAAAATTTGCAAAAACGTGTAAAAACGGGTGAAAACGTCTAAAAACGGTCGAAAACGTGCAAAAACCATCGAAGCAGAAAAAGGAAAACAAACAAAATAAAACGGACTAAAACATGCAAAAACGGGCGAAAGCGTGTAAAACGGATAAAAGCATGCAAAAGTAGACGAGAACGTGCAAAACGTGAAAAATGGACGAAAACGTGCAAAAACGGACGAAAATGTGCAAAAACGGACGTAAACGTGTGAAAACGGACGTAAACATGTAAAAATGGACGAAAACGTACAAAAATCGACGAAACGTGCAAAACCGGACGAAAGCGTGTAAAAACGGATGAAAACGTGCAAAAACGGATAAAAACGTGTAAAAACGGATGAAAACGTAAGAAAACCAAATTTTAAGTCCCGTTAGCATAAAGACTAACGATGCAAGTTTATGTGAAGAACACAATGGTATTTTAGTCATTTTGGTTATTATTTTAGTCATATGGGTGAAGTCAGAACAAAATTTAAAAGTACGTTAGTTTATATGTTAATAAAAAAGTAAATGTTTCAACTCAGCAAATTAGAGAAAGTAGGTTGTTATTTTATGGCTTTTAGCCTATTTTGAACTCCACTAAACTTTTTCATATTTTTTTAGTATTTAATTAAAAAGGTGAACAGATAATATGAGAGGGACAGAGGAATACGGAGTATAAAATAAAAGAGTAATGCTATTTAGGCCTACAATTCATGCCTAAATGCAAGCCTAATGCATAAATTACTTATACAAGTATATTGTACATTTTCTCTCTCTAAATTTCCACCAATCACTTTTTCAAATCTACCAATCAAATCATTAGGCATACTAGTAGGCTTGCTAATTAGGCATAAAAATCATTTTTCAAAATAAAATGACATGTAAGATAATTCGGTTAGATTGTTCCATTCGGAAACTTTTTAATTGGTTGACCGGTTTGAAACTTGTCTTATGTCCCATTGAACACGCAATAATTACAAGTCATACATGATGACATAAATGTTTTAATAGCATTTTCGCTTTTTCCTTTTGTTCTTTTGCCCTTTGTTTTATACTAGATCAAAATTATAATACGGCATGAAATGTACTAAGCTCAAAATTACAACTCCAAACAAATTCAGTGGTTCATTTTAAAGGATACAAACTCTTTTGCGACCCTCATTGACCAGTCTCGCGATCAAGATGAAAAGAAAAATCGTGTTACACCATGATTAAAAGACTAATGGGACATCTTCAAATCCATCATGTCCTCTGTACGCTACATGTATTCACAACTCGAAAGAGTAAAGTTTTTATGAAGATGCATTGAGTAGTGTTACTTTGAACTATCATAAACACAATTAAAAAAACTAGAATAAAACAAAACAAACTTGAAAAAGGTGTAGGAGCACGAACCTAATCATATTCAGATTGTTAGTTTAACAAATACTCTTTTCGTCTCAAAATAATTGTTCATCGACAAAAAACACACGGTATAAGAGAAGTATCATCATCATTATTTTTTTTATTTTTCTTACTTTTGCATAATGACATTTTTACTTTTAACTAATTAATTAACTTTTTTAAAATTTGTAATAATAACTTCAAATGAGGGTAATATTGTAAACTTGATCTAGATTCTTTATTTATTTTTAGAAGTGGACAATCAATTTAAAATAAGCTAAAAAGGAAATGTAAACAACAAATTTAGGATGAAGAGATTATGTTTTAGTTAAGTTAATGAACAGGAAAATTTTGAGACTTACTTTTATTAGAAACTCTGCCTGAATGCCACAATTGACAAAAGAAGATTCCTCCATTCTCATGAACACCATCAACTATTGGTCTCCAAGCTTCCACATGCTCTTTCTTCCATATCCCAGGGGTGTTTGGTAATCTTTATATAAGAAAAATATACAGCAAAACAAAAGATTAATCACATTTCTAAAGATTATCTTCTTTCTAATCATAAATTTGAAAGTACCCTTGAGCAGTTTCGGAAATTCCAGATGCTTCACTTATCAAGAGTCCACCTTTGGTTGTTCTTTGTTTATAATACAAAATGGCATGTGGTTGTGCTGTGAAATTGTAGGATCTTAGTCTTGATAAAGGTGCCAAAACAACCCTGCAATTGTAAATTAATCACACATGTATTAAAACAAGTCTATAAGTCGCCAAATTTAGTATATCAATGGCGGCAAAATTTATGCCAAAAGATCATAAAACAAGATTGGTGAACTCAACTCCTAAAGTAATACAAATACAAAAATTTGGTGTTGAAAAGAAAGAGGTTTAAATTGATCTTATATACAAGCTTATAAATCAGCTTTTCCGTATATGATATAGAAAACGTATGTTATGTCCAACTCATGCACTTTTGAAAATGAACTTAAAACTAGATGAATTTCTAATTCAAAATAAATAAAGTGTCATGTAATTTTGGATAAAAGTAACATAAATAAAAACTGAAAACGTTAAGTTTATATTTTGAATTTATATTTACAGTAGTCGTTTATTTCTATAAAAGACAAGATAAAAAATCGTAGGTTAATCAAGAATCATACTCTTGACTCTAAAGTCTCTAAGAGTTGATTAGTAATAAAACCTTATAACTAAAAAGAATTAGTAGAATTTTGGAGGAAAAAAACTATAACGAGACATAGTAGATTAGAAATTACCTATGAGAAAGATGAAATTTTTTCATGTTGCATGGTGTTAGGAGGGCTATGGATTCCATTGTTGTTTCTTCTCTTTTCTGCATCTTCACTATCATTCACCAACAACTTTGACAATATAGAGTAGTGTTGTAGTTTATATTTGATATCATCTCATTCACTGACTACCACTTACCATATATATATATATATATATTTTTAATTTTTTGCATACTTGTAATCAGGGCGGAGTAGGAAATTTTTTCTTGAGAGGACACATTTTGATAATCTATACTATTTTTAATGGACCATCTATCCTATTTATGAGTTTAAGATTTCATAATTAGAATTTAAATAAATACCACTTATAAAACATAATATACAACTATGTAAACCATAATTGATTTAAGCAAATACTGTTTCTTACATATATACAATTAATACACCCGTTCACCAATATATACAACTATCTAAGCACAATATACAAATACAATAAAATTAAAAACACACTATTAAACATATACAATTAATACACAATTTAATTCACCCCTTCACCAAAATATAAAACTCTTTAACCACAATGTACAATATAATTAAGCTTTCAAAACATTAATCGAAAATCCAGTAGCTCAAAACAAAATAACATTTGTTCGCCGTAAAATTTAATCACAGAGTACCCGCCGTCGTATCGCGCGGGTACCCTGCTAGTTTTTTTAGAAGCTACATTACAAAATGATTATTAAAGGAACAAATTACAAAAAAATCAATATATTTTAAAAATTTTACACTACAATTATTTTTTTGCTAGAAGGGCACGTGACGTCGAAAACCTCCCTATCTCTGCCCATGCTTGTAATGTTTTGATATCTTTCTATAGTCTACATCAATGATTTTATATCCTTCCTTATATCAATCAAGAGACTGAAAATTATTTTAAAATTATAAATTATCTCTCAAATTTATACGTAAATGTAGTTTTGAAGAGCCTTTGGATTACAAACTTATCAATTAAGTATATATAATCTATACACTTTTATAAAGGATTTAAGACATTTTAAATAAATAAGTCTTAAAATATTAAAGACCAAAAATATTTTTATTAAAAGGAAGATGCTTTGTCAAGCATAAAAATTCCAGCAGACATATAATTATAAGTTACATTTAAAATTTAAGTGTCTTTATATCAATATTTAAAAATTTAAGTGTTTTTATATATATATTTGTAACAGTCATAGAATACTATAACAACCCATTTAGACCATTACAATATTGTAGCAACCTATTAAAACCATTCTTGTAACAACCCAAGATATAAAAGACTTAACAAAAACATACTCAACACAAAAACACACATTCAAACCCGACACAGAAATCTCACAAAAACATTTGTTTGTCACAAAAATAGATATCGGGTATCCGCCACTGCATTGCGCGGGTACCCTTCTAATATTGATTAAAGCACGCCATAACATAACGTAGAAGATAAATAATTAAATATGTAATATGAGTTAAAATTAATGTAAAACTAAAATTATCTAAAAATTTAAGAAATCAATCTTAGCCATTTTTTTTATCAAAATAAAAAAACCTACTTTTCACCTTTTTTTAAGAATAAAATATTTTACAAACGATAAATCGTCAAGTGAAAAAAATATACCATCGCGACGAATATTTTTTTATCTTTCAGTAGACTGACACTTCGATATACTTTCGACGATTTTTTTTCGATTTTATATGATTTGTATCACAAATCACATAAAATCGAAAAAAAGTTCTTCTAAAGTATACAGAAGTGCCCCTCTATAGAAAAATGATTAAATTCTCGTCGCGATTGGTATGATTCGTTTGGCGTATTGATTAACGGTTTGCGAGATATTTAATTTTAAAAAAATGGGTGAAAGTTTATTATTTTTTTTTATTTTGATGAAGAAATGGATGGCAATGATTGTTTCATTAAATCTTTAGAGAATATTGGATCTGTATTAAACTTTTCTCTATGTACTACTTTCTTTGATCGATTTCAGTGAATTCATGATGTTTAAAATTCAGCACAAGCTTCAAAAGTTTTATTTAAGCAAGTGTTTGATAAAGCTCGCCATTAAGACATGTTAAGAAATATATTCATTAGTTGTACATTCTATAATAATTAAGTACTTTCTAAATTTGTCTTTTTCAATCAACTTCATTCTAGAGATCATCTTTATCAATTCCCTTAAGCTAGTAAAATTTAAATTTTGTTTACGTATGATATATAAATCGATTTAAAGAGATGAGATGGGAATTGTTTTTTGGTTTGGTTTCAGGTGTAAATCGATAAGGACCCGATAAGAATGATATGGATCAAGAAGCTCGAGTAACACTTAAATAAAGATCATACTTACTGCCAGAAAGCAGATTTGCACAATTGTGTAAAACTTGTGAAGTGTGTTGCCTTCTATTTATAGAGAGGCAAGTATGGTTTAGAGATACATTGGGATGATCAACGGCTCCTAGAGAGCCAGGTGTTGATCATCCGAGGTGCAGACAAGGAGGGACAGGTGGACTATCCTCCTTTGCTCGTACAAAGTGGTGCTTGTCGTGCGCCCCCACTGTACAGTTGATGTGTGTTTCGCTGTAGGTATTTTTATTCAATTTTTAAATTTAGATTTTACAAGACTTATACCTTAAGGGACACACTTTCACGGGTAGTGTAGCCGTTCAGATGTAGCCAAGGTAAGTACGAGGTCGATCTCGTGAATAGTATGCTTAAATTTAACCTAGTGAGTTTTACAGATTTTTAAAAGGGGTTTTGATTGATTTTATTTATAATTAACTAATATAACAATAAAAGTAAATTAAACTACGTTTGTTGTGATCAATAGGAGAAAGTAGTGCTAGCCATGTTAATCCTATTACATTTTAGCTATCCGTCTATTAGTGCAATGATCTAATTATAAAGTACTGGTGACATCAGGATGTATGGGGAGTATCTCCTTGGTCCAGACAATACCCCCATACTCCTATCTAACCTAGACTAGTCCACTTGATCCATGCATCTAGCCTCTACAAATGTTATCTCCTAGACTATTTGGTCCATGCACCTATCGGACTACAAGCATGCATTAAGTCGTGTCAACTAATCTATGTGATTTATCTATGGTACCCACTTATTCCATGCAATACCTACTCTTCCCCACTTGGTCCATGCGAGAAGAGCACTATGCTAACTTAAGTGTTCTCATAATATACATCTAGTACCGAGTTGGTCCATATGATAGCTACATTTAAAATACTTAAATACATAAACAAGCACATATTAAACGATAAAAATATAAACCAAGCAATACTAAACATTAAATTTAAATAACCGGAAATAACTATCACATAATATTCATAAACATGGCTAACACCTAAAGGTATTAGCTCATAACGTATGTAAAAGCACAAGAAGATAATTCAAACGAAGAACAAATAGAAATCATGACGAAATGGATATGCAAATCGAATGATTAAACCTAATGTGATGATACGAGACGACGTCTTCTTGATCTCCTAGTTATTGGGACTGATCTTAGGGCCTTGGAATGGTGAAATTCGGCTGTGTTTGAGAGTGGTGAGTGAATGATATCAAAAAATCGCGTATATAGTTTGTATTTATAGTCTTATGTCGTACGGAATACGACGTATTCTGGATATCTTAATTACTGATGAAGAAAGCATATTCTGCGTATATTTTACATACCGCGTATTGCCAGAGTTATATACGCCGCATACCTTCAAATCTTTGATATACTTGGATTGGGATAAGATCTTCAATACGGTGTATGGCCAGAGTTTCTTACGCCGTATGCCTTCAATAGTTGACTTGGGCTTTGACTATAGAGCTTCCTAATACGGCGTATTGCCAGAGTTAAATATGACATATACTTCAATATTCACCAAACTTAGTGAATTCTTCCATATATAAATACAGCGTATGACCAGAGTTTCATACGCCGTATGCTCTTTTACAGCTTGCATACAAAATAATCAAAAACAACTCCAACATGTCATTTTGTTGGGTTCAGTAAATACCCAAACCCCTTAATCTAGGATTTGAATAGAAAATAACCTAAGTGCTTAGTCCGTTAAACACTAACAGGTCACCGAGTGCATAGTCTCTCATGAGCCATCTTCGGATACTCAGATGAGGCGAAGAAGAAGTCTCTCCACTAAGTAAGTGGAACTTAAAGAGTGAAGATGAGTCAAGAAGAAGATGTGGATTCAGGAGTTATGACAATAACTCACTAAATCCCTAAAACTCTTCTCCAGCTACTAACACTGAAGACAAACTTGACTAAAGACAACGAGAAGATCAAGAATGGGTGGACAAACGGTTATGCTTGGCGATAAAGACAGTGCTTATCTTCAAGAAGTCAACTTTCCCTGAAGGCGCAACATCAGTATCGACAAGTAGAAAGTGGCTTTGTCCCTTACCGTAAATAGTTTTTAAACAGAGACAAAATACATCAATATTTTGTCTTCTCAGAACTCCGTCAGTTTGTCACAGGAAAGAGTTAAAACTCATACTTGTATAATTAGCATAAAAGATGGAGTGAAAGATCTAAGCTTGTGAATTGTAAAACACACATACACGCTAGCCATCTTTCACCTCTAAATACAACTCAATCCCTGAGATAGCTCAGTGGGTACTTGTAGTTGTGCTCAGACTTAGCCTGAGCTTCGTGAGGAGTTACACCCTTTGTCATTTCAATCCCAAGTACTATTCCGCAAGTACTTGGGTAATGTATTCTTCTGATTCATTTCTAATAAGAATTTAGACGTTGAAAATTTAATAGTGTGTTTCTACTTACATTACTTTCAGTCATTGATTCACTATTAGTTCGTTTTTAAATACTTAACTGTTTTATACGATAGTGAATAGGGAACAACAAGTGGTATCAGAGCCAGGCTGATTATAAAACCTTTTTAAGCCGCTCTAAAACATTTTTAAATCAGGATCCTTATGGCTGAAATTGATGTACCCCAACTAGTCGATAAAAAGGTGGAGCTTATTTAGTCTGCCCCTAGACTTGAAGTTGGTAAATTCAACAAATGGAAAAGCGTATGCTTTGCTATTTGATTGGAATGGAACCTTATTATATCAAGTGTATAAATGAAGGTCCATTTATCCCAAAGATCACTGGTTTTGCCTAAACCTCAAGCTCGGGACTCTGTGATGAGGAGAGTAGTCAACTAGGACCAAAGACTCAAAAGTATCATCATATCATGTCTTCCTGATGATATTATGGAGTCAGTCATAAGCTGTAGTACAACCAAACAAACCTGGGATGACCTGGTCCACAGTCATGAAGGTCCTTATGATACCAAGGAAAACAGGATAATGGACCTGAAACTTTAGTATAACACCTTCAGGGCTAAGGAATCTGAAACTCTGTCTCAAACTTACACCCGGTACAAAACTCTCTTAAATGAACTGTCTAATGATGGTGTTAAGTTGTCCAAACATGAAATCAATGTTGGTTTTGTCAATAGTCTCCCCGAGAAGTGGCTGAATTTCTCTCAGGGACTTAGGAATGCTAATCATATCCGCACCTTTGAACTTCCTGAAATTTATGGGAAATTTGTCTATGAGGAAAACCTCATCAACAGACGATACCCCGACTTAAAGAAGTATGAAGTCAAGAAGTCCCGACCACCACTTCAACACCAATATCAATCGCTTTTTATTCTAACAGTGTTGTTCAAGATTTTCGTGAAAATTCGGATGATGAGCCCTGAGAGATCAAGTGAGGAATACCTAAATGACCTAAACATGGAATTTCAGGAAAGGGCACTCCTTGCTAACTCTCGAAGGTTTATAAAAGAAACAAAGGTTTTTCAAATGCCAAAGCAAATGAGGACACTGAATGCTTTAAGTGTTACAAAAGAGGTCATTTTGCAAAAGACTGTTTTTTCAAAAACAATTTCAACCCTCGATAAACCCATCGTGGTCAAATCACTCGTGCTTTAGCAAATTTCAACAAAAAATCTATCAGTCTTATCAAAATTTTCAAAACAAATCTGATCAAAACAAAACCGTTTATTTTGAAGCTAAGTATAGGAAAGTCAAAGCTAAGCTTGCATTGCTTGAGGCCACCCTCTAAACAACAAAAATGTTCAATCTGGCAGTGGTAAAACAAAGGTCTTGTTGCTCTGAAACCTTTGACCGATGAAGCGAAGTCTCATCTCGATGATGAAATGGTGCATGTCGCACTAATGGCCCTCTCGAAGAGGATAAGCTTGTTGTTGGGGAAAATCATGCCGTAAATGGAGAATGGGTCAAAATCACAATGAAGAAGGTAAATATTTTACTTTCTATGGATGATGACTCTGATTGGCAGTCCTATATAAACTATATCAATGTTGACCTTAAGTTTGTAGAAGAGCAATGATTAAATCTTTTTTCAAAAGATAACAAGCTAAGTTTTGAACTAAACAAGTGTAGGGATGAACTAATTCTTTTAAAACAAAATAAGCTTGAGGCTATCACTATGCATTCAAAACACCTAATTAGTTAAAAGAAACCGTGCTCTTCAAGATGAACTTAAGAAAGAAAAGGATATCATTGCTAGTTGGACTACTAAGAATCCAAGAGTCTTTGATGTTGTGGAGCCCCAAAGAGTAAAAAAGAGAGTCATAGGTGAAAATCATCTCCTCGACTCTCACGACAAAGACCAGTCCCCAAACCATTTGTGTCCGGTGGTCCATTACCAATGTGTTGACTATTCCCAAGCCCAGGTGATTGGATTGAAAGGGTTAATCCCGAGAGTAAGCTTCCAAATTTCGACTGGAAGAATACTAGAGCCCGAGTCAAGCTCTTAAGAGCATGCTTGAATCCTGATGTGCCCAAAGAGTACCACATTGAGTCTGAAGCAGAGTCTAATGCACTGATTCCACCCCTGAAACCTCTTCATGGTGTTGTGTTGGATCGATATACTTTAATCAAACTAACTTAACTAGCTTGTTAAGGTTTAATAACCTTGGATAAATCCTAAGTTATTAACAAAGAAACACTGAGCAATCTTTATCAAGTACGCGGAATTTACTTAACAAAGCTAAGAAGAATAACCTTTTATTATAAACTCTAAATCGCTTATTATGCATACTCTAATACAACTCTAAGATAATCGAACTTTTCTCTAAAAACACTAATTAACTTGTGAATTCGTAAACTCTAAAACTCATAGACTCATACCTCTAATGCCAATCTAGGAGTCCTTTTATAGGCTCAAGGATATCCTAGTCGGTTTACAATTGATAACCTTGTACAAGTAATATAAACATAGAATACAATACTTTCCATAAACAAATAATGCTTCTTTTGTTCTTGCAAGACTTTGACTTTTAGGTGCGTATTTGACTTTGTCTTTAGCAGTACTTTGACTTTTGACTTTTTCCAGATTTTGCAATTAATGTATTTTCATATCTTCTTTCAAGACTTTCATGTCTTCTATTTTCATATCCCAACAATCCTCCCCTAACTTGAATTCTACTCGCTTGACTTCAAGTTCCTTTGTGAATGTATCTTTAATGTACCTTCACTTTAAGGACAAATTGTGTCTTAGTCTTTTCAAGATATCTCTCAAAGATATGTGCTTGTCAAAGTATCTTCTTTAAATTGTTCTTCTCAGCCAAGATCCAAATAGCTTCTCCATCTTTCTCGCTATAACATCATATGACAATTTGTACATTAATTCGGGCTTTAAGTTGCATACCATTCTCATCACTTTCAGTGTGTGTTAACTCCCCGAGAGGTGAATCATTGAAAATTTATGGATTTAGATCTTTACCAAAGCCATTATCTTTGAGTAGCCAAATATTTGGTGTAAGACCATGGTACATTGATAACATATGATTTTAGCAAATCATCGCCTATCAACAGATTTGATTTGTCTTTACCAAAAGTCTAATTCTTTTGACTAGTTAGTTCTTCTATCTAATGGTGAACTAATTACCAATAATGGTTTTTCCACCCGCCTTTACACAAGCCATTTTCTTGTGGCTAGCCAACTCTTCACATTAACCGATATGTGAGTTGATTACCATACAACTTATTGTAGCAAGTTGTCAACTAAAAACGGATTGATGTATCTTTACCGCAGTCGCTTGCCTGGATTAGCCAATCCTTTTGTAACCATGGTGGATTGATTACCAATTTGATGTTTCCATCTCAAAATCCATTTAATTCACTTAACTTTTGTTTCAAAATATTTAGTTATTTAACAAAAAGTTTCTTTCATAAATCACTTAACCGGTTTTAAAAATAAGCGATTTCTTGATGAAAATGTTGATTAGCAAGACTTTGAATAAAGTACTGATTTATCAAAATAAATTATTCAATAAAACTCATACCGCTTTTTACTCATCTTCTTCAAAGAATGGTAGTCCAGTTTATAAATAAGTTGATAACCATGCAAGCAGTTTCATTATCCTCTTCTACTTCCAATCCATGCTCTAGCATTCTTCTCATGAGCTCAACCGTAGAGAGGATATCAAGTTTACAAACATGTATATCATTTTACCATTCTCTAGCTCTAAAACATGAACTCCAGATTCTTCAAAGAATCCCCCAAAACAATTTCCCGCTTTTCTTGATTCTTCCATATATCATCGCTTTCCTTCTGTTTCCCATAGTTATAAGACTCCAAGCAAAACTAAAAATACCAATTCCTCTCGATGGAGTTTCTCCAAAATAAGCTTTCACCACATTATATAGATAGAATATATCCACTCTATCTATAATATGTAACAAATCCTATAACCTATTGAAAACTTTGAAGCTTTCATCTCCTTTTATGAAAAATCATATAATCCCTTCTTTGGATTTCACAATATCAAAAGCACTACCCTGAGATCTCGCTCATCTTCATGTCGCATCTTCTTTTGAATAATAAAAATCTACCACTCTGAGATAATTTCTTAATGCATCTTTAGACTCAGATCTTAATTCAACTCTTTCTTTCTTTGAGAATTGTCTATCTCAGATCTTCGTTTTTTCTTTTCTTTTTTAAGCTCTTCTTCCTTTCAGGCTTCACCCAAAAGCTTCTTCTCTAAAAATCTTTGATATTGCAACACTCTTCTTATAAGCTTCCTCGTTTCAAGCATCATAAAGTCTTTCATGTCAACATAGTTCAACTTCTACAATCCTTTATACCCTACTTTCAAATATGCCATCATAGCATTCCCCAGCTAAATTAGGTCTTCTAGGCATATATCTAACAGGAGTAGGTGATTGTAATGGTTCTTCATCTTCAGCATCTAATTGCTCTTGCAACCTTTTAGCCGCTTCTCTACTTTGAGCTTCTCACTTTTGGCTGCTTTATCTTTAGCATTTAATTCTTCTTGAAACTTTCTAGCTGCAGTTTCATTCCTAGCAACTTCAATTTCTAATCTCAGTAAAGTAAGTCTCTTCTTCTTTTCTTCTACTAAAACACCTTTCCCTTTATCTTTAGGATCAATTGCAGGTTGAGAAGTTCTTTGTGGTACATCTTCTTGCACTTCTCTAATGGTAACCCCACCTCTAGGTTGTGATAAATCATCTAAAATTGTAGCAATGAACTCATCATCACTTGCGGTAATGAATTGTTTGAATATAGCTTCCTCTCTTGTATGTATGAGTTGTAGAAGGACCAGCTTCCTCTTCAAAATTTAAGACTCTTGGAGTTATCACTTCTTGTCTAAAAGTACTTTGCTGATGAAGAGCGGTTTTGGTGTTTAGTACCTTGATCTTCGACTTTGAATTTGAACTTGTTCCTCTCTGTTCATCGGTACTTTCGTGTTCTTTATCCTTCTCAACATCTTCTTTCAAATTATCTTTATCTAAATTCCTCCCCAAGTTGATAGAAGAATGTTGATGAAACTTTTGGCGTTTGTTTTTCAGACTCGCTTTTATGCCTTTTCTTTGATTTAACCCGTGACGCGAATTCTTCAACTAATGGCCACACAAAAGTCTTTAGCCTTCTAAACTTCAATTTTAATTTCTTTATCTGTTTGGCTTGAATCTCGGTAGTCTTTTTCAATTTGACCAACTCCCTTGTCAAAACATAGTTATCCAATGTGATGTCATCGAGGTATGTATGTGTATCATCTCCTGAATAGGTGAATGATCTTCTTGTTGAGAAACAGAATGCACTTTGTGGAGATGGAGAAGGTGAAACAAGAACATCATCTTGATGTTCAAGATTAGGAGAAGCAAAGACTAGAGATGCAAGATCTTCAGATCAGAGACTTTCACGAAAAAGATTTTTCCAATAATGCTCCCAAGATCAACTAAGTATACATAACTAACCTCCTCAGCAATGCACAGACTATACAAATACTAAATAGTCCTCCCCTTAAATGTAGCTCAGGAGTTAATCATGCCAATGCTCACCACCAAGTGAGTGAATCTAGAAACATCAAAACCTTTGGTGAGTAAGTCACCACATTATCATCATTCAGGTGTGAACCTTAACCACATTTATAAGTCTCGTGCTCATAACAATCTCGATAAAGTGATGCCTAATCAGATGTGCTTGGTCTTGGAATGATAAAACCGATTCTTCAATACAAATAGTACTCTCATTATCAATGTTGATAGGAGTATTCTTGAAATTGAATCCATAGTCCAAGAGTTGATTTTGCATCCACAAAACTTGTCCATAACAACTTGCAGCCAGCCTATTATTTTCAAAGAGGATGTTGCCGCAATTGTTTGTTTCTTGCATTGCCAGGAGACTAATCTTCTTCCAAGATATTGGCATCCTCCGTGGTGGATCTTCTATCATAGTTATCACCGCATAATCACTATCCAAAAAGCTTCTAAGTGAAAAGGTGATTCTTTTGAATACCACAACCCCAACTTTGGTTGTTGTTTCAGATAACAAAAGATTCTCATATCTGATTCATGTGAGAAATCTTTGGTGAGACTTGATATCTAGCACATAGACAACCGCAAACATAATATCGCCTTGATGCAAGGAGATACATAAGAGAGCCAATCATTGATCTATAAAGCTTGACTTCAACAAGTTGTCCATCTTCATCTTTGCCCAATGAATTGATAGATTTAATGGGTGTAATAACAGCCTTCATATCATCAAAATTGAATTTCTTAAGTATGTCTGTAACATACTTGTCTTGACTGATAAAATACCCGCCTTTGACTGCTTAACTGAAGACCTAAAAGAAAGTCAACTCTCCCATTGAACTCATTTGAAATTCCTCTCGTGACGTACCGCCAAACTCCTTAACCATGGACTGTTTGGTAGCCCCAAAGATGATATCATCAACATAAACTTGAACTAACATGATATCTTTCTTGTCTCTCTTGATAAACAAAGTCTTGTCAATAGCTCCCCTTCTATATCCATGTTGCAATAAGAATGTGGAGAGTCTCTCATACCAAGCTCTAGGTGCTTGATGAAGGCCATAAAGAGCCTTAACCACTTTGTAGACTTTGTTTGGGTGTTTAGGATCTTCAAAACCAGGAGGTTGTTTGACATACACTTCTCTCGTAATCTTGCCATATAAAAAGGCACTTTTGACATCCATCTAGTAAACTTGAAATCCCATATAAGAAGCAAAAGCAAGAAATATTCTAATAGCCTCTATTCTTGCTACAGGAGCAAACACTTCATCATAATCTACTCCTTCTTCTTGTCTCGTATCCTTGTGCAACTAACCTTGCCTTATTCTTGATAACATTACCTCTTTCATCTCTTTTGACTCTAAAACCCATCCGTTCCAATAACTCTCTTCCCATCTCGAAGATCACATAAAACCCAAACTTCTTGAAGTTTAAATTGAAGAAGTTCTTCCTCATAGCTTCAACCCCACTTTCTTTAGTCAGGCTTGAGCAATATTTTTGGTTCTTCTTAAGAGATAAAAGTAAATAGACAGTTTGATGGTATGGATCAAACTGTTTTGTTTATACACAAAGCTAAGTAAAGCATTGTGAGGTGTAGAAAAAGTCTTAGCTTTGTCTAGTCATCACTCCGTAAGTAGATGGACCAATCATTTGATCAGAAGGATGATCCTTATGAGTTCTTAAGTGTGGAGACTGTGGAACTCCATAAGTATCCTCCAAATTAGTAACATCAGCACCTTCATTGGAATTTGTGAAAATACCATCATCTTCTAGTTCATCATCGTATCTTCTAATCCGGCATAGTAGGATCATTCAGATCAGCTAAAGTACTGTTAACGTGCAGCAATATTTGATCGAGTATCTTCCAAAGCATCGAGAGTACTCTCAGTCTTGCTTTTCTTCTTTGCCTCTTCATATGCTCTCCTGTTCATCGCTGTAAGAATGTGCTAATACATCTTGGAGAAGCATCTGATTGAGTTCCTCTTGAATAGATTGATCCTCGCCAGATAAAGAGGATTCGAACAACAAGACTTTTGTCAGCAACAAGACTTTGTTTTGGAACTTCAAGATTTTGGTTAGGACTAACATGATCTTCATCAGAAAAGATCGTCTAATATGAACCCATGAACAAATATATTGTAAATCTTCTCCACTGTGCAATGGTTGATTTTCTTTCATGTGTACATAGTTCATAGATGGAGTTAAAACCTCAAGATCAAACATCCAATCAGACCTTTACCTTCTCATTGCGTGATCTTCTAAAAACTAAACATGAAGACAATCTTGAACCTTCTTAGTAACTTTGTTGTATACTCTAAAGCCCTTCTTGTTAGTGCAACCCAATAAGTATCCTTCTTCCGACTTGCCATCAAACTTCCTGCATTATCAATAGTGTTTAAAATAGTAAGAGGGCATCCTAAAGGTTTCATAAAACGAATGTTGGGTTTATTGCCCATCAAAATTCATAAGGTGTCATCTCGTGGTTTAGTGATCAGACTGTTAGCATAACAAGCAAGTACTTACAGCCGCCTTAATCAATAGGTATGAGAATCGCTAACATTGTTCTTGCCGCTTCAATCAAAGTCCTATTCTTTCTCTCGCAACACCATTTTGTTGAGGTGTTCTTGCAATACTAAACCTTTACACCTTTGTTTGCACAAAATTCATCCATAAGTTTGTTCTTGAATTCAGTCCCATTGTCACATCTAATACCTCTAACCTTGAGTCTCAATTGGTTTTCAAGGGCTATAATCAATCAATTGGATCAAAAGTATCATCTTTAAAACCCAAGAAAAATACCCAACTGAATCTACTACAATCATCTCACAACTAAGCAAGATTTTTCTTGTTTAAACTTGCCACAAAACAGTCCAAACAAATCCATATGTAAAGCTCCAAGGGTTCTCTAATAGTTCTTCCCAAGCTTGCAGGGAAACTTTGTGTTGTTTACCCTTCCTTCATGCCAAACATGATTGATCATTCTTGTAAGTCTTTGAAGGTAAACCTCTAACTAGATTGCCTTTGACCAGCTTGTTGATATTCTTGAAGTTAACATGGCCCAATCTTCTATGCCATTGATGCTTCAGATGTTGCTTTAGTCACCAAACATGTGGCTCTTCCATAAGAATGTAGACTCTTCATGTCTAAACTATACACATTTGTCCTTGGTATTCTAAGAACTACTAATTCATCATCAACAAAGTTTAAAGTCGATGAAAGGATGAGACATTCTGTGTCGCGAATAACACAGATTTATCACAGATTTGTATAAGACTGACAATAGATTGAACTTTAACTCCTTCACATATCTAACATTCTCAAAATCTATAAGCCTTGCTTTGATAGTCCCTTTTCCAGTAATCTTTCCTCCATTGGGATCATTCCCAAATGCAACTCGTCCTCCACTAATCTTCCTAAAATCGACAGATCTCTTTGTCTCATGTCTTACCCAGAGCAACCACTATCCACAATAAGATGATCTTTAAGCTCCTCTTCGGGTTGCCCACAGCACACAAAGAAATTAGTTAGAACTTTAGGAACCCAAGCCATTATCGACTTGTGTTCCCTTTGTGGAGTTACAAACTCAAATTCTTTGAGTATGTAATTTCCACTATCTTCAAATGATGATCCGGAATTATCTTTTGATCTTTAGCATGTGGTTTTTCAAAACTTTCTGGTTTTTCAACACAAATCTCTTTTTCTTTCATCACAAAACATCGATTCATTTTGGTTGAAAGTACGCCTCTGCCCTCTCAGACTTTCCCTCTTAACCCATTATTTTTAACACGGTTCCTCGTGATCTAAATCTCCTATATGTATTGTAATACCTTCTAGGTTGATAGTGAGATCTCCTAGGATTCCTATACCAAGTAGTGTTGTCGACCTTGTTTTGTCCGAAAGCAAGACTTTGAGAAAGTCTTCGATCAGAGCAACAAGATTTGGAAAGTAATTTGAGATACCAAGGTTTTGAAAAAGGCTTTCCGTGTGGGTATCTATGATCCGTGAGAAATTTCGTGATTGACCCTATTTGAATTATTACAAACCGTTTGTGTTCTCTGTTTCTTGGCAAAACTCTGTTCTTTGAAAATTTTCTAAGGTATTCGAGTGATGTTCACAATCCTTAATTAGATGTAGAACTAAAACACACAAAACAGCTTCTGACCCATACTGTCAAAGTGACATCTTCTATGTCTATGCCCAAAATTATTTTGCCTTCTGGTAAAAATTTACTGTTTTTGACCAAAATTATCCCAAAAGGTTTTAGGATCGTTTTGAAAAGGTTTTGAAGAAGGTATTGCTTGTGAGCAAGATTTTGATTGAAGGTACTGGATTTTGAACATTGTGTTCAACAGGTTCTTTGGGTTCTTCAGACTTAGATTGAGCTACAAGCTTTTTCCTAAACTCAAGACTATCTACTCCAAAACGAGAAACATCGGGCCTAGGGGGTTGATGAATGCCAAAGGATGAGGAATCAAGATGATAATCATTAGCTTTTCTTATATTCAGGAGGTGAGTCACTTATTGAACCATCATTACTAGATGTATCTACATAATTAATTAGTTCTTCATCACTAGTGGTTATATCCTATTCACCTTTCATCCCGATCACTAAATTGGTTTTCTTCTAATTTACTAAAATCCATTCCAAAACATAATCCAGTTTTAAGGTAGGCTCTATGTCGCTTTTTGAACATAAGAAACATGTGATGCACAGGCTTCACCCCAAGCATCAAACTTAGCTAACAAACCATCTCTTTCCTTAGTTAATTTCTCAATTTCAGCAATTTTACAGTTTAATTTCCATTCACTAAGTTTTAACGGTAGTCCTGTTGGGCATATTTTTCAGCCTGCTACTTCTTATTAGTTTCATGTGCTAAGATTTTGGCTTCCATAGATTCTAAGGTTATTTGATAACCACTACCTCGACCTAGCCTTAACACAATTATCTCTCAATCACATAATCGCTAAGTAATTTATGATAAAAATCATAGCAATTTGAGCATACCTCGAGATAGAGATTGATTTGGGAAGTAGCCACCAATGCTAGCTTAACAGATCATCTTTCTTGCTCCAATCAAAACTTCCAAAGCCATCATCGATTCCAAAACAAAGATATTCTCGGCCTTTTCAGCTCCAAATCCAATGCTTCTACTGAATCTTCAATTTCTTCTTCCATCGCTACATACAAGAAGTCACCGTTTCATCATCAAATTCTTACCCACCAACTTCGATAATCTCTTGAGCAACCAAAGCCTTTGTTTCAAGAATTAAATTTTGCTCAAGCTGCTTTTTCGTGATGTCCTCCGTTTGCTTGATACTTAGCAAACTGCCATCTCCTGCAAAGTGACCGCCTTTTGACAATTGAAACATTCAATTTTGGATTTGTCAAAAGTTATGCCCTGTTTTGGTTTGAAATCAATGCTTTTGCCTGCCTTCTTCATGTACTTTTTGATCCTTGCAAAGGATCATAGCAACTTGCCACCGATATCAATTTCTTCAAGTGCATCTTCTTCAATCAGGCTAGATCTTCTTCATAGTGCAGTGTAAACTAGCTTGTTGTGCAGCAAAGAAGGAGCAACTTCATCTCGAGGCCATAGTGGTAGGTGGTGAGTCCAACATATGAGGGGGTGTGTAGACAGCAGACTTTGAGAAACAAGATTGGGGAGAAGCGACTTTTAATGGAAGTACCGGTCTTCTTCGAGGATAGAAAAGCAATACTGTGGACTTAGAACTTGTTGACCACCATCTCATGCTCATACACCTTAAGTTGATGATAGTGATCATCAAAGTCCATGACATCCAAACCTTGTTGTCCTCCGATCATTGTAGCAATCACATGCCATGAAGATGGCAAACTCCGTAGAAACTTCAAATTGGCATCCTCATATCGCCTTGTATAGCTCCAACATGTTGAGAAGATTCTCAAAACCTATCATATGCAAAGATCAAGACTCTCTCTTTCACCAAACCGAAAGTTTCAAACGTTGCTTCAAAGAAATTTATGTGCATCTTTTTAGAGGCTTCATTCCTCCAAATATGGTCTTGAGAGCGCCTTGAGCGCTAGCATCTTTA
Source organism: Chrysanthemum makinoi (assembly GCA_910596185.1). NCBI lineage: Eukaryota > Viridiplantae > Streptophyta > Magnoliopsida > Asterales > Asteraceae > Chrysanthemum > Chrysanthemum makinoi. The sequence continues at coordinate 14,410,033 of OU343219.1, forward strand.
GCATCATGAAATTTAAGAAGATGACCATCTGAATGGCGATAAGAGAATGTTGAGTGCCTTCTCTTGATTCCTTAAGGTTGCCGTAAGACTAGTTTAGGTGCCTTGGGTTGTCCAGAATATCAATGGGATCCGTACAACTTCATTCCCATTTACAACAATATTCTATAAAGCATGGTCAGAATGGCAATGTAATCGCCTCATCTTCATGCACCGTAGATCATATTCTCCCTTTTGATTATTGGAATTCCGAGAGGAGGTGATTGAGGTGGTGGAATGTACTTCAATACATCTTGAATATAGTTGAAGTAGGGTTCTTCCTAGTCAGAGTTTCCACACAAGCTCTAATACCACTTGTTGAATCGATATACTTTAATCAAACTAACTTAACTAGTTGTTTAATAACCCTGATAAATCCTAAGTTATTAACAAAGAAACACCGAGCAATCTTTATCAAGTACGCTGAATTTACTTAACAAAGCTAAGAAGAATAACCTTTTATTATAAACTCTAAATCGCTTATTATGCGATACTCTAATACAACTCTAAGATAATCGAACTTCTTTCTAAAACACTAATTAACTTGTGAATTGGTAAACTCTAAAACTCATAGACTCATACCTCTAATGCCAATCTAGGAGTCCTTTTATAGGCTCAAGGATATCCTAGGCGGTTTACAATTGATAACCTGTATGCGACAAGTAATCTAAACATAGAATACAATACTTTCCATAAACAAATAACATTTTTTGTTCTTGGTAAAGATTTTGACTTTTAGGTAGATTTTGACTTTGTCTTTAGCAAGATTACTTTGACTTTTGACTTTTTCCAGATTTTGCGCTTACAAGATTTTCATATCTTCAAGACTTTCATGTCTTCAAGATTTCATATCCCAACAATCCTCCCCTAACTTGAATTCTACTTGCTTGACTTCAAGTTCCTTTGTGAATGTATCTTTAATAACTTCATCTTTAAGGACAGATTGTGTCTTAGTCTTTTCAGTATATCTCTGCAGTATATGTGCTTGTCAAAGTATCTCTTAGAATTGTTCTTTCTCAGCAGCATCAATCAAGGAAACTAAATCAGCCTCCTCTAGTTCGTCAAAGTCAAAATCCACCAACAAGCCCAAACAGAAGTGTGATCTATGCCACTATACCACCATATACCACCGATAGCTATAGAATCCTTTTTTGCATGATCGGTAAAAAGGATGATCACAGAACTTCTGATCAATTACAATATGTAAGTTCACTCAGTAAAGCAAACTATACCAAAGCTGGTCATCAGTATGCTTCAACCTCCAAATCTGCTCAAAAGTTTAGAGCTAAACCCTTTCCTCCTGCCCACAATGTGGCCTTTAATGATCATCAATGATGATTGTCTCATGAACACATGCTGTGATATTTTGGAAATCCACTCATGAGACATCCAAAATGACATGTCATTCAAGCAAGGAGAAGTCCAAGTAAACCTTAATCACCGAGTCATCCTCAGTCTAAAAATGCAAAACCTGTGGTAGCACAATGCAGTCAACCACTGTCACACCCTCGCCGGAGGCGGAAACACGAGGTGTAACGGAAGGGAACATAAGCACAAGATAATAGAACATACCAACATTAATATTAAAAAGAAATATTACACCATTACACAGCTTAGCCGTATTCCAAGAAATATATTACAAAGTTTAGATTCCAAAATATTAAGTTTTAATACATACGACTTGTAGCGACAAGTGAAAACTTCTTTATGCAAGACTTGATAGAAAAGCTTACTAACGATCACTAAATGCAGAGAGAAAACGGGTCAACTATGAAAATAGTTGGTGAGTAAACATGTTTAGCAAAAATAAGAAAACTCTGAATAAATAATCAAAGATTTCGGTCAACAAAAATGGTCCACAAAGCAAAGGCATTGTGTATCCACTCAGTTCCAAATTCCGCCCATACAAAACTTGCAAACTGTGTGTACACAACCCATTGCACAAAAATATAGTGCGCCAAGTAGTCAAGTGTAAGCGGTCATAATAGTTCCCAAAGCAAAGGCATTGTATATCCACTCGGCCCAAGTCCCCATACAAAACTTGCAACATGTGTGTACACAACCCATTGCACAAAATATAGCGTATCAAGTGGTCAAAATAGTTCACAATATAGTACCAAGTATATAATAATTTAAGTTGATGCTCCGAACATGGGAGACTCCTTTGTCACTCGGCCACCTAGGCGAGATTTATTGAGACCGCTCCACCAATAAGGCGAGACTTCTTTGTCACTCACCATCTAGAGATTTATTGAGACCGCCCACCAATAAGCGACTCTCTTTGTCACTCGACCACCTAGACGAGATTTATTGAGACCGCTCCACCAATAAGGCGAGACTTTATAGTGATGCTCCGAACATGGGAGACTTTGGGACAAGGTCATAACACGACGTTCAATAAGTTCAAATAAGTCATAATTTCGTAATTAAGTTCAAGGATTTGATTCAAGTTCAAAAGTTCAAGCCAAAATAGTTCACAAGTTCTAGTCAAAAGAGTTCACAAAGTAAGAATCAATTTAATTCAAGTATGGTTCATGCATTCAACCCCAAAACAATTTAAAGCATTTAAAAAGGGGGTCTGAATACTCACTGATGAATAGATGTGACGACAAAAGTGAGTACACCGAGGTATAATGTGATGCTTTAACCGGGACCTATTACAATGATATGATATGTAATGAGTTGCAATGTAATGTTATGCATGCATTTCAGATGTTATTTATACCATTTTGCGGGTTTTGAAAATAATACTCTTCGTCGAAAAATACTCTTTTCGCCTTGACCAATCAAAAAAAATCACTTTACATGTTTTTACGTCAAAATGTCATCCTACAATGGTTTTATAATGATTTTGGTGAAATTTCCACTTTTCGTCAACAATGTCGGCGGAAATATCATGAAATTAACAAAATGGCTTTGGAAAACTAATCGAAACGGTACGTCGATCGTTAGAGAACTAACTCGACGGTTTGGAAAGTTTGTATTGATATCTAGAAGTTTCAAGTGAGCGTCCAAAAGGTCTCGATCATAAAGATATCAAGTTAAAGTTGGTGATTTTGGTTACAGAACACTTATCTCGAAAATAATATAGTTTTTCTAAAAATAATAAGTTACAATTTTATGAAAACGTAGTATTCAGTCGCCAAACCGCTTTCTACGTATTATACGCCCTTAGCTTCGTATCAAAGTATACAATATATTTTGATAAGTCGAAATAATTTGTAAAGCTTAGGACTCGTTTTTGACTCGCACAAAAGATAAATATGTTGCTGAAATTTTAAAAAATATATATTTTCGTCACAAATTTGTAAAATCCATAACTTTCATAACCTGCTTTATTCCGTTCAAGCGCCACAGATTTTTTTTTAAAGTATATTTTCTAAATATCAAGGCCAAAATTTTGTGCCCACTGTCGGATTTTCCAGAAAATGATTTTAAGGACAGACCCTTTTATATACTAGTCGAAAATAGTTTTTCCCGTACTAAACCTATTCCAATCCCTTCAAATCAACTCCAAAACTAATCTAATCCTACCATACACCTTCTTAGGGTGTCATGGGTTCCTAATCACCATCAAGACCAAAGATTACCATGGGAATATTTATAGGATGACCTTAGTATATATATAACTCTAAAATCATAAGAAAATGGTATAAATCACATAACATGCATACTTGCTCCAAAAATGAAAAGATTCATATGAAAATGAAAAGGAAACATGAAAATGGAAGAAACAAGCTTACAAGTGAATATGATGAGGTGCAAGGAACAAGGTTTAGCCTAAACACTCTTGGTTTTTATTTCAAAACCTAAATAAAGAGTGTAACTAGATTGTAATTATGCTTGAACTTGAAAATTTTGGATGATCCCTTGGTGCAAATCTTGAAGGCCGGTTTTTGATGGAGAGAAACAAGGAGGAAGAAAACCTTTTTGACTAGAACTTGAATTTATGAATGTGAATGAATGTTTGTAATGTGTAAATTTGTATATAATCTATTTAGGTAGGAAAATTCTACCCACTTGACTTCTTCCCTCCCTTGAACGGATTATGGGGACTTTTGTCTCTCAATGATTATTTTTTTTTTTTTTTAATGTATAAGTATATATTGGATAAAGAGTGTAATTGTTAAAATGTAGGAAAATGTATAAGTAAAAGGTAAATGGTAGATTTTTGGTACAAGTAAGTTTTTATTAGATCAAAATAGAATGTAATGAGATAATAAAAATTGTAAAAATACATTCCTTGTGAAATTTGAGTGATAAAATAATTACCGAGTAATTTTAAGAAAAGCGCCGTAATAATTTAACTTTAACGATTTATATACCAAATAAATTTAAAACACTAGGTAAAGTCAAAATATAGTTTTTATAAACTAATGTAAGTATAAAAATATATCGATCATTTTGAAAGTAACGGATTAAATATTTAAAATAATAACTCACGCGATAACGCTTATTAAATATAAAAAATGCGTTAATGTGAAATGAAATGTCATGAATGAACTAATATGATGCATATTTAATTTAAGAAATGACCGGAATTTGAGAATTGTGACATTCTTCCCATGTCACGAATCACGCCCCCGTGATTCGATTAACGATACTATGGTCTGAACCTCGACAAGAGTTCTAAAAGTTCATGATCGTTACAAAACAGCCTAAATGATCATATCACCGCACAAAGTTCCCCATTCAACTAACCGCGATTTTAGATTTGGATAGGTAAACTTACCCAATATCGAACGTAGCTCTCAAAAGACCTTTAGGTTGTCGATTATAATCTAATCCCACAACTCATCAAACAAGAACCGCCATGAGATTAAACTAAACCGACTTGAGTAAACTTGTTCTTAGCTTGATTTTCGCAACTCATCAAACAAGAACGGTCACTAGATCAAGCTAGGAAACAAGTTGTTAGAAAGGTAGGATTCCAAATCCTTGAATGAAGTCTTTTGAAAGATTGCCGATATTCGACTTTACACAATCAAATCTAATCAACAAAATATATAACAACTAAGGTCGATATCAATAGGTCTCAAATTAATCAAGGTCGTGAACGTGGTAAGAATTGGAAGGAAGTTAAGCACTCAAAATCATGTCGCATTTAAAATAAAGTAGTTGTTCGAAAGAATGTACCCGTTGTTGCTATGGGCTTCCTCGGTACCCAAATATGCTCTAATGCTCACGTCGCGGGAGGAATTTCAATGTTCGATCTTGTGCTTCTATTGCCAATGCCAAGTTTGGACGATTACCTCCTTGATTGGGAGTTCTTTCTTTGGCTGTATTGCGAAGGTGATCTAAACTTCCACACTGAACATGCCCTTTGATTTCCAGCTTCGCTTGAGCAATTTCGCACGAAGTGGCCCGGTCGTCCACATTTGTTGCACCTTCTGGCAGCCTCCTCGAGTGATGATAATTACATTGAGTGCACAAAGGATGGACCTGCATATCTCCTCGGTGGTCCATAGTTCCCGGTTATTCGCTGCCTTTGTCTGGCTGACCCTCGGCCCCTGGTGATCCCTCCGCTTCGGCCCACTGTCGCTTGCTTTTGTTAGTTCTCCGCACTGATCACATCATTTGTCAAGCAATATGCCATGCTCACAGCCGTAGTGGTTGTGTTCGACGAGGTGACATCCCTTCTAATTTCCAGATAGAACCATGTGAGGAACCATCCTAGTTAAACCTTCTCCGTTGGTTCGTCTAGCATGAGATGTGTTATATTTGGGTGAGTAGATCCCTATTCCGCCAGCCGTTGTTGTTTGGATCATTATTGTTTGGGTTCGCTTGTTGTTACCTCCTGCTGTGGTTCTGCCATGATCTCTCAGAGGACCAAAACATCGGGTTGAGTAACCACATTCGAACGAAGTCGATGAGGTGCGAACGGTGGTAATGTTTTATAGTGATCGAAACATGACAGGAACAGAGACATGCTATGTCTAACAAGTGGAAAGATGGAAAAGAGAAGATATGAACAAGGTACGGTAATGTAGACGTTAACGTGAAAAACATGCCATGCATACCCACCCACCAATGCAACTTCGTGACCTGCACTCTAAAGACTCGACTAAACATGATTTAAAACTATTACTTTCATCATTGATATTCTTCATAAATTAGATATAGTTGATCAGGCTATGTATAATTTATGAGTAACAATGCAACGATAGGACTAGATGACTCGGATGATGTTCAATGTTTAATAAAATAAAATAAAAAATTTTCCTATAGTATAGTGATTTTATTTTTGAAAAATCGGCATTCTCTATAACCTTGGCTCTGGTACCAACTGTCACACCTCGCGGAGGCGGAAACACGAGGTGAAACGGAAGGGAACATAAGCACAAGATAATAGAACATACCAACATTAATATTAAAAAGAAATATTACACCATTACAATACTAGCCGCCATCGGCAAATATATTTAAAGTTTAGATTCCAAAATATTAAGTTTTAATATATACTTAATTTTGTAGCTACAAGTGAAAACTTCATTATGCAAGACTTGATAGAAAAGCTTACTAACGATCACCTGAAATGCATGAGAGAAAAACGGGTCAACTATGAAAATAGTTGGTGAGTAAACACGCTTAGCAAAAATAAGAAAACTCGTAATAAATAATCAAAGATTTCGGTCAACGAAAATGGTCCACAAAGCAAAGGCATTGTGTATCCACTCGGCCCAAATTCCATACAAAACTTGCAACCTGGTGTATACAAACCCATTGCACAAAAAATATAGTGCCAAGTAGTCAAGTGTAGCGGTCATAATAGTTCCCAAAGCAAAGGCATTGTATATCCACCAAGCCCCATACAAAACTTGCAACCTGTGTGTACACAACCCATTGCACAAAATATAGCGTATCAAGTGGTCAAAATAGTTCACAATATAGTACCAAGTATATAATAATTTAAGTTGATGCCCAACATGGGAGACTTTGTCACTGCCACCTGCGAGATTTATTGAGACCGCTCCACCAATAAGGCGAGACTTCTTTGTCACTCGACCATCTAGACGAGATTTATTGAGACCGCTCCACCAATAAGGCGAGACTTCTTTGTCACTCGACCATCTAGACGAGATTTATTGAGACCGCTCCACCAATAAGGCGAGACTTTATAGTGATGCTCCGAACATGGGAGACTTTGGGACAAGGTCATAACACGTACGATTCAATAAGTTCAAATAAGTCATAATTTCGTAATTAAGTTCAAGGATTTGATTCAAGTTCAAAAGTTCAAGCCAAAATAGTTCACAAGTTCTAGTCAAAAGAGTTCACAAAGTAAGAATCAATTTAATTCAAGTATGGTTCATGCATTCACCAAACAATTTAAAGCATTTAAAAGTGGGGGTCTGTGAACTCACTTGATGAATAGATGTGACGACAAAAGTGTGTACACCGAGGTATAATGTGATGCTTTAACCGACCTATTACTTAATGATATGATATGTAATGAGTTGCAATGTAATGTTATGCATGCATTTCAGTATGTTATTTATACCTTTTGCAGGTTTTTGAAAATAATACTCTTCGTCGAAAAATACTCTTTTGACGTCTTGACCAATCAAAAAGCACTTTACATGTTTTTACGTCAAAATGTCATCCTACAATGGTTTTATAATGATTTTTGGTGAAATTTCCACTTTTCGTCGCAAAACAATGTCATGAAATATCATGAAATTAACAAAATGGCTTTGGAAAACTAGTCGTACGGTGCACGCCGACTAGAGAACGAACTCGACTGTTTTGGAAAGTTTGTATTGATATCTAGAAGTTTCAGTTCAGGAGTTTTCGTCCAAAAGGTCTCGATCATAAAGATATCAAGGGTTAAAGTTGGTGATTTTGGTTACCGTAACACTTATCTCGTAAAAATAATATAGTTTTTCTAAAAATAATAGTTACGGCAATTTTAAAACGTATATCTTAGTCGTTTCAAACTGCTTTCTAATGATATACATATCCCTTAGTCAAAAGTATACTAATATATTTTTGATAAGTCGAAATAATTTGTAAAGCTTAGGACTCGCTTTGACTCATACAAAAGATAAATATGTTGCTGAAATTTCAGAAAAATATATATTTCGTCGTCAAATTTGTAAAATCCATAACTTCTTCGTTATAACTCCGTTTTATTCCGTTCAAGCGACCACGGATTCGTTTTAAAGTATATTTTCTAAATATCAAGGCCAAAATTTTGTGCCCACTGTCGGATTTTCCAGAAAATGATTTTAAGGACAGACCCTTTTATATACTAGTCGAAAATAGTTTTTCCCGTACTAAACCTATTCCAATCCCTTCAAATCAACTCCAAAACTAATCTAATCCTACCATACACCTTCTTAGGGTGTCATGGGTTCCTAATCACCATCAAGACCAAAGATTACCATGGGAATATTTATAGGATGACCTTAGTATATATATAACTCTAAAATCATAAGAAAATGGTATAAATCACATAACATGCATACTTGCTCCAAAAATGAAAAGATTCATATGAAAATGAAAAGGAAACATGAAAATGGAAGAAACAAGCTTACAAGTGAATATGATGAGGTGCAAGGAACAAGGTTTAGCCTAAACACTCTTGGTTTTTATTTCAAAACCTAAATAAAGAGTGTAACTAGATTGTAATTATGCTTGAACTTGAAAATTTTGGATGATCCCTTGGTGCAAATCTTGAAGGCCGGTTTTTGATGGAGAGAAACAAGGAGGAAGAAAACCTTTTTGACTAGAACTTGAATTTATGAATGTGAATGAATGTTTGTAATGTGTAAATTTGTATATAATCTATTTAGGTAGGAAAATTCTACCCACTTGACTTCTTCCCCTCCCTTTGAACCGATTATGGGGACTTTTGTCTCTCAATGATTATTTTTTTTATGTATAAGTATATATTGGATAAAGAGTGTAATTGTTAAAATGTAGGAAAATGTATAAGTAAAAGGTAAATGGTAGATTTTTGGTACAAGTAAGTTTTTATTAGATCAAAATAGAATGTAATGAGATAAAAAATTGTAAAAATACATTCCTTGTGAAATTTGAGTGATAAAATAATTACCGAGTAATTTTTAAGAAAAGCGTCGTAATAATTTAACTTTAACAATTTATATACCAAATAAATTTAAAACACTAGGTAAAGTCAAAATATAGTTTTTATAAACTAATGTAAGTATAAAAATATATCGGGATCATTTTTGAAAGTAACGGATTAAATATTTAAAATAATAACTCACGCGATAACGTTTATTAAATATAAAAAATTACGCGGTTAATGTGAAATGAAATGCCATGAATGAACTAATATGATGCATATATAATTTAAGAAATGACCGGAATTTGAGAATTGTGACAACCACTGACCATGAGTCAATTGCTAAATTTAAACAGACCTTTAAGCCCAAGCCCACTAGTATGTGGGTCAGCAAGAGAAACTAATCCAATTTACTATTTGTGCAGAGACATGCCGTGGAGCCTATTTAGCATCTAGATAGTGGATGCTCAAGAAGCATGACTGGTAAGGAGTATCTCGCACAAGTATGTAAAGGAACCGGACCCAGGTAGTATTTGGTGATAACTTATCATGTCCCACCTGCTTATGGTTCAAGATAATCCGCAATGGAATAGTTTTTCTAGAATAGTTTATGTCAATGGTCTCAAATACAATCTCATCATCACCAACTCTCAGTGATGCAAAGTACAGTGTTCAATTCAATGACAAACAAGGCACCATTTTCAATGCCAACAAAGAAGTTGTTTTGATATCCCCTAGAAGAGATGATGTTTATGTCTTAGATATGTCAACACTCTCTTAAGATGGAACTTATCTTTTGCCAAAGCCACTAAACGGCCAACTGGGTCAGGCACAAGAGACTCTCTCACTTAAAATTCAAAAACATCAACAACTTGGCAAACAAAACAAGGTCCCGCTTACCATCACTGGTTTTGCAAAGACAAACCATGCTCTGCATGTGAAAAATCCAAACACCACAGAGCATCATTCAAAACCAAACAAAATTTCTCCATCAAAAGTCAGCCTTCACTTCACGTGATATGGATCTCTTTGGACCTCGTCACCAAGATCAATCCAAAGATGAGAAGTATACACATATCATTGTTGATGAGTTCTCAAGATACACTTGGGTATACTTTCTTTCCAAAAGAGTCAGCAATCGATACAATAATGTCATTCATCGAAACGTTAAAACCAAAATGACATCATTTAAACAAATCGAACCGACAATGGCACTGAGTTCAGAAATGAAGAGCTTGAAAACTTCTGTGATGAAAAGGGAAGCTCCCAAAACTTGTCATCTCCTTACACCCCAAAATGGGGGAAGGAAAAAAACAGAATGTCATTGAGGCGCTAGAACCATGTTAAATGGCTCAAGATATCAAAACATTTCTAGATCAAGCAGTTAAAAAAGATGTTACACTCCAAAACAGGTCAATCATTGTCAAAAGACATACCAAAACCCCATATGAGATTTTCAAAGGAAGACCGATACAGCTACTTTCATATGTTTGGATGTCCTGTGTTTATTCATAACCACAAGGATCATCTAGGCAAATTTGATGCCAAAGCTGATGATGGATACTTTCTAGGTTACTCACTGATCTCCAAAGCCTTCGGGGTATTTAACACAAGGAGACAACAAGTTGAGGAAACCTTTCATGTCACCTTTGATGAGAGTCGTAAAGCATCGTGTTCACCAACACCTGGAGGAAATGGGAATTGATAATTCATCAAGATATCCTCCTGATGAGTATAACACTGAAATCAATTCCTCATACCAAGCTGATGCTGACATCTCATATTATGTCTTACCTCACAACTTTCAAGAGTTTCCTTCTTCTGTGTTAACTTGTTGTTATACACATGGATCTCCTCTAGTTTCCTTTTAAGCATGTCCTTGCAGTCCTTTGATAGTTGTTTGATACAATTGCCAATTGTTGCTTCATTTCTTCTTTTGATATGTCTTTGTATAAGTTCATGATGAGATCTGTCGAACTTCCTGTGTTTTGCGCTCGATGCCACATGAGATGTGCCAATAGATCTTTTCAAAGGATTGGTCCATTTGTTTTCAAGATAATGATTGGTATTTGCCATGGTTATGCAGGATAATGGGGACAATATTGTGCAAAAAATAGAAACTTGTACACTAAATATTTGGAGGAAAGAAACAAGAAATGTAACGCTTTATTGATGATAATATATCTACAAGGAACTATTTATAAGTTGTGAACAGCATGTCAAGGGGTGTAATGGTTCAGAATTGGACTAATAGGGACACACCCTTTCATGAGAAACTGCCAAAACGAATCCTAACTATAATAAATGTTTGTAACTGTCAAAATTGATAGGTTGGCTATCCTAAGTATTCAACCTTATTGGTTGAAATATATGTCTGATATATACATGATATAATACATAGTATGACTGTCTTAGTGTAACTTAGAAAGAGAGCATTTGGAATTATAATATCCAATACACTCCCCTAAGTTCAAATGCTTGTAATCTTCTGTCTTTGATGTGGTTATATGATAGTAAAATCATCATGGCTGTCTTTGTCTTCCATCTTACCTTCCTTTTTACTTGCTTCTCCTCCTTGATAATTACTTAAATGAAATGGTTGGCTGTTGTCTTTGAGCTCTTCAAGTTTTATCCCAAAATGTTCAATCTTTTTATCCCATTGAGTGTTCAGTGCAGTGTGTAGAGTCACAAGATCTTCACAACCATCATGGCATTTTCCTTTTCCTTTGAAAACAGGTTCATCTGTTTCATAGTGTGACACCCTTGCTGTGTTATAGTAACAATTAAAAACACTCAAATATTGATTGTAACAATTTTTTATCTCAAGACTATTTTTCTTTTATAAGCCAAAGATCTCAAAGAATATAAGGGAAGTCATTTGAGAAATCCACAAACAAGTGTCTTGTGGAGATCCATTAAATGGATCTCCTTCCCATGTATTGTGGGTGGTAAGGGCCCCGTATTTGCTTTTTAAGATGGACAGTGAAAAACCACCTATAGACTTTCTTGAACTTTTCTCTGAATTTATCCCATTTCTGACTAACTATTTTATCATTTTTAATTAAATCTAGGAATGAAATATAATCATTAAAAGAGTTGGAAGATGTACACCTTTCACAATGACATAATCACTGTCTTGTGATTTGTTGTCTGCAGCAGATGATTTGAATGGACACATGTAGTCCATATGTCCCTTTCCTTCACATATATTGCATGTGTGTGAGAGGGCTACTGCACTTTGTTGGTGTATCTGTCTCTCTCAAGTATGAGTCTTCATCAAGCATTCTGAAATAACTGTTCATGTATACATTCTGCCTATGGTTGATCTTGTTGTGATCAAAAGAACAATCAGATGGCTTGAGGATGATTGGAATAGGCTTGCACCTATTTCCATTTAAGGTAAGTTTCAATCCTTGATCCTTCAACTGCCTTGTGGAGAGTATATTCAGGGATACATCTGGTGTGTAGTACACACCAGGGATGATGTAAATCTCTGATCCAAACTTGATTTGTATCTCTCCAATGCCATGCACGAAAATGAATTTCTTTTGGTCTTCAATTTTCTCAACTGAGAATTTCTCCTTCAATTTTGAGAATAAATTCATGTTAGAGCAGACATGTTTATTTAATTTGTTGCTCACATACCAGATTTGGTTCCATTTTTGTTCATCAGTTCCCTCCACCATGAAATCTGTGGATAAGTGGATGAACTCTGGATATGTAATCTGAATTTGTGGAGAATTGGTGATGATTCCATGGCTTTCATCTTCTGTGAGGCTATCTCCTTTTGGACGATTTCTTGCTATGTGTCCTTTCAACCTACACTTAAAACAGATTTAGTTCTTGTGTCTTTCAAGAGTTTCCTTCTTCTGTGTTAACTTGTTGTTATACACATAGATCTCCTCTAGTTTCCTTTAAAGCATGTCCTTGCAGTCCTTTGATAGTTGTTTGATACAATTGCCAATTGTTGCTTCATTTCTTCTTTTGATCTGTCTTTGTATAAGTTCATGATGAGATCTGTTGTCACTGAACTTCCCAGGTTTTGTGCTCTGATGCCAAATGTGAGATGTACCAACAGATCTTTTCAAAGGATTGGTCCATTTGTTTTAAGTATAATGATCGGCATTTGCCATGCTTATGCAGTGATAATGGGGACAATATTGTGCAGTAAAATAGAAACTTGTAAACGAAGTATTTGGAGGGAAAGAAACAAGAAATGAAACTGTTTAATTGATGATAATATATCTGATAATACAAGGAACTATTTATAAGTTGTGAACAGGCATGTCCAAGGGGTGTAATGGTTCAGAATTGGACTAATAGGGACACACCCTTTCATGAGAAACTGCCACAACGAATCCTAACTATAATAATCAAGCGTAATCTGGCTGTAAAATGTGTTGGCTATCCTAAGTATTCAACCTTATTGGTTGAAATATATGTCTGATATATACATGATATAGTACATAGTATAACTGTCTTAGTGTAACTTAGAAAGAGAGCATTTGGAATAGCTTTCTGTGATCTGAAAGCGTAATCAAACCTATAACTGGAAAGAAGTTAAAACAGAACATTAACACAGAAAGAACATTGATATAGAGGAAAAAAGAGCATGGATCAAGTCATCAAACCTATAACTATGGTTGTTACCATATGCCAAATCAATAATATCTAGCATAAATAGTACGCTTAACAAAAAAAAGAAAAAAATAACAGAACATTGCTATAGAAAGTAAATTATAAGATTTACCAATGGACATCATCTTCCTTCCAAATTCTTAAATTAAAGTGGATATAATTGGTTTTGTGCTTGCAGTAGAAACTGATACGGCTTGGATATTCAGTTTATCAGTTATATATGTTGTGGTTCCTGAATTATTGGGAAAAATCATTACAATTTCTTGGTAAATACGAGAATATCTCGAAATGGAATGTCAACTTTCCCTGGAGATGTAATCGCTATTTTAACAAAGACAAACAGAGATTCATACACGCAAACAAAGGTGTGGGTTGGTGGTGATGTGGTCCTAATGAGTTTCTTTTTTTAACTTGCAAAAATTTAGTTTCTCTAACTTATTAAACTATCAGTGGTAACCAAAACTTCAGCTACTCAAATTTGAAAAGGAAAAGGAAAAATTCACTTTTTTGGATATGGGCTTTGCTGATATCTTATCAAATTTGAAATCTAGTGATAATTTCGACATCTGTCAACTCGCATTAGATATCATAAATTCAGTCTATATTCCAGTATCATCAAAATTGGCTTCTCTTATATAATGATCATATCACAAAAAAAAAAAACTATTTTTAATGAAATAAGAGAAATTTAATTTGATCAGCAATAGTCTTTTTAATAGTTTTAGGTAACACCCACATGATGACGTCATTCTACAAAAGTCTTCTCTCCTGTAAATTTCTTCCTAATTACATCTTGTTGACTTAATCAATTGCTTGAAGTTTCTTGAACTCAGGTTGAACATTTTAGACATGAAAGCATCAATTTCCTCATATATTACATGAAATTACCAGTTAAGATGAACAAAACTGTTTTAAGCAATTGTTTGATTGTGGGTCGCAGGAGTCTGTATTTTTGTCTCTACTTGTGTCACTTCTTCCTGTTTTGTACTTGTAAACACCCTATATGGATTACACAAAATGAAATGACAATGCTATTATCATCGTCTTTAGTCAAGTAACATGTTTTTATATCATTAGTACATCCACTGACTAAGCTAGCTACATGCAAACGTATGAACTCAAGCTCTTCCGCGGTACACATCTAAGTAATGTCGTAGCAAAACTCGAGTAAGTTAGCATTAAGGGTGTGTAATACTGCTTGCTATAAAGGCTTATTGGTTATTTGTTTCTTGTTTTCCTAGAAATTGTAAGTTTTGTTAGAGGAAGAGACATAGACCCGATAAAAGAACTCATGTCCAACTGTCTGTCATATTAATCATCAAATAGCATATCTTTCGGTGATTCTCTTACATTCTCTTTAAAAATGCATATTAGTCTCACATAAGAGTCAACCATATCTAGTCCCGGCATTTCTCCCAACTAGCTTGTTACAAAAAGATAAGCTAATGAAGAGCTGCAAAACCGACTACATATATGATATACCCTCAACTAGCGTGCAAGAACGTAGTCTTGACAAGCATGGTCGATAATCTTTTCCAGAATGTAAACCGCATATAATGCTTATAATCTGTACAATAAATTGGAACTTCAAAACATAACACATAGTTCTTAATCGCAGTACACATTGGCGTGTAGCAAGATCGACAAGTTGACGAGTAATTACCAAACAGCTTTGCCAATATAATAGTCAATGATTTCACCACATACCCATTCTAACTAACACACCGTACTGTAGACCCATGAAATGTTCATGTTGCAAAAAGCATCGCTTGTGGTTTGGCCAAATGTTTATGCTAGATCCTAGTGGTTTGAAACTCCATGAGAAAGTTTCAAGTTTATTTTTACTTTATTGGCGAAGTGAAACGACTAAAATGCCCATGTGTTCTTCCCTTATGAAGTTTATTTATTTTTAAATAAAAAGTAAAGAACAAAGAATTTTCCTACCACCCCGCTTAGCTATCACAAGAAGCACGACCTGTAAAGGTTTTCAGTTAGACTAACCACGACTAGCAGCAAAGTACAATGATATCCATATTGGGTACTTTCTTTGTTTATCCATATGCTGTTTGTCCCATGTACAAAGAAGGTGGAGACCAAGGATAAGGGAAAGGAAATCTTGGAAAAGGAGCAGTGGTCAATACTCGTCTATGGTAATATATTGGCGCCGAGTAATCATTTGAACCAAAGTCAACACTACTTCTGTGCCCCTCTTGAAGTGTAATTACATAAATGGTAAAAGACGTATTTTTGGGGAACAGATTAAAAATTACCCGTATTTAAATGGGTCGAAACACATGTAGCATGTCGGGCAGATACCTCAAGAACTAAGCTTCAGCTATGTGTGCAAGTGTGCAACGAAAAAGAGATGCATAATGTAAGGATCATAGAAGAACATTTTCAAAGAATCAGAACATATGTCAAGTTTCTCCAAAAAAGATGTCATTGCTTTAACATAATAATGTCACCTAATTGCTATGATATATATTTCTACTCATATACATTTCATCAGACACCCTGTGGGTGTCTCCTACACAAAAGATTAGAATATGCACTGTTACAGATGAGCAATCTACCCTAATCCCATCACCATCCTCATGAGTATAACAATATCATTGACGACGTATATGGCCCAGCGGACCAATGGACGAAGGACCCAATACTCCATCGAATGGCGGTCCGGAAGGCCATTACCCGAATGGACCGTTAACCTGACAGTACCTTTGGCGTTTAGCCTGGATACAATTCGTCTCGTTCTCCTGGGTGTCAGAGAGGATTACGACAGGGGTCGTTGCGCCTCGACGATATTAACGGTCCCATGAAGTACAACATGCCCAGGGACCAGATAGTGACATCAAGGGGTATAAATACACATACAGTAATTGGTAAAAAGGTATCACTTTCTACACACATATTTTATACTATACCCTTCGGTAAAACACACACTTACTCTCACCCCGGAGTCTGGTCCTAGGATAACACCCGCAGACTAACGCTAAGTTCATCTTAGCGTGTATCCGTAAGACTTATCTCATAAGGTCAAGGATAACTGAAAGAACTCAAAAAATACTTCGACATTGGCCATCCGTGGACCCGCATTCAATCTTCTATAGATGACGGGTTCGACACCTCCTGAATCTGGGAGGGGAAGGAAGTCCACCCAATGACAAGAGAGCAGTTGGAAGGGTACGTAACTGCACTCAAGTCCATGATAAAAGAACATAATAGCCGAAGGGAAACCGTTGAGCCAATACGGCTGGACTTCGAGGACGAAGTATCTCTCGACAAAGATGAACCGATAGGCAAGAAGAAGGAGATAGTAACCGGGAGTAAGATAAAGGACGACGGTCTAGGGAAACCCTTCAAGGAAGTCTCGAGGTCCCCCTTCACCAGACGAATCATTGAATTATCTACACCTGAACACAAGATGCCCACTCACATCAAGCTGTACGACGGGTCGACGGACCCTGAAGATCATCTCAATAGGTTCATAGGAGCTGAAGGACATGGAGAATGGCCGATGCCGGTATGGTGCCGCATGTTCAAACAGACTTTAGATGGAAAGGCCGGGGATGGTTCGACCGACTCCCTCCGGGGAGCATAGATGAATGGGTGGATTTCAGGGAGCAGTTCGAGGCTCGTTTCTCTCTGCACAAGGCTTGTATCAAGGATCCAATGGAGATAACCAAGATAGTAAGAAGGGCTAATGAAACACTACATGAGTTTAAGGAAAGGTGGACCGTCGAAACGGGGTTCATACAAGGTGTGCCGGAGATCTTGAGGATCTCCTCGTTCATGAATGGGAGTAAGTGTCCTGGGCTAGCCAAACGGTTCGCCGATAAGGTCCCAAAGACTGTGGATGAGATGATGGTTCGGGTGGATGACTATGTAAGGTCGGAGGATGCTTTCGCTAGTACCGAATTGCCTCGAGGAGAACACTATGACACAACCAGGAGATCCTCTTCCGAAAGGACGAAAGGGCCACTCGAGGACATTATGGAGGAGACAAGAGGAGCGAAGGACGGTACGGATCTTCGGGTAGG